>VXBH01007916.1:354875-382508 GCA_013400035.1 Rynchops niger
GTTATTCTTCTGCCTCAGCAGTGCCTCCAGGAGGATCTGCTCCATAATCTTACCAGGCACGGAGGTGAAACTGACTGGCCTATAGTTCCCTGGTTAATCCTCTTTTCCCTTTTTGAAAATGGGGATTATGTTTCCCCTTTTCCAGTCAATGGGGACTTCACCAGACTGCCATGACTTTTGGAATTTAATAGAGAGTGGTTTAGCAACCTCATCTGCCAGTTCCTTCAGCACCTGTGGATGCATCCCATCAGGTCCCATGGACTTGTTCACTTTTAGGTTCATCAGATGGTCACGAACCTGATTTCACTTGCGATGGGCAGTTCTTTCCAACCCCTGCCATTGTCTTCTGTGACTCCAGGAGTGTGGCTGGAGCTCTTGCCAGTTGGAGACTGAGGAAAAGAAGTTGAGAACCTCAGCCTTCTCCATATCACTTGCACCAGCTCCCCTGTTTCCTTTCTGAGGGGGCCCACACCCTCCCTAGTCTCCCCAAGTCTCTTAATGGTAAGAAACCATTAATGTACCTATAGAAATTTTTGCTGTTTCCCTTGATCTCTGTGGCTAGATTTAATTCTAACTGAACTTTAATCAAATGCTTTGATTGCTTCTTGTCTGTTCCTGGGAAAATTGTGCCATTTTCCTATGCAATATTTTCAAATCAGGAATTTAACATTTGTTTGGAATCCTGGCCCATATTTTTTCCCCCTCTTTGCACCACAGTTTGTAAAGTGTAATGACATTTCATCATGGTTTTCCCTTTAATCTTCTGGCCGCAAGGTGAATTTGTTATTTCTATGGCCTGGCTCTTCACTGATGCAAAAAAAAAAAATCTCTAAGAGCAATGAGCATTGGGTGCAGCCTGTGGGTCCTCCTGAAATAGCAGCCACAGCATTTGATGTCCCAAAGGGAGCAAGATAAAAAGCAAAATTATAATATGCATTTTTCCCACAGAATATGAAACCATTTATTAAAATTGGAAAGACTTTCATATTCTGCTGCATGGAACCATATGCACTGGAAGGACCTTTACCGAGTTACCTAATAGTTTTTCTGTGTCACAACCAAATTATTCTCATTTTAAGTTTCAGCTTTCACAACCATTACTAATGTCAAACTTCAGAGTTGTTTTTGATGTCTGGATGAGGCAATTGGTACGTAACCAGCTGTTCTCTCTCCCAAAATAACACTTCCCTCAGTTTCTGCTTGCCAGGTCTCAGGGCTCCCACTGATCCTTCTGTGTAGTGTGGCCTTATCCAGGCAGCAGCTGATCCTGGAGACCCCCCTAGGCCAACAGCCCCGATTAATAGACTTTGCTAACAGCTTCTCTTAATTTTGCATTTTGAAGGAGGAATGTGCAGAGGTTGGCTGGCAGGATTTCACACAGCTGGCTTGCAGGAAACTTCTTGGGCTCCCCAGCTTTTCCTTTTCAGTCTGTGGTTTTCCACTTCAATGCTGCAAGCTGTTACCTTATATAAATATGCAATCACCCACCCTGGACACACCTAGAAGCGTTACACATGAACGCAGGGATATACTTTTCATCTACTTTATGATAAGCTTCCTTTTTAGATTAAATCCCCTCAAATATATTGAAAAACATGCACAAACTGAGTCATGCATCAGGCCTTTCTATCAGCTTTTTTTAATCCACACTCCTCCACTGGGCTCGAACAGCGCTGTGCTCCCTTTTCAGCAGCCACCAGGCTTACATGTGAAGCTGGGCTTACGGTTTAGAGAAGGTCTAGGAACAGAAGCAGAAGCTGTGTTTATAAAGGATGGGGTGAGCATGTACGATACTCCTTTGAGTATTCCTCCAACTGCTTGTGGCGCAGATTTTATGAATCAGAGGCATACCTACATATATAGTATGTATGCACACAGAAAACTCTCTCAAGTTATGTATACACTTATATACTTACAAGTGTGTGTCTATGAACATATTTTAGTATCTAGTTTATATATACATGCAATTTTTGTTAATATTTCTATTAATAAAGTGTTAGGTGTTAATGCTTCTATTTCTACCTACCATACTCTTTATTGTCACTGTCTTCTAAAACAGACTGTACTCTCCACGTCCATACACACACATATATATAAAAATTAGCTTCTGAGCTTCAAATGCAAAGTGGGCGTACAGTCAGGTCAGATTTTTTAAATATCTAATTTGTAAAAATATTATTTATACTTTTACTGTTCCATTTTGAAGTTCGTTAATTTTTTGCTGGCCACATTTACTGCTTGTATCTGTGGAAATACATTCAGATGACACAAAAGACAGCATTCTATGTAGTGTTCACTTTGACCGGATCCCACACAAGTTTAAGTCTGGACTTACATACAGATCTTTGCAAGGTGAAAGCATTATAATCATCAGCACAGCACCAACTCTGTGTCAGGTGTTTAAAAGATAGCTTTTTATCCCTGGAGCTCCTTTCCCTTTTAAAAAGTTTTTAGATTGTCAGTGGTTTAGAATTAATTCATTTTAAATTATGCTAAACTGTTTTCCTGAATATCTGAATGTTTAATTCATAAAGACATTTTCAGAAGAACTTTTCCCTGTGCTGCTTGCTTTGGAAACAGCAATGTCATAGCCAGAAAATGACTCTCTGGGAAGTGAATGAGAGGTCAGCAGTCATAAGTTTGTTGGATTTTGGCATTTGCCCTTAAAGTAAGGGGGAATCTAATGAAAGCATTCACCCAGAGAGGCTGTGGCAGAAGACAGGCTAGGGGAGAGACCTGCTTGGACATACTGCTTGTTTTCACTGGGAGTCTCGGTGTTTTTAACACAGACCTCTTGGAAGGATAATGTAGTTGATTGTTACTTACCGAATCTCCAATTTATTTCAGTTTGACAGTTCTCCAGGCATTAGAGGATGGACTGAAGAGAGCAGATGCAGATCCTTCAGTGAAAGCTGTTATGATTTGTGGCGAAAATGGGAAATTCAGTGCAGGTAAGATATATTTCATCAAACACAGCCTGGGAAAAAGAGGAAACACTCTGATTCTCTGCCTCATAACACTGCTGACAGAAGTCCTGATTTTGCTGGGAATGGCCACAAGAGTGGGCTTTTTCTATCTGCTGCGCCACAATTGACATGGGGCACATGACGTTCTGGACTGTCCAGACCAGAAATAAGCTGGTGTGTTCATGCTGAAACGAGGGAAGCTGCTCATCTCCCTGATGCCTCCTTACTCTCTAGAGCTTTGTTTGTATAAAATCCCTGGACCATCAACTGGTCCAGTGTATGGAACGTACCTGAGGTGAGGCAGTGGTGAATAACAGATATCCTCCAGTTGGAGAAATCTGGGAAGCTAGGGAATTTCTGCAGAGCTCTACATTGCTTGTTGGTAGTAACTTGCACTTTACTGTTCCCATTTTTTTTTTTTTTATTACACCAAAGATGTCTGCAAATTTCCGTAGTAACTGCATGATCATTACCGTTACTATGTATTTTTGTACTTGGCCTTCCCCTGATCTCTCTGAACAGGCTCAAGGAGCCAGGGTTTCTTGAAGGTGGTCCCAAAAGTGGTTGATTACCATTAACCACTCTCCTGCCAGCAGCATGCTTTGCAAGGACTTGTTCAACTGTGAGCAGCTATGTTCAATGGCACAGAGGGAAGGATCATTCCAGTCACTGCCTTGCCCACTAATTCCTCTTAATCTCTTTGTGCTCACTCAGGAGCTGACATTAGAGGATTTTCTTCGCCAAAGAAACGCGGTACTGCCTTGGGCTCCATCATCTCTCTTATAGAAAGGAGTGAGAAGCCTGTGGTGGCTGCCATTGAAGGTGTTGCCTTGGGAGGAGGCCTGGAGGTGGCACTTGGCTGTCACTATCGGATTGCACACGTGAAGGTAACACATGCTGCAAACTAGGGGGGCTGGGGAAGGCATTGGGAGCCGTGTGCATATGGCCATGGACAGGGTGGGAGGCTGCTCCTGAAGAGAGTCGGACAGCATGCCTTTCCTGGGATCACCTACCCAGAAGAGGGGGGCTTTATAGCTAAACAATACAAGTCTGTGTGCTCAGACATTCTTCACCTACAACACCACCCTTGACATGCTTTCATAAGTCTTACTAAATAACTAATTTCAAGTCATTTCTAAATAAAGAATTGATTTGTAACTAGTAGAATAAGATAAGCACATAGAAACTCCAGTAACCAAGTGTTAATTTGCCCTAGGTCTCAGTAGTCATTATCTATATTCTGATGTGGATAGCTGTATCTTATTGGCTTTTGCAGCATGACTCTCCCAATTTTATTCCCCTCAGCCCTGTGAATTTTGCATGTCTTTTTGCTAGTGGTCTACTTTCAATAGGTAGTTGAAACTCAGCTAACATGGAGCATATATGGTTTGATTCCCCATGACCTCTGGGTCCTCAAGGAGCACTCTGTCCAAAAGACAGCTTTAAGAGTCTTTTAAGGAGTGATCCATCCCCTTTCTTTAATCCCCTCCTTCAAGATTCGGGAATGCTGAACTACCTTTTAGCAGTACCTGGTCTTCTTATAGAGGCTCGCCACTGATAGGGCCATCCACTCACTTTTGTAGTGTGAATCACTTTCTCCATAACAGTGTGGGTTGCTGTAGCAGCATAAAGATGTATTCTATCTACAGCATCCTATATGTTACCTAAGGTTGATGCCATAAGTAGTGGTCTTAAATTTCTTAAGAGCTCAATGTGAAATGTGCAAACTATTTTTTTTTTAAAAAAAAAACAAGGCAACAAAATCTATGTAGATTTTTAAGAGGAGACAAGATCCCCCTTCCTGCTGACCCTGGCTTCTCTGCCATAACCCTACTAAACGTCCAGTGCATCAAGAGCCATTTGAAGGAAAATTAGGGAAGAGTTCAGTACCATTTTTCCTATACTAAACTTCCAAGAATTAGAGTAGGGAGGTAAAAGTTAAGTCACAGAGTGCCCTCCAGCATTTGGTAACACCTGCTTGAAAGCATTAGTTTACACATGTCAACCTGGGGGATGCTGTTGGCCCCACCGCTCTCCTCCAGTGCTGTGCTAGCACACTTACATCCACTGAAAGGTAACGCTGTTCCTGTGCATTTGTACACAAGTTCTTGAAATGGCTGAGCAGGCTTTTGTCTTAAATGTCTTATGTGGCAAAAAGCAAGGATGAAGTTCCTATGTGGAAGCCTAGAGGCTTCCTAGATGAGCAATGTGTGAATCAGGTCTGCTTGTCTTTCCTCTATTTTGCTCAGTTTGTAGCTATCACTCTTTTTAATCAGATTTGTTGTTGAACTTGACTTCATTTTAGGCACGGATGGGTTTACCAGAGGTCACCCTTGGGTTACTTCCAGCTGCTGAAGGCACTCAACGACTGCCCAGACTGATTGGGGTACCAGCTGCTCTTGATATAATCACTACAGGTAAAGTGCCTTGGCCTTGCTCTTTGTATAAGAATATGGCATTGGGTCATACCACCAGCTTGGTCTAAGAAACATGAATTTCTTTTCAATTTGGGTTGAAATTCAGCTTGTTTCCACTAATAATGGGCTAAGAAAGGGACATACATGCTTCTGAGGCATGTATTTTATGTACCCGATAGAGAGCATGTCTCATATTTGAAGCCAGTTACACACAAGTCATTTAATCAGATAGAGAAGAATGAAATTGCCCATCATGCCCTACTGTAGTCATCTTACTTCTCTTTTTATCACAGGAAGACACATTCCGGCAACTGAAGCACTGAAACTGGGCTTGGTTGATGAAGTTGTGGAAGAAAACACAGTTGAGGCAGCAATTCGCTTGGCAAACAAAGTGATTGGTGAGGAAGGAGTTGTAGCAACGCCAAGAAATAATTGGTGATGTTTCAGGGCTGCAGAGAGTCAGAACAAAGCCCACCAGTTTATTCCAATTTATATGCTCCATTCGTTGAGTTTTGGCATCCATATAAGATAGAATTAATTACAGAATTTGTTTTGTGTCTGAAACAAAAAATTCAGATGCTGGAGAGCTGCAGAAATTCAAGTGCGGATTTGGTGAACAGATACATATCAAGTCCTCCTGCTTCTTACTTATATATCCAAACTCAGACGCTCCGCTGGGCTGCTGCACTCCACTGATTTTGGGGAGTATGTGCTCTTTCCATATATAGTTTTGGATCACAGCTGATATTGCACGTATTCTGGTTGCATCATCAGTAACAGCTATTCAAATATAACTTTCTCCCTTGAGTGGAGGGGCTGGCACATCCTCAGCCCAACTTAACGATCTACGAGTCTGTAAGCAGCTCTGTCCCTAATGCTTTAGCTGCTATGTAAGAAAACGGCCTGTGGACATGGGAGGGATGTGGGAAGAAGTAACAGCGCCCTTCACTACAAACAAGGCCTTTTCTTCTCTGTAGGGGCACTTCTGTGCTAGAAGTTGAAGCAGCCTAAGCTTTGTCCTAGGTGACAGCACACCATATTTTTAAGATCATTCAATGAGTGGGCTATTCTTAAAAATCAGTGTCTTGTGTACTTCCCCACAACTTGGGATTTACCAGATAAGTGCAAAAGGGTATTCTTTGGCTAGGTTTTCTGTAAGAGATGCCCTTCCTTCTCACTGTATTCATCCTATGGTATTTTTAGGCTTCGTTTTTGGTGCAAAATTGATGACATAAGCAGTCCTCTTTTCTCTTTCCCTGTAGGTAAATATAGACTATTTAAACATAATTCTTTAGAAGGAGATAAGTGATGTACTTCAGGATTCCTTCTAAGAAAAACAAAGATACTTTGGTTCACTGATTTTTTTCTGTTTTGAATGAGAACTCTGTTTCTTCATCTGTTGGGAATGCAGTGAAACATTACTACTCTTCTAGGCAAATTAACCCAACAAACAGTATTCCTCTTAATATACCCTCTGGGCTTCTGAATGATGCCCTGCATAGGTTCTATACCAGAACTGATGGTAGCAGCAGTGTATCACAAAATGAGTAATAGATACATTGCTGGAACTGTCAAAGCAGCAAGTATTCTGGATTTCAACAAATACTACGTGAAATTTAGATATTTGTATGCCTGTTTCTTCTGTGACAGACATTGTGCAGTGGTTGACAGTTGTGAAAGCCAGCTTAACCTTAGAGGAGAGATTCAGGAATGAATCATTGAGTGTGCTACTCCTCAGTGTAATTTGCTTTCTGTAACTTGCCCTCTACCGCCGCTGGCAAATTCTTCTGTAGCTTCATCTTTATCGGAAATTGTCACTACCAAGAATTTTTTTTTTTTTTGAGAATTGTTTAAGCATACAAGGATCCTAGCTGCATGTCCAGCAGGTAACCTGCCCCAGTCTTACTCAGTATTGGTGGTATATTTTCTATCTGTTTGTTGCTGGTTTGAGTTACCCCGGTAAAAGTGAGTAATGTCATTGAAAGTGTTCACATCATGCTATATACCAACTCCAACAGGACTTTAAAAATGCTTTCAGACTATTTCCGACAGCTTTACTGGCATTTACAGTATGTGCTTTAACAGTAAAAATACTGGAAAGTCAGCTAATATTTATTTCTTTCCTGCCTGGAAAATTTCTCATTAGACCTTGCAGAAGACCATGAAAAGTTTTGATGCACTATTTAGCCTCTGGTTACCTGATAATTTGAAAGAATGGTATACCCCGAGTCCATATGTTCCTTTTGAGATATTCCTGGCTTTGGCCTTTGCCTTAAGTTAATATAATTATTCTGCCATACAAAGGCAAACCAGTGCTTTTATTTCTCTACATCAAGCACTAACTCAGAGCTGCAGAAGATGATGACAGTTGTGCATAGCTGGTCTGGGTTTTGTTCACATTGAGTTCTGTTTTCAGCGAACATTTTCCAAATAGTCCTAATAAAACCAGAAGTAGAAATGCACAAAATAATGCCATCACAGAAGTCACCTGTCTTTGTATGGCATGCAGTGTTTTGTTTCTGATGAGATATATATATTTTTTTTTTTTTAACATGAGCCTAACAACTGCTGACTTCTTACAGAGCATTTTGGCTAAATAAATAGTTTTGTCACTGGGGGAATTTCTATTCCTGGGAAGGCTGTACTGCAAGATAAGTCTCAAAGAATCATCCAGAAATTATTTTCTTCTAAAGCTTTCTCAGCACTGGAGCTGCACTATCTTGTGGCAAGAGATCAGTCTCAAGTGACTGGCCTTACTGAAGCACGGGTCTCTGATTATTTTTTCGATACACAGTTGACAGAGCTACCTTTATGGTAGGTATTTTGGGAAAACATCTTCATCCATACATTTTTATGGATTATTCCTAATGAAGAACACCTCCAAAAGGAGTTCTGAAACAGTTCTGAATAAGTGCTTGTAGGAATACACAGAGACAATTATTGGTTCTAAGTTAATTTTTTCATTGAAAACAGTAATTCTGTATTGCAGATAGGAAGTGAGCATATGTTCCTGGCCTTCTTCAGGCAGAAGAAAATATCTTCACTTTTGAAGGCATTTTTTAGAAGGAACATACAGGAGCCAAGTCCTTGGAGACAATCAGAATGTTCTTTCATTAAATGTGCTTGATAATCACTGCACTAATTCAAAGCTGCATTACATAATTTGTCCACCTGATGGCATCACAAAATTGGAAAATTGCTGTAACTGCTTGTGGTAGAAGGCATTAGCTTGCAGTTTATACTGCCCACCTCTTGCTGGCCTGCTGTAGTCTTCCTCAGCTGGAGGAAAAAATGGCTGCTGACAGCAGACTTCTTTGATGAAGCTCTCCCTTCATATATAATCATCCCTTGCTTTCTGTCCTCATCTGCTGATTGACCTTTATCATCTTCTCAGAGCACAAAAGTGTCAAAGGCTTGCACCAAAGAGTCAAGGAAAATCTGTTCAATTTAGGTTAGCTCAGGGCCCACAGGTATTAAATGCTGCATGGAAAGGTGAGTATGAGTTTCTGACTGTAAGCCACTAGGAGTAACAGTGGAGGAATCATGTGTTTCTTCTGAGTCTCATAAAACCCAAAGGAATAACAGATACTGCTGTTAGGTAATAGCATGCTTTAAATGGAGACTGTTGGAGAAAGGCTTTCAGCTACCATTGCAAGGGCCTTTAGCACATCATCTCTGGGAAAACGTACAATGAAGACATTTTAATCTCTCTCCAGGGCTCGTGATTCTGGCTGCCACCTTCAAGCAGAAGGTCTAGTGAAATGCCCCTTTGACACAGCCAGAGTTTGTAAAAGGTCTGACATAAACTGGACTTGCCTCTGGCAGGCCTGCAACCACTGCAAGCCTGAGGAGCAGGTGTCCAGTTTCCTCTTCGGTTCTCAGAAATCCACAGGCAGTTCACTGCACGAGGAAGAGCGTTAGGCTAGCCCGGCCTCTTGCATGTGAAGTCCTGTAATGTCCTGAGGGTTTACAACTCTGGGATGATTTTTTTTTTCTTTAAATAGAACAATATTTGATACTGCATGCTTACATGTTGCTTTTACTGATAGAAATTTTATAGACTTGATCTGTCCTTTGTGCCACCTGGACTACAAACCCTAGTAAAACAAAGCATGTATCTATTAGCTCCTTTAGGACCCTTTTCCCTGCAGCACTGATGTCTGCCCAGAGAGGTGGTGGAGTCTCCAACTCTGGAGACATTCAAACCCTGCCTGGACGCATTCCTGTATAACCCGCTCTAGGTGACCTTGCTCTGGCAGGGGGGTTGGACTAGATGATCTCCAGAGGTCCCTTCCAACCCTATGATTCTCTGATACTGTTCAACATGTTTCTGCTGCTTTGATTTCAGAAATCAAGCCATGGGTGCCCTACAATGGTCTTTTCTTCCCAGGTTTGGATTCAGATAATTTTTTTCCTGTTCATAAATATGTCCTTGGTTCTTATTAGCATTGCAGAAGCAAAGACACTGCATGGAGATGCTGTAGAAGTACTTAATAAAACCTATTTAGCTTACAGCTAAATAAGAATTTTATTACAGGACCCTGAGGAGAGTTGCTTTTCTTTTTTACTGTGAGGACCTGTCTCGTGTCCCCCATCAGTATTTGTGCTTACAAGTACTATTTGCTATCTGAAGACCAAGCTTAAAGGCTCCCGGTAGTATTCCTTTTTTACCAGTCCTTTCCACATCAGAGATGTCACATGAAGTCCCTTGTTCTGCCCAGTCTTAAGCAGCCTTCCAGCCACCAGATCTGCTGGTGGACCTGAGGTGTCCTCTTGGGGCAAAATGAAGCCCATTATTTAAGTCCTAAATAAAGGACTGTGGCTAAAGAGCATTTCTGGGTTAAAAACATATGTTCAAGGGGAGAAACGCAGGATTCCAAAAAATCAAGGAACATTACCCTGACTAAATCCTGCAAAACTGGCAAATACAAACTATATTCACTGTCAATGTAAAAACATTATTTTTATAAACTCTAATTACAAGGGAAGCTACTTCCACAATGAGTATTCATCTTTTTGTGTTCTCTAAAAGGCTTAATTAAAAAGCCTGAGCTCTGAAGAGCATTATTTCAGGAAATCAGTATCTTAACTCATCCTGGAAACTCGTATTTCTGTTTCTCTTAAATATTGCCTGGTCTTGGAGGAAGAGCTAGAGTCAGGACATGTTCTTTGGGCATCCCTGACTTTAGTGCTGCCATTATTCATGCTTTTCAGCATCTTGTGTATGATTTCCTGCTCCTGAATCTTCTGCTGATGCACTGGCATTTTCCTAACACAGACAACAGAAAGCAAAAGGGGAGATGGATGCAATATGCCACCTTTGAAGGACGAGTGCTCCTGTGGCAGAGCTCATATAAGGGAAGCTAGGGCAATCAGACTATACCAGAGAGCTTCTCAGCATAAGGCTCTCATTAGAGGGGGCCCGCCCACCATCCTGCTTTGGTGGCAGTCCTGGGTGCTTCTGGGAGCAGCACTGCAGCAGTCAATGCAGTGACATCGCTACACAGTTAGTTAACAATCTGGTCTTCGTGAAAGTGTTGAAATGTTAAGGGCCTACATCCTGAGTTTCCGATCTTGTTCCTCCACGGTCTTTACTGAGGCAAGCTGCCATTAAGAGCATAGGAACAGCCTGAGTATGGACAGATCAGAGATCTCCTAGCAGGCACCAAGGCTTGTACTTCTGAAAAGGATGGAGAGGATTTTGGCATCTGAAATGTAACTAACTTCTCTCAATTAAAATCCTTTCTAGGTATCACCATAGCAACGTCTGTCTTGTAGTGAGCCTCATGTATTTGTATGGCTGCTTGATTCACCCCTTGCTGACACAGAAGCATGAACTCTCCCTTGTTATTCCTTTGCTCCCCAACTCATGCTGCGTGAACTGTCTTCTTGGTTAGTCCCAAAGTGAACAGGGGGGCTCCTGCTGTCAGGAAAGAGTTGAACTCAGTGTATATTTCCCAGTCTCTCTTATAAGTGGCTGGATCAGGACCCTGGCTGGAATGCATCTGGCTAGCAAAATCAATTGGGCACCGAGTACTAAACAATACTGGAGGAAAGCTGCAGTACTGAGGCTTATAGAAAGACCTATATGGATATGACAGCTGGGATTGTGGAGTAAGAGGACTGGAGAAGTCAAGGCATTCTGTGTAGCTAAGAAGAGGAAGAAATGAATTACTTTGAAATTGAAATCTGACTTTTTTGAAGTCTGAGAAGGGACTTGAAAAACTGTAATTGTCAGAGGAAACAGAAAGCTAAAGAGAAATGTCAGAGGCTTTAGTTCTAGACCCCGATCATTGTGCCATTCCAGCCCTAATGCAATGAGCATAGGAGGAAAAGAGTTAGGCTGCATTCTCAGTCTATGTAGAAAGGGGTGAAAATCTGTAGTCTTCCAGACATGGATGCTTTGTTCTCTAACTCCATTTTTCTACCCCCAGGCCAGCCATTGGGACCCCGCAGGCTCAGCCTGAAGCCGGTTCCAAAATTTCCCAATATGGAAGCATTTCTCAGTGAGGCTCTTATGAAGGTGAAGAAACAGGCCCATGGGTGCCTGGCTCCAGAGCTGTGCTTCCAGGCAGTCAAAGCCGCCACAGAGCAACCCTTTCCAGAAGGAGTCCGGAAGGAGCGAGAGCTGTTTAACATTCTACTGACTTCAGGCCAGGCCCAAGCACTGCAGTATGCTTTCTTTGCCGAGAGAGCAGTGCAGAAGTGGACAACACCCAGTGGAGCTTCATGGAAAAGTGCTTCCCCTCAGCCCATCCGCAAAGTGGCTGTGATAGGTAAGGGCATGAAAAAGCTGTTGTCGATGCTGACTACCCAGCTAATAGCAGAGTTGAAGGGGAGAGGGATGAGTATAATCGGGCTTTACCATGGCAGACAGCTGAAGAGGGATTCCCTAGCAGTCACTCGCCAAAGTCACTGGTACCCATCACAGGCAAAGATACTCCACACCCATTGATGACATGCAAGGATGGAAGCTGTCAGTGCATTGATAAGCTTAGAAATTCAGATGGCAAATCACATCTCATTAGATTATTACCTGCTGCCACCTCTTTCTTTGGAAGAATAACTTCCTCTCACATAAGAGACAGATTCATCTGTGGACCATAAGCAGTCTATTCCCTTTTAAATACTGCTATGTTGAGTCCTGGCTTTGTTCCATGTTATAAGCAGGTTTGCATGAAATTCTCCTCCTCCTGGTCTGGTTCTGTACTGCAAGTGCATGTGCAGAGTCACTCAGGGATATATTAATACAAAAATGTTTTGACAGCTGTATTTTAAGAAGATTTCATCTCACTGGGATCCACTCCTGCCATTTTGTAGCCCAGCAAGATAATGCCTTCATTAATTTTTTATAAGAGCAATTTAAATAAAACCTTTGATGCACTGCTGAGATTTTTTTTAAAAAAAGATATCTTTCAGCTCTGTCTGTTGATAGTAGCACTCAAAAAATGGTTCGACAAGTAATGGAGTAATTGGAAAACATCCATTCTTTTTCAGAGAAAGCTCACCAGATCAACACTGCTCCTTCCTGGGTACCTCTCAGGCCTCTTGCACTCTGCAATATGAGCTCTCTGAAAGCTCATTTCAGGCCATAGGAACACTTTTTTTTTCCTTTTGTAAGCTCCCTTCGCTTCATTAGCTGCCATGCCATATTTTTAATGAAAATGGTTTTTAAACGTTGGTCCACGAACCTTGTGAGGAGGATCCGTGGCTGTTGTAACATTCAGGTAAAGAGTCAGGAATCGTTGCCAAGTTTATCATATGACTTGAAGAGCACAGTACTTCAGACACACACAATCCCAGACAGGTCAGTCCTGTAGCGTTTGCTTTGCCAGGAAGGGCTCGTGTTGAAGTCTCATAGGAATGATCAGGTACCTAGAATGAGTATTCTTTCCTACATACTGATAAATCATGCCAGAATAATACTTTTGCAGAGTCCCAGTATCAATGACAGTTTAGCCAGAAGATCTGTTTAGATCTGATCTGCTTATTTTGGTGCTGTAACTGAGTCAGATGGAATTCTAAAGACAAATGCAGTCTCCATTTGCAAGTTTCTAGTAGAAACATAATCTGTACCTTATTTCCAAGCTGAACTGGCTAGGCTACATCTCCCATCTGTTGGATTAAATATTTGCCTCTCATCTCCAGACAGGTTTCTAAATTCTGGTCTGAAATTGCCCCAACCTCTACCCCCGAGCTTCAGTGTTTTTGTAGCTAGTTACAGACAATGCTCAAGTTAACCCATGCTTTTTGCGGAGTAAATAAACTAAGTGGTTTGATACTTTTGCTGCAGAGCACATGTCACATCCTGGTCATTTTCACGGCTCTGAACTTCCCCTAAGTTTTCAACACTTCATAAAGCACACATAGCCAAAGTGGGAACAATATTCCAGGTGTAATTACTCTAAGACCAGTTACTGACATGTTTCTTCCTTGCTACTATTTAGTATGCTCAAGGTAACAGCCAACTTTCAAACTACCCATGTTCAACATATCCTGTTAATTATCTACTGGCAGGGAGCAGCTGCACCCCTGGGATGGGGAGCCAATGGCAATAACACTTCCTAGGGGAACACAGAATCTTTGAGGCTGGAAGGGACCTCTGAAGATCATCTTGTCCAACCCCTCTTCTCAAACAGGGCCACCTAGAGCTAGTTGCCCAGGACCACATCAAGACAGCTTTTGAATATCTCCAAGGATGAGAACTCTACAACCCCTCTGGGCAGCCTGTGCCAATGCTTAGTCACCCCTGCAGTAAAAAATATGTTTCCTTATATTCCGATGGAACCTCCCGTGTTTCAGTTTGATACACTCCCTCTAGTCCTGTCACTAGGAGCCACTGAAAAAAGTCTGGCTCTGTCTTTTCACACCTTCCCCTCAGGTATTTATGTATGTTGAGAAGATGCCCCCAAGCCTTCTCTAGGCTGGAGTCACTCCACATCACTCTTGTACTGGGGAGCCCAGAATTGGACACAGTGCTCCAGGTATGGTCTCACTAGTGCTAATTAGAGGGTAAGGATCATCTCCCTCAACCTGCCAGCAAGACTCCTCCTAATGCAGATCAGTGTACCATTACCTTTCTTTGCCACAAGGTCATATTGCTGCTCACAGCCAATTTGGTATCTACCAGGAGCCCCAGATCCTTTTCTGCAGAGCTGTTTTCCAGCCAGTCAGCCCCCAGCATATACTGGTGCATGGGACTGTTCCTCCCCAGATGCAGGACTTAGCACTTCCCTTTGCTGAAATTCATTGAGTTCCTATCAACCCATTTCTCCCTCTGGATGGCAGCACAACCCACTGCTATATCAATTATTTACAGTACCTGAGCAAGTCAAGCAGGGCAGACCCAGACATCATGGCCAGGATGTACTAGAAGCACAGATGATCCAGCAAAGTTCACATGATGATGCAGGTCCAAGGTAAAGTTGGGAAGCCAGTCTGTAGCCCGAGGTCTAGATCAACAGTGTCCATAGCCTGGCACAGAAACAACAAGACACCAGAACTCCTCCAACATAGCTTAGGAAGGGACTGAAGGCTCAGGTCTGAGCTTAAATGGGGCTCCAAGGCCCATGGGCAGTGCATGTGAGTGGAGGATCCAGGTGTAGCTGGTCAGGGTCATTAAAGCTTATCAGTGCACACAGAGCCTTGACACTTAACAAGATTCCTAATGCCTTCTCTGAATCACTGCTTCTGTCAATACAGCCCCCATAGCCCACGATTATAGCGTGCTTTGTTTATGCTAGTTGTTCATGTTACACTTCATTTGATAAGTGACATCTCCTATTTTGGAGGTTATTGATCAGCTCCTTTTAACTCTGAATCCCACACCATATTAAGTGTCACTGCTTTCCATCACTTTTCTGCCACGACACTGTGCTTTTTCTCCTTCCCTGGAAGGTTTTCCTCCTATTTTGTCTTTTGATATCAGCGAAATTGCAAGTCCGTTAGAGACAGGCATAAAACATGCCAGCACAATTTTTTTTTCCTTTCAGGCTGCTGTAACAAAAAGTCATTCTCCAGCCATGAGATATTTTCCATGCTGTACAGTATCTCATAATTTCACATTCTTGATCTTAAGTACATTCTTGCAACACCAGAAACCAAAATCTTAGGGATGCTTTTTGAGGGACTGACACCTTTTAAAATAGTCCTGCTCATCCATGTAAGTATTGAGTCTAGCTAGGTGATCCAGAGTCTCTCTGTTTTCACTGCAGAGAGGAGGGCAGTCAGAGCAAGATGTTGCATCCATTTTGGATGATCAGAAATCATGCAGACACCATTTTCCAATAGACAGTGCTGTGCTATTTCACACAGTAAAACCATGTTGCATTATGCTGCTGCGTCCATCTTTTATCGCTCCATGATGGGAAGAAACTGAGAAGATCCTGTTGACTTCCTCCTCCATCAGTACCTTTTCTGCAGGTGCAGAGGACCTTTAGGGTATGAAAGCAGTGCCATGAATGCTAGGGGAGCCTTGTTTTGTGGCTCCCCTGTCTGTCCCATATTAGCAGGAACTCGTAGGAGGCTGGCACATCGCTTGCTGACCATGTCTTAATGTAGATTGGACATCAAGGATGCTCCGTCATTTTTGTGGGCATGCTTGATAGATAGCATTGTTGATGAACTGGGAACCATTCCTGTGCAGTGCTGGCTTCCCATCAGCTGCCTTAGTCTGCAGTTTGCTCGCTGAAAGATTGATAAGTGGGTAACACCCAGCTATGCGGGTTCCCTCCTGCTCTTGGCCTAGCTCTCCTTGGCTGTCTTCAGCCACATGCAATGTCACCTATTTCATTTGCTTCTGCTTCTTCTGAGCTCTTGGCTCCCACCTCTTTCCACATTCTCTGGTTCCTCATCACCCAGAAAAAGCATTCTTCTCTGCCCCTTCTGCAGTCATCCCATAGCTCCCTGCTTGCCTCGAGTATCACATTATTTCTGCTTGAAGTTAATACCCTGAAACAGAGAAAGAAGCAGCTCCAATCTGCAGCAGTGCACCACCACCAATTGTTCACTGTTGTTTTTAACAGGAAAACTGGAACAGTCTTTGCATATTTTTACTCATCTATAAAGTATTATTTCTATTGCCTAAAGTTCAAATATTCATTATAGTTCAGAATATTTTCCACTGATCTGTATTTCTCTAGTGTGTGTGACTGTACATGAGTTCCTTTGTACATATTTTAAGTTCATTTGTTTTGAAATTTGTTTTTGAAGTCCTTCAATTAATTTTACATGATTTTTCATATTCTAAGTACCTCATGTGACAGACCCATAATTAACAGTCATTATTCACTCAGCTTGCCCAGCAAATGGATTTGTCATATCCGTATTTGGCCTGAAATTACATGGATTCAAGCGTAGTTTTATTTGTATGTCAAAGCTACATTTCACCACAAAAGGCCAGAAGCAAGATGGCTAGGCACTGTTCTTTTCCTGAAGTAGATTTCAGTCTTCTTTTGAAAGATGTGCGTAGGGCATGAAAAATGGTAACACAGCTCTGAAAACTTCCCCCTGCATGGTTAATAAAAATAAGTTTTTTTCATGGTTTGAGGGAAGTGAGGGCACTATTGAGGAAGAAAATGGAACATACAGTAGCAGTTCTGGAGTAGTCCCTAGCTATAAGCAATCTGAGCTGACCATGCGACATTTCCCTTTCTCTTTCTTCTACAGGCTTCTGCACATGTAAGGCCCAATGATTCCCTACCATTTTTTTCTGCTTTAATATATTCTTCTCCAAGATCACTTGGCATTATAAAATTGAAAAGGGGAGTCCTCAGAAATGCTTCTTTCCCATCTAGATAGCCAAATCTCGCTGTAGTTTTATATTTCCAGGGGAGTCATGCTGTGCAAGCTCTAATGTAACAAAACCCTTGGGGCTTTCATTACTCTCTCTGCCAGCTTCGTTAAACATCATTTCATACAGGCCACTGAAGTGTTATGTAGTAAGTTCAGAGACAGCTTTTCTAGGTCAGAAACAAGCTTGGCAAGCTCATATCTTATCTATAAGCCTATTCCCATGGCCTAGAAAGGGAACTACTACAAGCATGTATGCCTGTCTGTCATGGTATGGCTAAAACCTAGATGGGAGTACTCATACTACATGTGGACGAAAGCAAACAGGGGAATCAGCTAACACCACTGCAGAACTTCTCTTGAAAAGAAGTTCTGGAGAACTTCTGCTCATGGAAGAGATTTTGATTTAGGAAGAAGCAGTGTGTTCATATTGCAAGAGAGCTGCTAAGATTTCAGTCATGAAACTGAAGCAGAGAGGAACAGGCGTTAATAAGGCCCAGGTGGTGTGCTTTATTTCTTTAGTAGAGCTTGGAAATTCTAGGGAGAAATCCTAGACCTCCACCCTGGAAAGGAAGAAGAGACTTCAAGAGGGAGCCATGAAGAACCCAGATGTGGCACTGCAAACCCTTGATGTCCAAAGAGAGCCTTAGAGATGAGGCGGGGCTTGGTGGGTATGCATGAGGTGGTGAATTACCCTCCCACACTGTCCGAGAAGAAAGCAGTCCGTGTCGTTCACCAAAGACAGAGGAAAAAACATCTCTGACTCTCCCCGCTGCCACATCCAAGCTCTGAGTACTGAGCGCAGTGGGAGGAGCTGTGTGTGTTTGTGGATTTTTCAGCCAGCAAACCACGGACACTGAAATACTAAGAACTGATTTATGTTCTTCTAGTTTTATTTTGAAATTAGGTTTTAGTAGTACTTGATTATGAAGTAGCAAATCTAATTTCCTAGAAAGGAACTTAAGCATTTGCTTGGGAGCGTAACGGTTTATAAGCAGCCTGCCATATAGCGATGTCTGTAAAAACCGTCTTCTTGTGGCTAAGCAGGGAATGTTTCAAATGTCTTGTGTATCCACAAGCTGAGGGTGTACAGGACTAAACCAAGGGTGTGTAGTTTGCAGGGAAAACGTACTGCCTTGTTTGACCTTGGCTGTTGGAACTTGTTTAATTCATGACATTATTTCAGCTCTTCTTTACAAAGCTGCTTTAGACAAAAATTTTAATCCCCATGTTTCTGTTTGTTTGTTTAGCTGACTTTCATTTGTAAACCTGGGATTAAAAAAAATCATTTTTACAGAATTATAACAAAACTGTACTTTGTCTGGTTGTTGTTTTATTTAGGATGTTAATAATCTTCCCATTCAGATGCTTCGCACTTTTAAAGCTGGTAAAATTGTGCTGGCCTTCTCTTACTAGTTTGCATTAACTTAGTCCGAAAAGCTACCCTCATGGGAGAGTGGGATAAATAATGTGGGTTGTGTATCACAGGAAAGTGTAAGCGTGCAGCTTCATTTAATGTAATAGAGGGCAGAGCTGGTGGAAAGGCTCAGAAGGAGGGAAGGGATCAAGCCGGGAATCTCTACAATCTCTACACTGGTGTTCCTTGGGTATGAGCTGGTAGTAGCGCACGTGTGGATCTTAGAGGAAAAAAAAAAAACACAGCTTGAATGGATGCTCAGTTATAGGAATTCTAGGCAAGTGCTTTAACTGCGTGGCTGGACAAGGAAGACTGTGTCTTCGAGAGTCTTCATAACTTAGGAATGGCCTGTGTTGGAGGACTTGGAGAGTTCCCAGTGTGCAGAGATTGCCTGATAGAAAGTGCAAACAGCAAGCAAAAGGCTATTGGTGTTCCAGAGTGATTAAAAAGGAGATAGAAGGTGTTGAAATACGGATTAAGAACACTGTGTTAGTTCCATCCTGTTTGACCTGGTGACAGAAGACATGCAAGACATTAGAGACAAAGTTTAGAGAAGATTAGTGTCCAAGATCAGCTGAATTTTGTTTGCTTCAAAGATTATGCTGTGAAGTACAGAGGGAGAAGAGGAAGGGGACAAAAAGGAAGCTTGGAAGGAGGGAGAAACCAACTGTCTGAGCATTGCTGGCATTAAAATCTCTGGGTGTGCTGTGTGTTTGCTAACACTAATATCCTTCTATGAATGCCCATAAAGGACCTTCTCACAGGAACAGAGAGGCACTGATATCCTCAGGGTGAAACGTGCTTGTGAAACTGCCTGCTACAAGTTATTAGCAGGGTTGAAGCTGAAACTCAGCTCTCCTCTCTTGGATCCCCAGGTTCTAACTCTTAAGTGATGCTGGTTTCCATAGGTATAAAACTTTGCAGGGAGAATCACATGGTCTGCACACACAGGAGTGAATCCCACTGATATTTTCTAAGCTTGAGAGAACATTAACTACTCATTTTCAAACATTTAATCTCACTGAAAGGGAGAATTCACCTTCCTTTTCCCCAGTCTTCCATTCTTTTTTCCCATCTGTGCACCACTCATTTTGCATAGGCTTCCACTTTTTGTCCTGGAGATACAAAGGAAGTGCTACTGTCAAGTGATTATTTGTAACATTTTTTATTCATAGTCTCTGATTCTGTCTCACTTTTATCCCTAGGGCTGGGAACAATGGGCCGAGGCATTGTGACTTCTCTGGTTAAAGCCAACATACCTGTGGTAGCCCTCGAGCAGAGTCTGGAGTATCTGAACACGGGAAGAAAAGCTGTGATGCTCCTTTTGGAACGTGAGGCTATGAAAATGGAGCAGGGTGCCCAAACCCTGGATTTCCATAACCCTGCACATCTCCAGTTCACTGTGGACTTCGATGCATTGCGGGATGTAGATCTAGTTATTGAGGCTGTGTTTGAGAACATGGCACTAAAGAAGGAAATATTCCACAAACTATCAAGAATCTGCAAGCCAGGAGCCTTTCTGTGTACAAACACATCAGCCCTGAACATTGATGAAATAGCTTCTGCCACGAGCCACCCACAGCAGGTCATTGGCACACACTTCTTCTCCCCTGCTCATGTGATGAGGCTATTAGAAATAATCTATGGCCATCACACATCTCCCACTGCCATTGCCACTGCTATGCAGCTAGCCAAAGCACTGAAAAAAGTTGGAGTGGTGGTAGGGAACTGTTTTGGGTTTGTTGGGAACCGAATGATGTTTCCATATGTTCAACAGGCAGTTTTCCTTGTAGAGGAAGGAAGCAGACCAGAAGCTGTAGATCAGGTTCTTGAAGATTTTGGGTTTAAGATAGGACCTTTCCGAATGTCTGATCTTGCTGGGCTGGATGTGGGCTGGAGGTCTCGAAAGGGCCAGGGCCTCACTGGGGCTTCACTACCTCCAGGAACACCTGCCCGCCAGCGGCATGGCCATCGCTACAGCCCACTACCAGATCTTCTGTGTGAGAATGGCAGATTTGGCCAGAAAACTGGAAAAGGCTGGTATCAGTACGAGAAGGCTGGGGGCAGGACAGCCAAGCCAGATCCATGGCTTCACAACTTCCTGGCCCAGTACAGAGACACCCATCACATCCAGACCCGCTTTATAGACCAGGAGGAAATCCTAGAGCGGTGTTTGTTTCCCCTCATCAATGAAGGGTTTGACATCCTGGCTGAGGGAATAGCATCAGGCCCAGAACACCTCGATGTAATTTATATCAATGGCTATGGGTGGCCAAAGCACAGGGGTGGCCCCATGTTCTATGCTTCCACCGTCGGGCTCTCGCGTGTTGCGGCTAAACTGCAGAAATACTCCGAGGCCCACCCTGATGTTCCTGGGCTACGGCCCAGTGCCTTCCTGAAAAAGCTGGTGGCTATGGGGAACCCTCCCCTCAAAGACTGGATGTCCTACCTCAGCAGGCAGAGGAACAAGCTGTGATTTCCTTGATGCCTGCTGTATAAATTTAATGGAGGCTGATCTCATGAAACAGATGCTGTAATTGCACTGTCTTTTCCAATCAAAACCAAAGTGCTACAGGCTCATAAACAATATCACTGACCTTCCTGGGCCTTTGCAGAGAATAACTTTGGCTGATGATTGATCTCAATCCCCTTTTTGCTGCAGGTAACCACTGCAATCACTCACCTTTTCTTCTCAGCACAAGCCTCACCCATCTTCTTTGCACATTGCTGCCTAAAGGCCCATCTGATTGTGCTCTGCCTTCAGGGCTTCTGTCTGTCTTTGTGGAAGGGAGGGAGCAGCATCCACAGCCCACAAAGCAAATCAGGGTAGGAGGCAAGAGAGTGATGGTCACAATTTACCTGAGACTGACTGGATCTACCAGATCCTGCCCTAAGTCTATTTCCCAGTTTGTTCAGGTCTTTCCTGTCCAGCCCACCTCCACTGGATTCCCTGTGTCTCCCAAAGACAGCCAGCTGGAGCCTGCTCCCTTCCCACTGCTGGAGGAGAGGTGGCACAAGAGGTGCAGCACCTTGCAGAAGTAAAGTCAAATGAATTGGAGAGAGCAGGTTTGGGCAGAGAGCAAGGTACCGTCCCTCCTCCCTGCTGCAGAGGAGATTCTAATAAATGACAGAAAAGCCACAAAAGCATTGACCTGACTAACCTGCCCTGTGGTGCTGGCTCACGACTGGCCTTCTGCATCCAGACTCCATCCTCCATTATCATTATCCCCACCTGGCTTTGTCCAGGCAGAAACATCTTCTGGCATCTCTTAAGTGTGGATATGTGTTGCCATCACTCCCCCTGCCTTGCCTGCCTACAACTACCAGGTCTTGGGGCTCAGCGTGCTCTAATTGACCAGATTGAAGCCTGGCCTGGCACTTACCAGGTTTCCACATGGGCAGAGGACACACTGAGAAGTACACGGCTCAAGAGCTGTGCAGGCAGGAACGTTGCTGCAGGCATGCAGGGAGGCGGCAGATCTCTAGCAGAGGGCAGAGAGGGAGTGAGCCAGACTTGCTCCAGGCTTGACGCTTTGGGACAAAGTCTCCCATTTCTCGTGTCTAGTGAGTGTATCTTACAGTCCAGTATGGGAAATAGGTTTGATCTGGGTTCTTTTCTCAGGAAGATTATCATTGGCTGTCTAACTTTTGCTTTTGATTTTAATAAAAGTGCTTGGATTATCTAAAGACAGATTATATGATATCACATGGAAAAGTAGAAAAAGGAAAATGTGCTTGCTCTTTCTTTATACATACCTCCATTGCTCCTCTACATGGTAGAATTAGATAATTTTCCTGTTTGTGGAGGGGTTTGTGTTTGAAAAGGCTGCATGCTTCTTTTTTCTAAATATATCTTATTTTGCCCTTTATCTACACCTGTCCTTCAGTGGGTGAAGGTGCAAAACTGAGGGCAAGAAACCCTTCAGAAGTCAATAGTCCCTCATTCCAAGGAGGATTTTTCCCCAGGACCAGAGAAATATTTAACGCGAGGCCCAGCAAACTGCTGGTTTCCCCTGAATCACTTGTGTGCCACAGCTGAGAGCAATCCAGCATTTGCTCCAAGGTGAAGCGCTTCTTCCACGCGAGCAGACTCCGCGTGACATGTTACACAACAGCACTGGCTGGTGCTGGCGGCTGTCATGTCATCCGCAGGACAGCTCTGGACACAATGCACCGCCCGGGCTAACATCCCCTCTCTTGTGCCTCATGCCCTGCTGTTCACCCGTACTGGGAGCTGAGTTGGGAAAGGGTAATTCCCCTTGCAGCAAGAGCAGGCTGCAGAGGAGAGGGCACACCTGTCCTTTGTAGGAGAGATGCTGGCCTCAGGATATCGAGGCCCACCAGCTTCTACCCCATGGCCGAAATGCCTCTCCTCACCTGCAGCACTCTTGTGCTGGTGCATTTGATGTGCCCATTCCCCTTCTTATCTCCCCTCAGAGAAATTACTGAGAACAGAGGTTGTCCACACTAGTAATGTCTCTCCTGACAGAAGTTCATTTGTAAATTCGTATTGACCAAAGCAGCACAGCATTGATCTGCCTGCTTTACGTCCCAGCCAGCCAGCGGTGACATTGCTGGTGCTGAGAGGTTGCGTTTGTAGCTCCGAGAGGGCAAGCACGAGGCTCCCTGCCACTGGCAGGAGTGCATGGGAGTCCCTGCCTCCCAGCTGCCCTGTTCCCCACAGGGCGAGAGCACATCGAAGGGCAACAGCTCCCTGGCCCCCAGCCCCACAGGGCAGCAGCCTGTGCTCCGCAGCCTGATTCGGAGCCCTTGGTGTCTGCGGACATGCAGTCTCATCAGGAAGCACCAGCCTGTTCTGTGAGCCTCTTTGGAAAGTTGTTAAAATAACAGCCTTGCAAAGTCCCCGACCAGCTCAAATATGCAGTGGTACCAGAAATATGCCCACAAGTAAAATGTTTCTTCATTTAACAGGGAAAGAACACAGCCCCACACAGAGAACTTGGTAACCTCTTGGTTCAGGATTAGTTTTCTCACCTGTCTTTTTAAAGCAGCTATTTCCACTCAGTGACAAAATAACTGTTAAAAATGTTTTCTAGGTAAAACCATCCTTACTGGCAAGGAATGTCCCCAGCTCTGCTCACTTGTTGCAAGTCTGACCGTTCTAAGCTATGTGCGTGAGCTGAGATTGTATGCTTCTCCAGCACAGTGAGGCCTTGGTGACACATACTGCAAGCTGGCTCCAGTCCATCCTTAATCTTTGGGTCCTGCTTCTACTTTCATGTGAGTGTCTGGCTGCAGATCTACGCTTTCTGCACAGCAGGGACGCTTGCTTTCAGCGCAGAGGATATTTGGTTTCAGCCCTGCGAGTACCCGTGGTCTCTCGCATGCAGCTGCATAATTGTTAGATGTCTTTAATTAAGGCAGTGAACTCTGCCAGTGCAGCAGATGCCTCCATTAACTGCTCAGCCACAGGCATTTTGCAAAACAGTAAAGAATGGGAGTGCACGAAAGGAGAGAATTGCTTTAGCTTTGATCAGCGTCCCCTGCAGTACTGGGCCTTTAAAGGGAGGCAAAAAGCTCCCTGCCTTATGGCGTGCTAAGAAGTGCTATCCTGCAGCGCATGTCCAAATTGGACAGGGCCCTTGAGTGCTGTCAGAAGCACCTACACCATTTCTGCAACTCTAGTTCACCTTCCTCCCCTTTATTTCTTTTTAACAGAAAGTGACCTTACAGCCCAGGCTGGGTCTGAGAGCAGCTGTGGAGGTGAAACAGCGGTGGAGTGAGAAGGGCTTCATGCCAGCAGGTAAAAGAGGCAGGTTCTCCTTGGGACAGGGGGTCTCGTGGGAGCTGAGCTGCATCCCCTGTTTGCTGCTGGTGGGCTCCAGGGAGCAGGAGGACAACAGGACAATGTCAAGGAAACACCTGATTTTGCAGTCAGTTTCTCTTCTGCTTGCAAACAGCTGAGCAAGGTCCTGAACATTGGCAGATTTCAGTGGGATTTCGGCAAAACAAAGGCAGGTAAGCCTTGAGGAGTGATGCAGAAAACTCCCTTTCCAGTGCAACTAATCCTGGAGGCATTTAAAATCTACAGGTGTTTGAAGCTCCCTCAGCCCTCATGCCCAGTGCCGAGGAGAGCTCCAAGCCCCCTGCTCGGTGCAGCTGGGCACCCATCTCCTGCCCAGTTAGGCTGAGTTTAAAGTGTCCCATCCCTGAGACACGGTGTAAGCCTCCCTGCCGCCCTCAGCCAGCTCTGATTGCATTTGTCCCAGCAATCAAAACCAGCCCCAGAAACGTCTCTTCAGCCCCATGAAAAGCTCTCCCACGACCAGCCTGCTGAGAGGGGGAGGTTGTAGCCCCGGCTTGCACATCCCAGGAGGTGAGGGCATAAGCTGGGATGCAGTTTTGTATGCCCAGGACTTGCCTGGCACTGAGACACTGCAGGAGGGAGTGAAAGACTCCCTGGGACCATGTAAGGGCAGGAAGGGCAGCAGCAGACATGGGACGTGCTGACTGCCCATGTGGGTGTCACTGAAAGGAGCCGGGTGTATGGCGGGTGAGCGTTCTGGCCCTCCCACTCTGGCATCCAGCCCATCTGCTGAGGCAAAGCACTCATCCCCACTCCTAGCAACGAGGGAGGGTTCGGTTCAGTTCAAAAGGGACCAGCAGTACCATTTTGTGTAGCCTCCATCATAACACTTCCACCTACGAGCCCCTCACTGTCCGGACAGTTTAACTCCATCCTCCGGCGCCTTTGCTTTGAGGGGGAAGGGTGCTGTGCCTGTGCAGGTGAGGAGTATTGCATAAATGTGTATGGCAAACGGGTTTGGCAGCCTGAGCAGGGGACAGGGCAGTGCCCGGGGTGGGAGCTGCTCACCTGTACATGCTGTTTTGGTGGGTCTCAGCCTCATGCCTGGCTCAGCACCAGTGCGAGCAGGAAAACGTCCCAGGGCCAGCAGCGCTGCAGGGGGCTGCTCTGTCCTGCAAGTCAGGGACGGCAGTCAGAGGTTATTCAAAGTCTCAGTGCAACTCTCTGCTCTGCAGTTATGGCCCAAATCCCTTAGTTTTACCCATAAAGCGCATAGCAGATCACAGCGAGACACCTGCAGCTTGGTTGTTCTTAAGCTCTTTTTGTCGTCAAGAAGCGAAGGATTCTCTCAGTGCATCTTCAGGAGGGTGTACAGCATGGGGAGACCTCTGGGATCTGTCCCAAGGACAGACCCCAAAGGAACTGCCTGGGAATATTCTGGAGAACACAGAACAATAAGTGTTTTTCGACTACTTCTGACAAAGAGCTATTGGGTATTGTACAAAGATGACTACAAAAATGACCGGTTTGTTTTCTGTTCTAGCAGAAAGCCGATTTCAACTCTCTTTAGTTCTGAACAGAGGGGCAATAAAAACACAATTTACTTTCAAACATGCCAGGGAAACAAGCCCACCACTGCACTTAGGAAAGCAAACTTTAACTTTGGCCTACAGATACGACTGTTGGAAAATACCAATACACTTTCATATGATTATTAACCAAAATTATATCTACGGATTATTTTACAAAATGGAAGACAAAGTTTATCAGTGTTTTTAAAATCACTGCATGCTTAGAAAGAAATGGTTTTCCTGATTAGGTGACCCGAGAATAAGTAGCATGAAGAATAGAACACGAAGCAAGAACTGGCTGTGCCACAGGCCACGTATGCAAGCAGCTCAGTCTCCTGCTCCATTGACTCTGGCACTGTGGGGACGATCTGCGTCCCCCCCACCTCATAAAACAGCCAAGAGCCACACACTTGGAGCGATCGCTAATAATTGAGCCTGCTTGCCTCCTTCTCACGCTCCTTTGAGGCTGCCATCCAGATGTGAGGGTGCCTGTGTCCTGTTTATCAGGCCCGTCGGGGTGCAGTGAGGATCTCCGCACGCCCTGTCATGGCAGGGGCGAGAGGGGGACGCTCCAGGAGCTGGCTGGCCCCAGAGCTCCTGGCACTGCTCCCCACTGGCATTGCTCATCCCTGCTGGCAGCCAGGCTGGCTTAGCCAGCACTGGTTGCTGCCCGTGCTACAATATGCCTTTGAAAATCTGTTAAATCTCATAATGGGTGGTGAGACACCGGCCCAGGTTGCCCAGAGCAGCTGTGGCTGCCCCATCCCTGGAGGTGTTCAAGGCCAGGTTGGACGGGGCTTTGAGCGACCGGGTCTAGTGGGAGGTGTCCCTGCCCAGGTGTTATAATTTGAGGAACCCACAACAATTTATTGTCATTTAGACAACTGTTCTCTCACCTGAGGACCCCTCCCCACCTGGGAAGGGGAATTGGTAAAAAACAAGGAAAACTTAAGGTTGAAATATAAGCAGATTTAATAGAATAAGACTAGATAATTGGCATTAATAACACTGAGGAACCAGTATTGATACTGATACCAATATAAAATACACAAGGACTATACCCAGCCAATATAGGACACTGCAAGCACTGTGGCTTCGGGAGGGAGGGAAGGGCTCAGGGCTCCAGCACCGGAGCAANGGACGAGGCTCAGGCGCTGGCCCGCAGCTGCGCGGGCAGACCCGACTTCCAGCCCTGCGACGGGCTCTCGCTCTGCGCCACCCACAGCCACGGCCGCTGCTTCCGCCTCCACTGGTGTTGCCACCTGGGATGGTGCCACTGTGAGTGATCGNCACTGTCCAGTGCCCAAGTCTCGCTCCTCCTCCTCATCCCTGCACCCGACAAGGCTCAAAAACAATGAGACCTTGAAACCCGGATACCATAGGTGGCTATAAAATAAATATTTTCGCCAATTCAGACACTAGAGTCTTCTGAAAGTGCAGTTTTCCCAGGCATTAGAAGGGAAATTAGTCCCGTGTCGCTCAAACCAGGACACCAGGGCAGAGGGGTTGGGACGAGATTGCCGTTAAGGTCCCTTCCAACCCCAAACCGTTCTGTGATAGCTGCCGCGCGCTCGGCGCCGCCGTTCCCAGCGCGACACAGCCCGCGAGGGCCACCCGCCCTGGGGCCGCGGCGACCGACGCTGCCCGGCCGCGGGCGGTGCCGAAGGAGCGGCGGGGAGGAGCCGGCGGGGCGGGCGGCCGGGCC
>VXBH01007916.1:382713-568536 GCA_013400035.1 Rynchops niger
GGGGCGAGCTCCCTTCGCGCTCCGCCACTGGGAGGAACCGTTCACCGGCCGCTTCACCCTCGGTTCTAATCCTTTTCTTTTTACAGGCGCGCCGGTTACAATCTTTCGCGTAGAGAAGTAAGTGCTTTAGGATATATAGGGTGTCTATATATATATATATATATAGTTGCTGTTTCAAAACCAACAACAACTCGGTTGAAAAGGTGCTTTACGACTTTAATGTCTATATTCAAGATAGTGATTTGTGTAATCATGGAGGCTGGGACTGAACTGTGGATGTCCAAACATAGTTGGATGAATAATTAATTGCCTACAGCCCTGAAGAGCAGGCTTTTCAAACAGCGTGTCGGTGTGAGGTCGGGAAATGGTGATGGAGCTGTGTGCTTAGGTCGTGTTGCGTTTTGGAGATCTTAAACCCTGGATGGTCGGGGTTAAAGTTGGACTTCTCTGTGAGGGCTGCTCGGTGCTGCTGAAGGTGTCCCTTGACTCCTGACGTCCGGTTCCCCTTTTAAGTCTGTCTCTCCTTGTAATTTAAACTCCTGCATAGATTCCCCCATGCACATGCTTTTTTGCAAATTTTGCTTAATGGGGAAAAGGGCCCGCCTTAAAAGCCACCTTTTATTTGGAAGAGGGCTTCTGTTTGAATTAAATACACTTTCTAGGAATTTTGCTTTGGTTTGGGGTTCATCTGAAATCAGTTCAGAACAAAGGTTTTTTTTGTGTGGTCACACAGCTGGCTATGTGAGAAGGTGCCATAGTCACTTGCTGCACAGGGATGGGGATGTCTCATTGGCATTTCATTGGTGACAAAAAGGCCCTCAAGTTGTGACCTAGATATATTCTTCTCTTCCAAAATTTCTCTGGTTTTAGTTATTTGTGGTTGCCATCAAGATATACAAGCTTATAAGGACTCCAGAGTACAGGATCAGAGCCCAAACTGGTGTTTATAAATAAACTGGTGATTTGTTGGGGATGATCCCGGGAAGGGGAAGTAAATGGGGAGCTGGGAACACCTGGAAAAGTGTCATTGTGGAGAAGGATCTGGGGATTGAGATAGATCACAAACTGAGCGTGCGTCAGCAGCAGGAGGCCTTTATGGTAGAAAATCCACAACCAGAACCCGAGCCTTCACTTGGGGATGCATTAACAGGGGCATCGCAAGCGTGCAGTTTAATTGCTTCTCTTCAGCTCAGTAATGATGGTACCAGGCTGATGGGCTTGGTTTTGAGCATTGTACTTTAAAAAGCTGTAGAATTGTGGAGGTTCTGTAGGAGATCACAGGGATCAGCTTAGAAAATACAATTTACGAGGGGGTGCACAAGCAAAGGGGTTGCTTCGGTGGTAAAAGATTGATGGAGGGAGATGAGCTTTGCAAAGTGTAAAGGTAGCCTTGCAAAGAAAGCTGTGTTTTAGTCCTTCTCTATGCAGACTTGGAAGACAACCACTTATTGCCTGTGGCAAGAAAAGCTTAGGTTTGCATGTTACAAAATGTTTTAACTAGGAAATGAAGCAAGGGAAGGTGAGGCATCGTGGGCCTCGAAGGCCTTTAAAGAAGGCTTAGACTGGTGTCTCTTAGGAGATACATGGAGCTGATTCCCTCTTGGAAGGACCACTCAAGATCCCATCCAGCCCTTACCTTCCCTGTGGAAATCATAAGATTTAAAAATAATTATAGCTTTTGCCAGAGGTACAGACTTCCTTCTTAATTCCTCCTTTACAGCTAAGGAAACTTTGAGATACATTTGCCCTATGAAACCATGATTTTAAAATGAATGAAGTCAAATACGTCATTTTCTTGTTTAATCTTCTGAAAGCCACGGAGAAGTGCTCTGCCTTCTTGCCCCCTTATTTCCTAATGCAAATTTTAGAGCTAAGGATCTCTTTGTATCCTGCTCCTGCAGAATTAGTTGAGTGAGACTTAAAAGGGGTAAGAATGAGGCCTATAATGGAAAATTGTATAGAGGTCAGAGATGTAATTAAACAGTGTTGGCAGTTATCTTCCATAAACGCAGTGCTGTAGTGCTGACTTGGGGATCCTCAGAGGGTTCTTGAAAGTGGTTTTCTGTGGCTCTTAAGAGCTGTATTGGGGTACAGGAAGCTCTACGTCAATTAAAATGGCCTTTGAAGTATTATTTTCCATCAGCGTCCAAGGTCCTGGAGAATGTCAACTCAGTTAAAGTGCACTTACACTGAAAAATGACAAAAACTCACCACCGCTACAAGGAGTAGATTGTCTCCTCATGTGTATTCAGGATCACATCTGCTTATTTCAGTGACAGAAGCAATTTAGTGTTGCAGAGCCACTTGGCTATAGAAATAATAATTGAGAAAGAACCTAGTCTGAATTCCCCAAAGCCATTTTTGTTGGCACATTCTGAAGTGAGCGGTACTTTAAGCGCTCTCTTTGCCTCCGATGCTTCCCTGTCTGTGAAATGGCAAGAATAGCTGGCAGGCGAGATCACAGAGACTGTTTAGTGTATCCACACAGCTCTGAGAACCTCGAGTGCTGTGGGTATCCGTATGACTTCTGCGTCTAACCCCAGGAGTTTATTTTGAGTCCTTTTCAGTCTGTTTCCGGCATGGTGGGGAGCGGATTTCCCTGTGAGATGGGAGGTGGTTCTCTAATGTGCCCCTGTGCCTGGGGAAGCTCTGAACCCAACTAAAACTTCCATAAGCAAGCGCACCCAAAATGTACAGCACCGGTGGGATTGGGGAAGTGGGGAAGCTGCAGATGGGAGGGGTGGCAGGGCATTGGGTGTCACTGGAGATGCCTGGCTCCGTGGGCATCCAGGGTCCGGGCTGGCCGGCAGCACCTCATGTCCTGCTGCAGTAGACGCCTACAACACCCTTCCCCTGTGTGCTGCCAGGCATCCACGCGCCTGCCGACTCCTGCCTCCAAGGGGAAGCGGGATGAGGGCTCAAACCTTCGGCGTCCTCTTCCCTGCAGGGAAGAAGGTGTTGACTGAAGAGGTGTTTTGACTTCAACCCCTACGTTTGTCCTGCTGCATATTTCTCTTGCTTGCGCTGCGCTCTCTCAGTGTGTTCCACTTGCCAGGGTGACAGCCCCCTGTTCGCCTTCCCCCCTCCCTTCTGACAGCCGTGTGGGATTCTGTTTATTAGATGCAGGTCGAGAGCCTGAAATTACTCAGATCAGCTTTTGATCAGAGAAAATGTGCGCCAGAGGCAGGTCTGCAGCGAGGTGCTTGCCTTCCTTTCCTCACCTCTGGGTTTCTGCTGTGGCTCCGATTTGCACTGGTGCTGCCTGTGAGGCTGCTGGCTGCATGGTGGTACCTGCCTCTGTCAGAAGGGATCAGACCCTTGGGGTTACATCTCTCCTGACAGCAGGACTTTGACTGTGTTTTGCTAATTTTACTTCCTAGGAATTAGCTCACCAGAGAAAGCATCACACTTGATACAATTACAAGTTTGGCTTCATCCCTGGACAAGGCAAAAATAGGGTATTCTGTTGCAACTGTGTCCATTTTTTAATCTGAATACCTTGCATTATGTTAAACACCTTGCAAAACTCTGTGTGTTATGTTGCGGTTGTCAAAAACACATTACAAATAATGGTTCCACAATACTCGTTTCACAGCAGTTGTATCAATAGAGAGTAATTGTGCTACCTTGTATTAGCCTTTCTGTGGTGGTTGTTGGTTTTTTTTGCCTTGGTTCAGCATCAAAAAAGCAGGCTTTTAGTTACTTAAAGCCTCCTGTGTATCTTATGCTGAAAAATAAATGCGGCAAATCAACTCCACCACTTTTGCGAGATTCAGCTGTTTGTACGATCTACAAGAAAAAAGCAGAGCACGGGTGAAAGCTGTGAGGTTTCCTTTGGGTGGTCAGAAAGGGAGAACAGTTGCTAGGCTCAGACATGTAAAAAGAATGGTGGCAGTATAAGTTTTTACAAATACAAATGCTCCTCCGCCCTTGCGTTTTGCTAAGTGGTGTATAACGCTTGCAGGTGTGCCTTGAAATAGCTTCCTGCTCCCTGGTGTGCATCACGTAATTATGGGACTGTTATGCCCCAAGTTTGCATCCAGACCTGGCAATTTCTGCATGAGGTCGGGGCTTGGCAAGAAACCCAAGGAACTGTCATTCCTCAGCCAAGAGGAGAAAATGGGTTTATATGATGGGTGGCACGCCACAGAGGGCATGTGGTTTTGGAGAGAAGGACTTCTCTGATCTCTGTGCCAGCACATATTCTGGGGACGCAGAATCAGAGTGTATTTACATTTCTTGTTCATCTGCCCGCCGAACAGGGAGACCAGGATTTCTGTTCGTTCTCAGAACAAGCTCCGTCACTTCCTCATTGTGTCTGTTTTCCAGGCGTCTGCAGGTCCCCCAGAGGCGGACCAGCCAGTGTAGGTGGGGGTCTGCCGTCGGTCTCTGCTGTGTGCTTGGGCGGTGAGAGGTGATTATCCATCTCCCACAGCTGCTGCCAGGGAATGAAGCAAATCAGCACAGTCACTGCACCTGTGTGTACTCTGAGCAGATATTTGTTCCTTACGTTCGTCTCTACTTGAAATACCAGTGGTTTTATTTTATAACCTTTTTGAATAAAAACCATCGTTTTCTGTCCCACAGAAGTGCTGAAAGCTCTCTGTCGAGGCCAGCCTTCATTATACCTCTTCCAGAGGGAAAGATGTGGTGTTGCCTGTCACATCGCATCTCCTGCCTGTCCTCTGGCAGCGTACACACCCTGGCCCCACGCGCCAGGTGCTGGTATTTTCCCCTGCTACGTAGTGATGTGTGCAGCATATAAGCAGCTCTGTGCACACAAGTAGCGTTTCCGTGGTGTCTCTCCCACCTCTCGAGCGACAGAAGCTATCAGCAGGGGCTCCGACAATCTTCGTAGCCCGTGTAATTATTCAGACCCCAGTCTGCCTGTGGGAACCGTAAGCAGGGAAGTCAGCAAGGCAGCATTTCCTTCCTGTAACAGACCATTGGTAAGTGAGATAAAATGGCTATTGGAGGTATTCAAGTGTGCTGTGACGGAGCTTGGGGATCTAAAGAGGAGTTGTGTCTGCCTGCCAGCCAGCTTCTGTTGATCCCTCCATGTTAGAGAAGCAGCTACAGCCCTGGAGGGGATCCTAAAATAAGCGCTGGGCTGCTCTGCGGCATTGCATCCATTGTAGATCTCGAAAAGCCTTGCTTTTGTTCTGGTGGTGTTTCTTTGTGTTGGTTTTTGGTGGCTACAAAACTCTTTGCTGCATCCAGGAGAGAGCCAAAGGTGTCTCTGTAGAGTACCAGTGCTTTACGTTTATCTCTGCCTGCAAAAGGTGACACAGACTGGAGCTTACTGGAAGTAGCCAGTCTGGCAGTAGTGACGGCAACTTGGCATTCCAGCACTGCTCTTCCACAGGGCAAAAGTACATCCTGATGACTGAGTTGATGGATAAATTTGAAATGGGAGTTGTAACATGCTTATGTTTTAGATTCTGAGACTGAATATTTGGAGTAGCTCACACATTTTTCTTTGTGGAAGAGTCTGTCTAAAACAGGAATGGAGCAGTGGGGCTAGGAACTCTTGGGGCTGGGCGTTCTCTGAGAACACGGCTCGCCTTGGTGGGAGGATGATTACAGATCCTCAGAGAAATAGGCATTTTTCATTTGCTTTTGCTGTGAAAAGGATCTGATCATCCTTCCAGTTTAAGTCCATGTATCTGGACAAAACGTTTGTGCACAAGCAAGGTGTTACGCTGAGCACCAGACAAGGGCTGCAGAAAGGTGGATTTTACAGCTTGTAATGGGAAAAGACTTTGAATGAGGATTTGCTGCCTGTGGCTGCGCAAGATCTTCTTTTCACCTGTATTTTGAAGAGCTATGATATTCTAGGTTAATTTCACTAAGCTGTACACAACGAAGGAACATTAGCTTCACGTATTCTGAAGTGTAACTCTAAGGGAAAACACTTATGTGCCAGTTCTTATGGGTGCACCATTCTGGACCTGGATTGCGTTTTGTTGCTCTGGGTTTAGCTATAATCCGCAAATCACAGTATGAATATACTGTGTCTCAGAAGGAGAACCCACAGGTGTAGATTCATCGTACCCTGTGGGAACATCAGTGCCTTTGAAAGAACCTGCTGGCATTCATTTTGAAATCCCTACTATAATCAGTTATGTTTAGAGACATGCATGTTCTATTATTATTATTACTACTACTATTATTATTATTAGCAAAACCCTTGATATCACTTAACAGGAATAGACCACAGGAAAATCTTGGAATTTAAGTTACTTGCTGTTAGTACATCTTGTAGGACTAACTCTTCTGTGCCTCATACAGGATTGAATAGAAATCACTGCACTTCCTTGTTCCAAAAATCCTGAGAAAAAGGGGCCTTGTGTACTAAAATGCTTTCTGCCAGCCAAAAACTCTTGTTTGTCATGCATGAGGCTGTGTTTTTTAATCTGTCAGTCCAGCTGAGGAGCGTGATTCACAAAGAATTATATCTGCTTGCCCAAAATGCCATGACCTGATGGTAAGAGCCTCTGAGAGTTGCAGATTAATGACACCTCTCCTCTGTAGCCGCCTGAAGGGTTAACCTGCTGTTTTCCTGAAGCCTGCTCTGGACCACCTGAAATGAGGAGCCTGTGGGTGTTTCCTACCTGAAATAAGTACTTCTGAAGGAAAAGTTCATTAACATTTCGTCCCCTCAGCTGGTGCGGTTTCTGTGAATTCAGGGCATTCTGAACATCTTTGTGGTGAAGGAGCCCCTGCTCTTGCTCAGAGGTCTTGGTTCTGGTAAAAGGCTTCAGGCGCTTTTCTCACGGCAGAGTAACAGCTCAGAAATAAAATCTGTACCGGAGTACAGTGCCCGTGGCAAGTGTGTGGCTTCCTTCCTGGGCTCTGCAGGTGAGGAAATCTGTTTGCCAGCTTGAGTCTGTGAGCGTGCTTACTCCGAGTGCCTAAATGCAAAAGCGCATGACTGCCGTGCCTTCTGACACATTATCCTTACCCTTGTGGTCGCTGATGGACGTTTCGTGTGTCTTAGACTGCAGCCCATGGTCATATCCTTGCAGTGCCCTATGAGACAAACTGAGTCACGAGATTGTCGTCTTCATGGTTTCCATCCTGCAGGTCAGCAGAGCTGGCTGTGTGGAAGCACTGAAGAGGACTTCCAGGCACTTGGCACAGGACCTCAGATTTCCTGGCAGCACCTGTGTACTCATCAAGAATATGTTTTGTCACTGCTCCTGTGGATGCAACCAGCAGAGCTGGGCTTGTAGAGAATGGACATCCTGGGGATGTCTTTATGTAATGGCTCTCAATTTAACCAACGCTGCCTTACCCTTCATGACTCACTTTGAGCCTTGGTAACTTAGTTCTGCACAATAATAAGGCTATACCAGAAATTTTTGTTTCTATAAGGGACAAAAAGCAAAATGTTTTACTAACAAACATTGTAAGATGTTCCAGAACGATAGCTCTGACAGTGTGGGCTTAGCTGTTGATGGATGGCACAAGCTTATACTAATGTAAAAAGCTGTTTGACAGTAGATTTGATTCCAGGTAGTGTGTATATGTATGTATATCTCTCTCTCTGCGTATATATGTTTGTTTTTTTTTTTTTTTTTGCTATCCCTGTTTTAGTGTGGTGTGGTTTTCATTCCAGCACCTTCATGAATTTATCTGTCCACAAGATACAGAGTGTGTTGTCATAATGGCTTTGATTCTTCCACTAATCAATTTTTATGTAGTGACTGATGACGGAATTCAAGAAGTGCAGCTGATGCAATTTAGAGATGTTTTTGCCAATAGTTCAGTATATTCACATAGATGGAAGTCAAAAAAATACTGGGAAAGTAAAATCTGATTGCTTGGCAACTATACCTTGTTTTTAATATACCCATACTTTAATTTAGGCAATGTAACAGTTGGAATTTATATATAACCTATGTTGTAAAACAATTTCAACAAGAGGCATGCATTTGTATTCTTGCTGTCACTGCAGAGCTTGAGAGCCCTCACGCGTGCTCTCCAAACTGCCTGTATTGCTCGTGTGCTTGCCCCCGGCCCCCAAACCTGTGCCCTGCTGTGCCCAGCGAGAGGATGCTCTGTGGGTGTCCCTCTCGCTGCCCGGTGCTGGAGCACACCTGCAGCCCTTTCGGGCAGGGTGCTCGTCTGCCTCATACGTTGTGCTGTGTAGCTGCCTGTGTTGTTTAGATTTGAGTGCTTTGCTTATCCTGAGCCGCATTCCAGGGGTTTGCACGGACTCACAAGTGGCTCCTGTCCCTGGTGAAGGGCTTGGACACCATCAGTTGTGTCAGGGTGGACTGATCAGCTCTGGGAGTCTTCTGCAGTCCACCAGCATTAACCTGTCTGTAGGCAGGGCAGGCAAGAGGAGCCACTCACCTTTTTCTTTGTTTTTCCTACCCTGTGCCACTGGATTTTAGCATTCCCCAGCTGGTGCTGTGAGATCTTGGCCCTCTTGGTGTGAAGCTGAGGGTGATGCTTTTACCTCTCTGCCAGCGTTCGCTTACCCTGCCACAGCAGCAAGTGCTGGGTTTGCTCCCACCTGCATTGTCCAGCTGCTCTGAGCCATTTGCCCACAGTGACACAGCTCACCTCCTCCACCTCCAAGGGTGGTACTTGGTCTTCTATTTTTTCCATGCAGAGCATTGCTGGATCCCACTTTCCTCCGAGGGAAGGGCTGTCACCCACACCTGCACACATCAGCTCCATGCGGCGGTGTATTCTGGGCTTAAGCAGGGAGAGTGGTCCTTTAAATTCTCCAGAAATGCGTTCGGTGGAGGCTTGTAATAGAAATACAAAGATTGGTTCAAATGAGGTGTGAATGGAAATGTGTGTAAATAGGCACCAGAAGAAGCAATAGGACGAGAGTTACAAGACTGGCCTGTACCGATAACGAGGATGCTGTTCCCAGCAATGAAGTTGAAGAAATGTGTTGTTTGTTGAGCCCAGAAGACTCGTGCTCTGGTAAGACCACCGCACAGACGACGCATCAGCAGGAGCCCCTGTTCTCTGACATAGGAAGGCAGCAGCACAGGTACAGCACATCGCGTGTGCCATTGTTTCTCCTGTCAGCCCACCAGGAAAACAGGCTGTTGGAGCAAAGAGGTGGCTATTCCAAGCTACAAAATCCAACCTCCCACCTCAGCTGTCCGTCCAGGCTGTCTCCTGTGGGTACAGAGTGCGGGTCTGATTTTCACCGTACAGCCCTTCGGAGGGATCTTTCCATTGAAGAACCCATGAGCCGTTCTGCTTATTTGAGAATTCACAAGAAAACATTCCCATGGCACACAGGGGCTCACAGCTGCCCCTCTGCAGCATGTACTACGCACCTGGAAAAAGACCATAACTCATCTTTCTAGTTTCTGTGGTTTCTCTAGACCAGGAAATGGCTTCATTTTCTAGGTACCTTCTGGCACTGATCTGTGCTTATCCTTCTTTGTTACCATATCAGCACACTGACGGTCTGCACGAAAAGGATGGGATGCCGAAGCTTGAGCAGATGGTGCACAGGCATGGTTTTGTAGAATAAATACTTAGCACTAAGCCAGTTGGGGTTTTTTTTTTTTTTTTTGCTATCTTCTCTACTGAATTTAAAAAACATCTAGTGTAAATTGGGGATGAAATTTTTCAGGGAAATGTGCAAAGAGTGGCTGTTCTCCCCGTTGGGGGAAGCTTTGCAAAGGGATGTTGGAAGGCAAAGACCCATGGGTTGAGAGCTCAGGTTGTGATGGCCAGCGCTTAGCTGCTGTGCTCTTGGTAAGCTGTGCTTGCGGAGGCACCTGAGCCTGCCTGCTGCGCTTTCCACACCTGCACCGTGGGGGGGATGTGTTGTCACAACCCAGCGTTTCAGAACGCAAGTGTGGTGTGCAGTGTTGTTCAGTGCTTTTTTGGGTGGCAATACTCTGTTCCTTTACGAGGATTAGTAAGCAGATATGGCCCCTTTCAGAGGGTTTATGGCTGCCCGAAACACTTCTCAAGCCTCCAGGGTTGTTCTTTCTTTAAGTCTGGTAAATCCATGTAAGAAATGAGAGGAAAGAGCAAGGATGACAGAAGGAAGCTCCAGGGTCTGTTTGCATTTAAGAGTTACCTGCTTTTAAGCAGACGTGCACAGAAAACCCTGAAAGGCTTCGACAGCTTGCAGCATGTAGCATCATGATCCTTTTTGTATTTAAAACAAATCAAGACAAAAGGGCATTAAAATACAAATGTGGTGAAGAAAAACTTTCTGATTTTTTTACCCCTCTCTCTCTTGGTTTCCTGTGAAAGGCTTATGGCTCATCAAGTCAAGGGCTGTCACAGCTGTCTCAGCTATACAGCAATGCGAGGGAACACCTCTCCTTCACATGAGAGGAGAATTGGCAGCCGTACAAAATCGCTGCCAGGGGAGCCACTGTAGAAACACTGCTAGACTGGCTCTGTTCTGTGCATGGATGAGATCGGGAATGGGACGGATGTGTTAGTGCTCTGGCATAGGTGCTTCTGTGAGAAGGCTCTGTAATGATACGCTTTGGGTAGGTCAGAGCCTGCGCGTGCTTCCTGCTGTATTTCCAGACTGCTGAGGTCCTGTTGCACGACTTCTTTTTCTTTTATGGTGGTGGTGGGGTGACTTGTGGTCCTTTGCAGAGTTGCCTTCTGTCCTCGGAGTCTCTGTTGTGATCCCTTACGGTGCCTTCTAGCTCTGCCAGAAGTACTGGAAATGTGCAGGGCGCTCCGTTTGCGTTCCATGCACTAGAAATCCGTTTGAACAATCTCAGTGTTTGTTGTTTGGAAAAGCGCAGGGCGAAAGTAGCACTTGCATTAAGGTGCTGCCTAACTTTGCTGAAGGAGCCTCAGAGCTATTGACAAGCATTTTAGTTATTCTTCATTATAACCACCAGTGTCACAGTTCAGCTTTACTTGAGCTTGTACAGTAAAGCTGACGGTGCTTCAGTGTCCTGAAATATTTTTCTTTTCCTCTGGTGGCTTATTCCATGTCTCATATTCCCAACACAGCTCATGATGTTTTGCTAGATACGACACGAAGGCTATTCCATACGATACAAAGAAAGAGAAACTGGGTTAACAGGGTTTTTGTTTTACATGTGCCATCTGCAAATGTACTCTGGGTTTCTCCTTCCATTTGCTCTCAGCCCTCTGGAAAAGCTATTACTGTGCTGTAAGCAAGTGTAATTTGAAGCTATTACAGTCCTTGGTGAATATTTATGGTTAGGGCAGTCTTTGTTTGCAAAGGTTTGTTGTCCAAGCTGTGTGTACAGCTGGAGAGAGGCAGAAGGAGGCAGGCCAGAGGTGGTCATTTTGTCCGCTGTTGCAGCCTGTGGGGCTGGAAGGCAGCGTCCCCATGGAGGCGGTTAGACCAGCATCACACTTTCAGATGACCCTTCTACTCTGCTGAATGTTTCGGGGGGGGTGGGGGGTAGCTTGAACAGGCTTAGTGTGCTGAGTGCCCTTCAGTACACATCTCCAGGCTGTGGGCTGCAGGCTTTGCTTCCGTCTGTAAAGGAGGAAAACCCTCTGTCTGCCCCGACTTTCTGCTTTATCAGTGGTGAAATGATAGCCGGTTCCTTACCGTGCCCAGGCTGGGGCCAAGGGCGGGCAGAGCTGTCTGGCACCAGTGCCACCCACCACCCCGGGGATCCTGGAGAACCAGCTGGGTGTTTGACAGTTTGTACGTTGTCCTTGGGCTCCTGTGCCAATCCAGGCAGCAACACACTACTCCAGCTTGTAGCTGTCATCACCTGCAAGACAACTTCATTTAAACGTCTGAGGGGTGTGCATCCAGTCAGCTCTTCCTAGAGAGACAGACTTGTCTCTCCTGCCACACTGGCAAGATACGAAACAAGTCCCACTGGAAGAACGCTTGGTAGTCCTCCATCTCTTGTGAAGAAGAAAGCCAGTGCTTAAGAAGCCGATCTCCAAGGTTTCCCCATGCAAAGAGATGTGGAAGAAGCGGTTCCTGAGCTGTGCAGGTTAAATTGAGCCATGTTACATTAAATACCGTACGTTAGCAGGTCTTCATTAACCCTGCCAGTTTTTGGAGAGTAGATAAGAGTGGATTGGAGGGTGCAGAAATCTTTGCCCAGGCAGCTGCAGGGAAAAGAATACACATGAAAAAAGCTTTTATGGTTCAGTTAAAAGGTGTCTAAATGTCTTGCATTCAAACAAATATACACAGTACATGTCACTGACTTAGACTTGTAAGATTCACAGCAATCTTTTAGTATTTTCTGAAGTGCATTGCAATTCATGTTGTTGTTTACTAGGAAAAAAATCCTTCAAGGTGGCATTCCGAGAGGGCAAAACTTGGGAATTTACTATGAGAAACCTCACTGCTGAAAGATGGATTTATTCTTTTTATTTTTTTAATATGCCAAGCACGTTAACGAGCGTCTGAGGTAAACTAGAATGCTGGGACGAAAGGAAGCAGAGAATAAAATGTTTAAGCAGCACCTCTGCTTATTTCATGGTTAAGTTATTTTGTATTAGCCACGGAAATTGCTGCTGTGTCTGTTCGGTGAGGATGCATGCAGACTGCTCAATTAGCAAAAAATCAGAAAGCAGTGACCTCGTGGCTTGCTTCTAAAGGCTTGTATTTGTTCTTTGTAAGCAGGAGACACTACAGTACAGCTTCCAATCAATCAACCACATAGTTCTGGTAATCAATGCACAAATAGACTCTACATCTATATTATATGGAAGCACGCATCTACTTTGGGGGATAAAATATTTTCCAAGTTGCATGAGTTTGCTTGAGATCTGCAGGTGATGATAGAGCTCACTGCTCTGCTGGATTCTGCCTTAACCTGCTGGCAGGTGGCAGTGGAGGCGTGGAGCCAAGGCTCTGTTGAGCAGCATCCATCCGATTTGGCAATAAAAATCCTATTTCTGTGAAGAGAAAAGCAGGGAGATGAGTGCTGCCCAGTACTTACCTCCTGGGACACATTTGGAATAGTTGTTTCGGGTATTGGCTAATTCTCTGGGGGGATTCGATTGTTGGCTTTCACGAGGGTCAGTTGATTAATGGAGAAATGGAAAAACAATCAGTCGGTTTTAGTTGCGCACAGGCTGCTGTCACGGTGTGACTGGGGTCAGACGAAGAGGTGCAGTGTCTGGGGAAGGTAACGCTGTGCAGCAGCAGCAGGTGTAGGTACTGGTGCCGGCTTTGGATTGTGACAACGGGTTGAGCGTAGCCTACATACCTTCTTCTGAAGTCTCTCATTGTCTCGCATTTCACCATATCATCTGTTAGCATACGGCTGACACGGATAATTGTGACTTCTCATGAAAATAATTTTGGTAGCACCTAGTTTCACACATTCCCTGTTAAACACCCAGGAGAGGAACAGGCTCCTGTTTCCCCCCCGAGCCCTTTTGCTGTGATGGTGGAACTGCAGAGCCAGAGCTGCGACACTTCTTCAGAGGAGCTATTACAGTGCTCGAGAGCTTCCCAAACTTCTGCAAATGCAGCAAACTGCTTTTCATAGGATTTGGAGTTTGATTTTTTGACATGTGCAGTATTTTTCCTTCACCAAATTACCGTCTTCCGCGTAGGCAGTGGTGGCAAGTGACCCAGGAAACAACTTGCGATGCCGTGTCTCGTCTGGCATCTGTATTTCTGTAAAACGCTGTAATTTACAGGAGCGTTCATCAGCGCAGCTCAATTGCAGAGTTCTTCAACTGACTTGGTGGGAATAAATAGGCAATAAATTTCGTGCTAGCGTATTAAAAGGAACGTATTGGAATAGGTGCTCAAAATACTATTTTATTGTAGACTTTTGCCAGCTGTTTAAAGTCAACAAAAATATTGCTGTTTATTTCAGTGGCAGTTCAATCAGCCCAAGATGTATTGTAAGAGAACTCGGGGACTTGTGCTTTTGGGATAATTTTCTGTGAAAAAGCCATCCCTGCCCGTCCTGCAAGCTGCAGGGGTGGAGGGCGATTTTATTTTTAAATTTCTGCATTTATTTTTCATAGGATGCATCACGGCTGATGCATTTACACGCGTTATGTGGGGTAGGGAGTTGTAACTGAGGCTGTAACCACAGCTTTGTCTGTGATGCAGTGTGACAGTCCCAGCCGTGAGCAACAGCGCCCTTTAAACAGGGACCTGATCATGTTTTAAAACAGAAGTTCAATCTGTCTAAAATAAACAAACTTGGCCCTACAACTAGCAGTAACTCAGCAAACCTGTACCAGAATTCTAAAGAAATGTAGAAATCAGTTCATGTACAAAATCCTCTTTTTTTCCAGGCGATTCCCTGGCAGAGCTTGTCCTTGGGACGTGAGGAAATGCTTTCAGCCACTGTAAGGTCAGACAAATGGGGATCTGAAATCCTCTGTTAACAGAACAGCCGCGGTTTTCTTCTGCCCTGAAATTAGTGCCAGCAGGGCAGTTCTGAAACACGCAGAGAATTACCACATGCTCCTGCAAGGGTAAAACCACCAGCTGAGCTCCCAGGTAACACCTCATCTCCCCCTGCCGCCACTTTTTTCGGGGGGAAAAAGAAAAAAGGAATCAAACTGATGAATCAAAGATCCATCATTCAATGTCCATGCTGTCAGCTATCTTGGCTTAAATCCCCTGCTTTCTTCTCCCAATGTCCCCCAGCCTTCTGCCAGCACCTGCTTGGCTATTTTAAGTGGAAAAATACAGTCCTGTTGTGCAGATACCTTTTTTTCTTGATCACGTTAAAATCTTCACCAGGGCCTTCCTTGGAGACACTTCAACTAGAGGTGGCACAAAATAAGAGTTGGGAAAATCTTTTTCAGTAGTATCTGGTTTTTATTGTTGATTGTCAATGGAACAGAATAGGAGCCCCCACAGAAACACCCCAAATATATGAATAAATCCAGCGTTGGGGTTTCAGGCAAGGGTGGGTCGATGCAGCCTGCATTTCAGTTTCCGTGAGCTGAATTCTATCAGACGCTGTTCCAACCAGCAGCACGCTAATTGGTCATCTGATTGCGTTGCTTTGCAAAACAGTAGCATATTTAATGTTCGCTAATTTGAAAGAAGGATTTGCAAAGACCAGCAGCTGGCAGGAAGGCATGGGCTGCTGCTGTTGGAGCAGGTTGTGAAGGGAACGTCTGCCCGGAGAGCTCCCCAGAGAAGGTGTGTCAGCAAGGCTGGAAAAATGCCCGGGACCCCATCCCTCAGTGACTGCCAGAGCTGAAATGTCTGTGCTGCTGCTCCAAGGGGCACCAGAGGAGTACGAGCTCTCTGGTTGAAGTGTTCAGTTGTTTGATGCTGGTGCTTCGTTCCTCTGAGTCACAGCAAGTTTAGCAACTAGATCATGGTACAATAAAAAGATGGCAAGTGGAGAGGATGGCTTTGTATTTTCTGCCATCCAGCCGTAATCAAACAGGAGAGGAAAAAGCCTGTTTTACTTTCACTGAGCTTTTCAGTGTCTCTGTTAACAATTATCATTCCACAGATAGTACGAAAAAAGTGCTTGATGAGGTATCCGAGGGGAAGCTGGTCAGATCTAGTCACAAAATGTTCTTTTCCCCTGCCCACCCACTGCCGCCGTCTCGCTGCTCTCAGCCTGTTCTCTCCCATGGCATGACAGGGGTGGGCTTTTCTCTTCTGCGGGGCTGGTGCTCGTTCCTCTGAGCCTGCTCTCTGTCTGCTGGGCTCGCCTTGTGCCTCTCCCATGCTCTCCTCTCAGCTCCCTGCTCTTCATGGCATTTCCTCTCTTCTCCCTGTCCGCCGGTGATGGGGTTTGAAGTCCCAGCAGAGGAGCGCAGCCGACTTTCACAGGAGCCATTTTTCCCTTCCAATACCGACAGCGCAGCAGGGATGGGAAGAGCCTTCCCCAGCACTCGAGGTTTCCCTTGGTGACGTACTGGAGCTGGGCTGGCAAAGCTCAGCCTGTGCGTGGGCCCTGGCAGAGCCCCTTAGCGCCCCGGGGGCTGCTGCAGACAAGAGTTGGGATCTCTCAGCCCGTCCCATCGCCAGGGCTTTCAACAGGTGGCTGGGACACCGACTGCCATGCTGGCTGGGAACTTGTTGCAGTCAGAGCCCTTCCCACGACCGGGAAGGATTCCCGGGCTGAGGATGTTTTTTTTTACTGCACAGAGGCACAGTAGGGGGAGTGACTCCTTGGGGAGAGGAAAGCCTTTCTCTCCTTTTCCTGTCCCGGGCCATGCTCAGCCTCCCTGAGCAGAAACGCAAACACTACCCCGATTTTCCAAAGGAATAGGCAATCTGGGGGAGAAGGGCTGCACCTACCTCTGAGCCACAGAGACAAAAACGTGTGGCAGATCTCATAGCAGCACAGCCGCATTCATTAGTGTGGCGAGACTTTGGTGGCTTGCCGCTCCTTACCTGGAGAGCTTCAAGCATCAAAACAGTCCTTCGGTGCTTTTGATACCTTTTCTGCCTTTGCGAAGCAGTATTTGCAGCTCGTGCATCAAGACTCTTCTGAGAGCTCAGCTACTCGCAAGTCTTCTGGAAGTTTGTGCTTTCGTAGCATATGAACCCCTAGGGAGACATGAATCTTTCAGAGGCTTCATGCAAATAAAACGCAGCATTTTACAGTCTTAGGCATAGCCTCGGGTTTCTCAGCTTTTCCTAACGAAATACTGATTTTCTGCTCTTTTATTTCTTTCTTTTAGTAAAGATTTTCAGTTCACGCTTGGTTCAAGCACTATATAACCAACATAATCCTATTTTCTTACTACTTAACCAGATAATCAAGATACCAAAAGCATTTCTATGGCTTGGGAATTCCTTTATTTTCCGCCTTAAAATTCTAATTGCAGTCACGTATGAATCTCTGGTTTATAATACAGAAGAACATGATTTAGTCCCCAGAAATAAAGAACATGGAAGCGCATGCAGGGAGACTCATTGTCATTTAGAATAACAACAATAATATAATAAAATTTAGATCATTGTAGCAAAAGTGTAAGCTAGAACTGCTCGGTGTTCAGTGAAAAAAAAAGTCTCTGAGCATCTTTTCAGTTTTCTTTCCCCTAGAAGGGGGTACAGGCAGACCCGCTGTGTGTCCTGCTGCTTAGCTATGGAGTTGTGCCCCTGGAGTTAATTTTCTAGAGTTAGTGACATCCTACAGATGCCTTCAAAGCAGGGGCAGGGAGAGGAGCGGGACTGGGGCAGGGAAGGTTACACTTACCTGCAGTATTACGCGTCAGAGAAGCCGTTCCAGGAGAGGACTGAACACCTTGAGGCCACTGGAAACAGCGCGGGCAGCTGCTGACGGCAGGGAACCCTTGGTGGTTACTGAAGGCCAAGGGGAAGCGTCTTGTCATCTGTTTGGTTCTAACTTAAAGATAACGACCTTTAAATGCTGCTTTTCTGTTTTTCCCACAGGTAAATATGTCTATCAGCCCATGACACCCGTCGAGCAGCTTCCCAGCACCGAAATACCCGTTCGCCCTCGGGAGTCTACAAACACCATCCAGATCTCCGTTTCGCTCACCGAACACTTTTTGAAGTTTGCGCCTGTCTTCCAGCCCCCTCTGCCCCCCGACTCCCCACAGTTCTGCACAATCGCAGACCTCTTCATTGACAATTACCGCGTGAAATGCATCAACGGGAAGATGTGCTATGTACAGAGGCAGCCTCCCCCCGTGCCCCACAAGATAAAGCCCGAGGAAGTCCCTGTTCGCAATGCCTTAATCACAAAAGAGAGCAATACACCAAAACCAGATCACTGCTCGTCCCCTTCCAGCTCTGAGGACTCTGGGATCAATGCGGTGGGCGTTCACTACGTGGAGTCGTGTGACGAGGACACGGAGGGGGTGGCTGAGCTGAGTTCAGAAGAAGATTACAGCCCCGATAGCAGCTGGGAACCAGACGAATGCCCGCTCTTGTCACCTTCACAGTGTGAAATGGAAGTGATTGAGACTATAGAAACCACTGTGTGATCCGAAAAGTTGGTATCAGATCCGTCCAGTTCCCACTCAGTAATGTTGCTTTTGTAGTATTTATATTTTCTGTTTTTTCTGACAATCCCTTTTTTCCAGTGCACTTGATATTTCAGATTCCTCATGGGAGTGCAGTCATGGGACTCGCATATTGGTGAACTAGCAGCAGCCTGAGCAGTTTTAACATGTTCTCAGCCTGATCAGATCTCCCACGTCTGCACGTAAGGTAGTGATAAATCTTAAGACTTTTATAGCTGAAATAGGCCCTTTTCTTGGTCACATCATATACTACTTCTCACAAAAGGATGTGCCACTCAAGATGTTTCCATCTGTCGGGACGGTTGCAGTGGGCCTTCAAAGCACAGAGGGCGAGCTGGCGCAGCACGCCTGCGAGCAGCAAAACCAAGTTGCCCTTATTCTTTCTCAAACAGCTACACAAGGTGCGGCGACAAGAGGCTCTTTCTGTCTCTGTCTGTCCTTGCGCGTTGTCCATCCCTTTCTCTAGTGCTGGTGCGACCCTTCTCGAAGGCTGTTGGCACCGCTCCTCCAGCGGGTTGGTATGGCAGGCTAGAGAATGCACAAAGTGCCTCCAACTTTTCTCCAGGCTATGCACCGAGCATCTGCTGAGTTAGGTCAGGCTCTGAAATCTCCTGAGAAGGCAACCCGTTGTTCCGGAGGGGAATCAGTTGCTTGGATCCAGCTGGTCCCTTTTCTCTACCTGGCTCTCGGGATGGGGATCTGGCTTTTGCAGCTCGGCAGGAGGGGGAGCAGGCAGAGATGGAGCGCGGCCGTCTAACCAATACCATGCTAGGCTGGGGTGTAAGATACTGGGCGAAGGAAGCGACTACCTCCAAACACACAAGATCTGCCCTCGGCTTTGCCTGCAGCTTCCTCCTGTGCTGTTTGGTGCCGGACACACGCACTCAGGACCAAATGGCCTCAGGGCCTGCATTTGCCTGAAGAATAACAAAATTTAAAATACAAACAAAAAAAAGTTTATCAGCCACACCACTGTGTCAGCAGAGCTCGGGGACAGTGTGGAGGTGCTCGGGGGAGGTGGCCCACGAGCTCGGTAGCGCGTCCTTGTTAAAATACAGCCTAAGGTCATTGTAGGGGAGAGAGGAGGCCTGGGCTCCCGCTCCTTTGCGCCCAGTTCAAGAGCCGATTCTGAGCGAGGGTGTCCTCACACAGCTGGTAAGAGCGAGCCGTCTCGCTGGTGGTTTGGTTTCAGCCCTGCTTGAGGAAAGGAAAACGTCATTCTCAGAAGATTTCAGTGAGCTTGAATCAGTTGGAGTCAGTAATAACTGTTTTCAGCAGCATTACTGAATTTCTTTGTGTATTTGCTGTTTACGTTTCAGAAGTCTTTGCTGAATATAAGACTGTATAAATGTGTACAGTTCAGTGATTGATACTATAGTCCGTGTTATAGGATGGCTCATCTCTCTCACCGTATCCTGACAATGTATTACTAATTTTATACACTTTGTAATCAGTATCTTTAGAAAACGTTTAGGCAACAGTGTGTGTATGTGCACATGCGCGTGGGCTAGGAGTTTACCATAAATGGTTATAAAGTAATACTGTACTTTTTAGACTAACACTTTCAGACAAAAATACTAGGTTTTATAGTTTTGATGACTTACAAAAAAAGTGCAATGCTTGTTAAATGAGGAACTTGGGCCATTGCATGAACAGCTACATTCTCACAAGGCACCCGAAAATATTCTGTTTTTCTGAGGGCATTTAAATGAAGGCGGTAGTAAAACTAAATAGGATTTATTTATTTTTTAAGGGCGGGGTTGTCTTTCTTGATTAACTAAGGTTTCTAACAACCTTTTAGTGTCTTTTGACCGTTCAGACACATTCCATAGGTAGAAGGAAGCATTATGTATAAACCTACAGCATTTATTCATATTTAATCTTTCAATTGTAATCTTGAGCGGGGAGCTGAAGAAGCTCACTCTTGTGCCTGGCCTGCCTGAGCTTTCTTCCCAGGGGCGGCTTCTCCTTCCCAGGAGGCCGGGGTGGGCCAGCAGATGAATCCTGCCAAGGGAGGAGCGGCCGCAGGGCCCGTCCCGCTCATGCTGCGGGCACCCAGCACAGGCAGGGGCGTCAGGGACCCTCCGACCTGGCAGGAGCTCACCCTGCTTGTGAGCGAGCAGGAGCCGCCGCTGCCGGCTGTGAGCGCAGCGACGGTCAGTCGGGTATTTATGACCAAGACTTACCGTAAGATCCTGTGGGCTTGCAGGTTCATATCGCTGTCGTCAGGATACATTCTCTCTTAACTGTAAGTAATTAGCAATATTCACAAGCTGTGAGTGTCTCCTACCCAGGATTTGTTCAGATGTCTTAAGCACAATAAGCTGCCTCTTCCTTCCGTTGTACTTGTAAAGTGTCAGTGGAGCAGCCTGGTGGGACAGGGCTAGTCCTGGAAGGCGTTTCAGCAGCCAGCACAGCGGCAGGGTTCTCGCTGTGCTCCATCACGCACCCCAGTTCAGAAACACGCTCCTCAGAAACGTGCTTTCTTTTCTTTGCACAAACACTGGTGTCGATTTGCTGTAAGAGACATGCCCTGGGCTCCTTGCTCCACTCTACCAGGGAGAGGTGTGTATATTTCCTCTTTAATAAAATACTAAATAACTAAATAAGTTCTACTTGTCCTAACTAACTGTGTGTTTTCCATACCAGAGTGAAACATTCAGATATTTCCAGCAAAGGAAGGGTCGCTTACCTTCAGGCTTCAGATGGAGGCACCCGAACCACGCACCCAGTGCTAGGCAGAGAAATGTAATAACCAGGTGGAACGCACCAGGCCCAGCCCCACCTGGGTTTGGGCACCTGGTAAGTCCTGGGGCTGGTGGGCAACCTCACAGCCCAGTTCTCACCCACCTGTAAGAGAGCTGCCCCAGTCAGGGGGAAGAACGGCGGGGGGAAGAGCTGAAGTCCGGCTGTAGACTGAAGAGTGTTCAGCTGGCTGTAGCCCCTTAACTTACCTCTGACCAGGTTCATGTGTGGCCGCAGGCTGGAAGCATCCACCTGGGGCACCGTTTTGTAGTTGTTAATGCTAGTGGGAAGAAGGTGAGCGCACTGGGCCCCCCAAGGGTGCACGGCGCTGGCGCTGCTCCCCAGCTGGGCTGCCCCCCTGTTCCTGCTACCCAGTGTGAGCTCCGCAGGGACAGCCCCCGGCTCTGCGCGTTAGTTCCGTGTGCGTGGAGAGCAACGCCCGCCTGCTGCCGTGTTCCTCCTGGGACCCTGCGGGTATGGTACCCCAACGGGACCAAGCGCTAGGGACAAAATGACCAGGGGAAGAGGTGAGAGTGCGATCACCAGACACGCAACACACAGCGTTAGGGCAGGATCTGGAGCGTGTCTCACGAGCAGCATGGTGACAGTATAGAAACACCAGTGCTATCGGGTTGCAGCTGAGTGATAGAGCGATAAAGGTGCTGCTGGGAAGGGACACTGCCCAGTTTGGTATTGCAAAACTGTGAGTGGAGCTTAGTAGTGACAAACTTCTCTGACTGTCACACCCATCACAGAGATCCTCCCCCCCTCGCAGACCCCAGGGGCCTGCAGCACCTTTTTGCAACCCCAAGCACCCCAAGGTAGGTCCAACAAGGTGAGTGGGGGTTTGTGCTTCACCCGCAGTAACAAGATGCACCACAGTTCAGTGGCAGCTGTACCGAGAAAACAGCAGCCCTCTGACCCGCTCCCCCTGTGCGCAGATCACGCAGCAAAGTTCAACCAAGGGCCTTTTTAATGGAAGTTTGTTTGTAGGAACACACCGTGCGCAGGTTAGTTCACACATGTATTGCTTTCTGCATTCTTCAGCCTTTTCCAGGTTTGCCTGTTCTGTGCCCTCAGCCCCCACGGCTGCTGCCATGAGACAGTGGACCAGGCCTTGGCAAGATGATTGCTTTTACTAGTACTGCAGTTAAAACCCAGGTATGGTACCCCTCCACAAAACCCACATGGCACCGTGGAACACAGGCTCTGGGCACAGGACCCCACTCCTCCGGTGGAACAGAGCTGACTCAGTTATTTGGCAAAGTTACCGCTGCTGCCATGAGCCTCCAGGTCAGTGCAGGTAGCGCAGTGCTGCGCGGTGCTTCGGCACGCTTGGCTTCGCCCCCAGAGTTCAGTTTCCAGCTCAGTGACCCCGTGGCTGCCTTGATTTAGCGAGAGGTGTCAGCAGAACCGGCATACCGCCCGCTGCCACAAACCCACCAGCGCCCAGCGAGACTTGACAGAGCACAGAAGGTCCTGGGAAAGGCCTCAGAGGGGGAGAAAGTCCAGTGTTGCGATGGAAAGGCACCCCCGGGATGGAGACCTGAAACCAGCCGTGGCCTTGCCGCAGCCGGGGGGCTAGTCTTCAGCCAGGGGAGGGGGAGCCAGATGGAGCTGGAAGTTCTCATTGTGGAAGACGCTGCTGGTGGCCGGGTCACCGTGGGAAAAGCTGAGCAGCCCATGCTTTTCACCGCCATGGCTGCGAGACAGCTCTGTCAGGAGAGCTAGCTGCAAGACAAAGCCCAGAGAAATCACCATCCGGCGGCCCGGGCACGCTGCCGAGCAGCACTCGTGCAAGGTGCGGGAATACAAAGCGCTCATGGGGGGCTCACCTTCCTGCAGCAATTGGGAAAACCTTAACTGGTGTAAAGAAAAGGGTATATATGGTATGTGGTGACCCGATAGAGCTCAGTGCAGGACAACAGTCCGGAGCTAAACAGCTTTCCAGGTGTATTTAGGTTGTTTTAAAGTTACACAATTGAAAAACAATCCCAGAAAGAGCTGAAAGCGCCAACAACTGCAGCCAAAACGGGCAGGAGGCCCAAGGACAATGCAGGGGACAGAGAGCTGCGCTCTCCTTGGGACAACACGGGGGGCAGGAGGTGGGAGCCTCCTGTGCCATCACGGCAGCCACATAGTGCCTGGCGGGGAGGTTATTTGCAAATCTAAAAAGAATCCAAGAAACCTCACACTGTGGACACTTTTCAGGCCCAGCCTCAACACCAGAGGCATCTCCGTGGTTTCAGTGCCAGTGAATTCCCAGCTCTGTCAGGCAGCGTGGCTGCCTTGTGATGTGAAACCGCCAGTTCTACGCACACTAAACATCTAGCACTAGACAAAACCCAAGAGAAAAGCCGAAGCCCACCATGCCAGTGCTAACATCTGGCTTGATAACATGCAAAATACCTTTCCCCAATTTAAAACTAAAAGGAAAACAGGCGATACGTACTCTGGAGGTTCCTCGATTCAGTCGGCAGAGTTGGTCAAACGCTTGGATTTGCTGAGGATCCAACAGAGACTCTGAACTTGTCTGAAAAAGAGAGTGAGACAGTTACAGAAACAACACAAGATGTCGAGTTCACATACGCAGAAACACCTCCCTGCTCCTGTCCTTGGGCCTGGAGCAGCCGGTCCGCAGCCTGTTTGCAGGGCTTTTTTAGCCATCTTTCCTCTGGCTTGAAGCCACTGTGTGCACCCTAGTTTGGGGGGGGGACACAACCCAAAACAAAAACTATTGTTGCACAAAGGACAGAGATACCTGTACATCCACAGTGACTTACTGATGGGGTCTGTTGCTGATGGCAGACAGACTAACGGTCCTGTTACCTTTGGGGGCGGAAAAGAAAAAAAAAAAAGGAGAGGCAAAAAAAAAGAGAGAAAGAAAAGGGAACGGGAAAGCTCCCCTGCAGCCAGCTGGGAAGAGAAATAAAGAGAAATAATGGGTCTCTGCGGACGAGCAGCCTCTGCTGGGCTCTTCCCCAGGCAGCAGCAGCTCCCTCCAGTCCTTTCTCCTCTCTCCTGACAGTCTCCCCCGGCCCCGCTCAGCCTCCCCCGCTGGGGCCCAACACAGCAGCCCGCTGTCACCGGGCACGGCTTGTGCCCGGCTGCTATGGGAATGATTACCGTGCCAGTGACAGTTATCTACTAATGGTGTCTCTCCTAAGGTCCATTTTTTCCTCTAGCAGGATGTTACAGACTAAAAGCTTGGAAATGAGGGGTGAAAAGATGGGGGGAGAGGCGAAGTGACTCACACATCAGTGGCAGCCATGTCCCCTGAGAAACCAGACACAGCAGGCATCGCGGTACTGCCCAGCAGGGTCAGCCATTGCGGGGTACGGGGAGTCGGGTACAGGGTAAGTGTCACCCCAGCAGCGCGGGGGCAGTTACAGAGTTACAGGTCGGGGCAAACGGAGAGACTGCAAATAGAGGGACCACAGCCTGCAACAAGAGCATTAATGCAAGGACGGCTGCATACATACTCAAGCCGCTTTAAAAGGCATCATTTACATATCCCAGGGAGGGATGACAGAGCATCACAGATTCTTGTAGGTTTGTTCCATTTTAACACATCACCATGTTTCTATTTTGAATGTTTCTGCTCATATTCAAAAGCAAAAGCATCATCAAGAAACTACAACAGGAGCCAGGGAGAACAGCCTCCCTCATGAGCAGCAATCTGGCATCTGTTGTCTCTGGGGATCTATTTTTAAGGGAACATTCAATGTTCATTCTCAAATATTTTCCACCAAATATACATTTCCCAAGGGCTATTAACCCAAAATGCTGCAGTCCTACCAGTGGGTACTGACTGAAGTTGCATCTGCTTTAAACTCTCTTTGGCAATGGATCGAGCTCATCATGAAGAACGAGCACCGCTGCCTTCAAGGAGTGTGATCGACTGGAATTAAGGCAGAACTCCTGGCCCCACAAGGGCTTCAGCATTCCTCCGGAGTCGGGGCTGTTCCCAGACAGGCACAAGCGTGCTCCTCTCCCTGACACTTAGAGGCTCCGACCACCAGCGAGGCCCTTCTCCCCGGGCAGGCGTTCTCCTTCGGGGTTGCAGCGCTTCCGCTGCAAGGCCCAGGTTGCTTTGTACTTCTCCTGTTTAACGAGCACCTTCAAAAGCTCCGCGAAGGTGACTCCCAGTCCTACTTGGGGAAATAAGTGCACGCTACAGCGATACAGAGTCGTAGAATCGCCTGGGTTGGAAGGGACCTTTCAGATCATCGAGTCCAACCATAGATCACCTTGTCCAACCATAAACCAAACACACTGGCTCCCCAGCTTCTCCAGAAGAGCTCGCCATCAGCTCTTCACAAGAGCCAGCAAACACCCTAGAAAGCACACCTGGCTAATTATGCTAAGCCTGCAGTAGCCCTAAGCCTGGGCTACACTGCCATCCAGGCTTAAGGTACAGCTCGTGGCCGCTGCTGCCCAGGCGGGCTGCAGTCTGCGTTACGGCTCTGTCTCAGGGCCCCGGGCAGAGCCAGGGGCCTCTGGGACGAGGCTCCTTCTGCGCAGCCCTGCCCAAAGCAGATGACAAGCTGTGCTCCGCGATGGGTAAGCTCTGGGGGCAGGGGGAACAACACTTTGCCAGAGAGCACGCTGTCTCAGTCTTTGGCTCAATTTTTAATTGCTACCCAAGGAAAAAGGGAAACCCTGCTGGCAACTGTGCAATGAAAATCAACTGAAGTGAGCAGCCTTGAAAGAAAGGCTTCTGTGGACAAAAGCTCTCCCACAGCACCTTTACACCCCTCCTTCTCCTCTGGCAGCTCCTCCAGCACTTGCTAAATCCCCTTCCTGCTCCGCTCCCAGCAAAGCGCAGCCAGGGCAGAATCCGGCCACTCGCCTCTTCATCACGTGAATGCCCCAGAGGCGGCTCAGAGCTGGCGAGCCCAGAAGTGCTCTAGGGGATGATGCACTGAATCCACCATGGGTTTCCTGAAGCCTGAATCATTCCGTTACTCTCCTGAAGCCACGTGCACCTTGCCTTCGAGACGTTCACTGAACAGCGTGAGAAGAATGTCCCAAGCGCAGATCGCTGATGCTGGAAGCACGGGCTCACTTTATATTGTAAATAAGCATTTGCTAATCACCAGGCAAGGAGCCAAATGTCCGTGTTCCCTGCACACACGGCAGAGGCTTTGAACCAGAGAGCCTAGGACAGTGAGGGTCAGGCGTCTGCAGCTGGCAAGTTGTACAGGCGCTTCCCAGGGACATGCAGGCCGTTCTCACTTGGAAAAAAAAAAAACAACAAAAAGCAAGGAAAAACCACCCTCCACAGTTGCTGCGGCCAGAGGCATTCAAGGACAAGGAAAATGCTATATAATTGGCCTCCCCTCTTCTGCCATCTCTCTACCACGCGTATGTAACTATCAATCAGACTGTTCTCCAGGCTGATGAGCTGAAATATTGCAGGCAATTCTTTCTGTTGTCATGGAAACAACTGCTGTCAGGCCTTTTTCTTTTTTAACCGTGTCACTAAAGGCATGTTTTCATTCAAGAGGTACAGGGAGGCACTCGGGGTCCAGCACTGGCACGGAGGCATCAGTGGAATCCACTCGGCTCACTCTGCCTCCAGTGCCGCGGCAGGGCCACCGCCTCGTTACTGTCTCCATCAGTACGAAGTGGATTGGCACCTCCCAGCCATTTGCAGCCAAATCCTTCTGCCCCTTCGCGAAGGCCTCAGACTAGACGCAGAACCCAAGAGACGCAATTTATCCCCTCGTGGATCTGGGCCAGCAAGGAGAGGAAAAGCTCCTTTTTGTTGTACGCTTCTCATGGATCCCACCACTATAATGCTAATCTCCGTTGCACATTTTGCTTGCACATATTCCACCCCCCTTTGGTAGTCACCACACAGCTCTCCTAAGCCTGCAATTATCTTTAATGTAACAGCTACAAAATCCATCATCAGCTAGTGCCTAAGCGAAGCAGATCATACAGCAGCCGTAAGCAGAGACACCGTTACCAGGCCAAGAGATCCATCTAAGTGGTGCCCTTCAGGGCCGTACCTGCCACAAAAGATACCGCTACACCAATGAGAGCATCAGAGCACCACGTTACACCAGGGGGCTGCTCCGTAACACAGGGCAGGTGGAGCCAGAAGTCCCAGGGAAGGTTTCGGGAATCCTGGGAACAAAACCAACACCCACCTCCCTTGTTTATTGAGATGAATCCACAGGCAATGGTACACCAAGTCCACCTTCTGCCATTCCTCCCCAGCAGATGGATACTTATTTCGCTGTGGCTCAAGTAGCCTCACAAAAAGGTGCCCAAACTCAGTTTTTTAATGAGAGCTGAGCCAATTAATGTAAAACTAAATCTACTTCTCTTCTGCAGGCTATGAACCCACTGTTTTCACAGTACTCCCAGGAACCTGGAACAATTAACCAAAAAGAGAGTAAGGCAGGCAGCTGCCCTGACCCAAAGTCACTAGAATGACACTAACGTTACAAAATTGTTAATGAACTTCAGAAAACCTGAGGACATCGCTCGGAGACCAAAAGCCTGCTGCTGCAGACCTCTGCAGAGCTACTGCAGAGTAACGCACCACTGCTATGGGACAGAGGTGGAAGCGGAGTCTTCCAAGTCACTCCGGGCAATGCGGCAAGTGGGCAAAACCTTTGCTGGGAGGAAGTCCCCGAGACACTGTAGCCGCGCTGCGGCAGCAGAACGAGGTGCTTCAAGACCAGCTGCCACAGCGTTTCACCACTAACCTCTGCTAGCGCACGCAGGAGCGAAACCCCTGGCAGCCGGCCAGGCCCTGCCTGCTCCTGTTGGGATGCGGCGGGAGCTGCTACCACCGGGGCTGGCAGCGGCAGGCAAACCAGGACCTGCTGCCTGCGAGTAAACAGCAGCAGTGACTCACCAAAGCCCACGGCAGAGCAGCCTTCCCTCGGCACTGCTGCAGCAGCAGCGATCCGTCACACAGGTCTGTGCTACAGCTCTGTCCTCTGACCTCTCCAGGAGCAGAACGGGGAAGGCAGATGTCTCTCATTTCCAGCTGAACTTCAGAAGCAAACTCCCACTGGAGGCAACGGAGAGGACAGGCTTATTTGTGCTCTAAGACTCACAGCTGCTGCAACATGAGATACAGCAGCAACCGAGGAGAGAGCAGGAAGGGCAACTGTCTGCCTTAAGTACCTAGAAACACATTGGCACACCTCCGTTCTCCCTTGGCTAGCTGGTCTGTTCAGCAGCTCATGCTTACACCAGGCGCTGCTGGAATATTCCCTTGGACAAACGCCAACGCCCTCAGCCAAAGGAGCACTAGCGCTGTTGAGGATTAGTTAGATAAACACAAAACCCACCTATCCTCAGTGGACACTCTGGCCCAGCAGATGAGGTATTTATTTATAACGTAGCAGGCTTCGAGGGGAGCACGGCAGCACACGGATTAAACATCACAGAAATGATGCACATCGGGCCTGCGCTCAGGCGGACCTCAGTTCAGTGCCCGAACCCCAGAGGACGGAAGCATCATGCACGAAGGCAAATCATTCGTTTCCTAAACACGCGCTAAGGTGGCTGTTAAACAGCATCCCTTAAGAGCCAGCCACAGAAGACTCAAGAGGTGCAGTGTTCTCTCCGTGGCAGGAAGAAGTAAAGACATGTAGAAGGAGGAAGAAGTCCTACTTGGTGTAAGAAGCGTTACTGACCCCTCCTGCCAGAGGCTTGTTGATAACGTGACCCCAAACCCTACAGAAAACCCAAGCGGACGCCTCTGCTATCTGTCCCCTTCATAGCTCCTGACACCCGTGCAGCGATCTGTTACTGCCGTTTAAGAGGGAAGTTTATAAATGTGCTTAAGAACCGCCCTGGTCCTGGGAGCTCAGCTGCAGCTGCCCCAGCCTGTCCGTGCTCAGTTCCCACCTAAACCAACCAACCATTGCTTTCATTGTGCAACAGGAGGGTAAAAGGAACGGGGAGGGAGGGAGGACATGGAAACTGCAGGTTTCCATTTAAGGGATTTACAAAGGACGGGTGCTCATCTGCCACCTGCATTTCTGAAAGAAAGCCAGTAACACCCTTGGCTACCAGCCATAATTAACCATAACGACCAGTTTAATATTAACCATAATAACCCATAACTGGCTACCAGTCATAACAACCAGCCATAATTCCCTTGTAGGCTCCCCTCTGCGGACTACAAACCAAACCAAAACCGCAGCTTCTCCTTATTTTGCTCCCCTCCTTCAGAGGGCCATCAAAAGACAAGAAAGTCATCTACACCCTTTTTAACCTTTTTGGTTACTTCTCAGCTTGGAAGGAGTCCGAAGGCGGGGGGGGGGGNCAGCCGCTCCCACCAGATGGGAAGCCACACGCTTTCTTTCCTGCCTGCGCTCCAAGGCGGATCCGCAAAGACGGACTGAAAGCTCGCGATTTCACAACGAAGACATACGTAATGAGCTGTGCCGGTTCCGTGGGGAACAGATATTTGACTGTCAAGCCCCGTGCTAAACTACACATAACTACGGGCAACAGGGACGGGCGCAGTCTGTGGGAACCGCAACAGGTTGCAACAGCCCAGCATCTGTCACCATATTTATATGAGTGTGTTCTACAGATCCTCCTAGATACGAAATATTTTAATAAGAGGGAGGAAATTTTCAAACCATAGGAATATTTTCATTGAAATTGAAACGTGAAGTAAAGCAAAGATTACCCACGGGAATTTTGCCATCTTTTCTCTTAACCGGGACACAGCACTTCCCCGGGTGAGCCCAGGAGCAGAGGGCAGCCAGTCTCACTGGTCTTTGCTTCGGGCAGCTTGGAAGTCAGCTGTGCCTGCTTCGTGTTAGCCTCTCACGGGTACGAGAGTGCAAGACTTCGGATTGCAGGCAGTAAAAGAAAACTTCTGCCAGGCTACAGGCTGCTAAATATGAAGACCAGGGGAAACAATTACAATTCAGCCTGGTTTTCTCAAAAAACAACCCCAAACCAACAAATCAAACTAACCCGCCCAACCCAGGGGGAAAAGTCCAAGAATAGAGTCAATTTTTATTTAAAAGCTGCTAAAGGATAATTATGGTTTTGAAATCAGTCTTTTTAAATTTGTATTTTGGTTCCAGTTTTAACTTTGGTGCCAGTTCTCCTCTAGCTGCTAGTTAAGATTCCTGCACTCAGTTTTCTTCTTACAAAATCACTTTTGTTTCCAATACATTACAAGAAATCCTAAAACACAGATGTTCTGCTGATGAGAAGCCAATGGTACAAAGCTTCTCCAGTTCCTTCCTCACGTGAATTTTCTACGCATTGTTGAAGAAGTTAAGGAATCTATCACCAAAAACAACTCCAAAGCCAAAGGACCGGCTATTTTCTCAGTTACTACCTATGTGGGAGTACTCTCTAGACAGGAGAACACGCAATCTTCTAACTGTATAAAGTGCTAGTTATCTGCTTGGTGTCATTTGGGAGGGAAAAAAAAAAAAATAAAATCACGCCTAGGTATTTTCAACGTTATAAAGCCCTTGGAAAATTTTGACATTGCTGGGAGTGAAGCTACTAACTGATGGTCACCAATTACAGTGAAAACAGTAAAATTGGCTCTGCCTACTGATTGACGGAGGTCACGTAACACTTGTCTAGCTCTAAAATAAGCATGGGCGACAAAAGTGTCCTAAGCCTTCACTCTTACCCAGGAGAAAGTGCCCAGACATGCCGTAGAGGGACGTGTAGCATCTCAGTGAAGTGGTGCAGTATGGTACCGACGCCTCGCAGGTGGACGTCAGTCAAGAGACTCCAGGTTGGATGGGAGGGATCAGTGCAGCAAAGAGGGACACTGGTGGCCGGCTGCAGAACAGAGCTCAAAGGTAGAGTCTGACGAACTGGATTAACTACGCATCACATTCATTCTCCGTCCTGGCGCGGCTTGACAGGATTAAACTCCTGAATAAAACATATTTGCCATCTGGACAGCTCTAACAACGGTGCCCTCAGAACTCAGGCGCATACACGGAATAACCAGAGCACGTCAGCTTGGGGGTTTGAGGCATCATCTGCAGAGCTTATGGCCCGAGAGCCAAGACTTGTGTTCCTCTCCCCGATCCCTAGTATGTAGGCTGGCAGAATAAATGGAAAAGACAAACTAGCTCACTGTAACAAGGCAAATTCGTTTTGGAGATCAATGACACAGATACCAGGACTATTTCACTCAGGTATTTAGGCAGCCCAGCTGCTGTGCTTTCACCTAATATGCCTCAGTTAACTTCAAACACCGCAGTGCAAAAAAAAGCACTGCCAGTTTTAAATCGGATTAAGAAAATCATCACAAACACAAAGCTTTAATACTTTTAACACTCATTTATGGTAGAGTATAAGGTAAGGAGGACAGGAAAGATGATCAGTTTAGACACAGAAGATTACCCTTGGGAAGGCAGCAAGGTTTAGAGGATAACCCAGAAAGCACAAACTTCTGGGAGCAAAACCAGAGGAAAAGCCCCTTTGCCCTTCTCTCACTATTCCCCTTGGCTGGAGCAGAACGGCTCAAGCCCTCCTCACAGCAAGGCTCCGTGTAAACAAGCGCTAGCACCAGAGTCAATAGCGGCTCAGTGCTAGCTTGTGGCGTCTCTCCACCTCCCCCAATTTCAAGGCGATTGCTACAGAAGTCATGCATGCAAAGCAGGGACAGAGAAAACACTGTTTGTTGGGCCGTCGTTTCACATCTAAATCTCAACAACATCACAAAATTCAAACTGACAGTCTTTGTTTCAACAGAGCAGGATTGGTACCATGAAATGCACTGCAGATGCTCAGTGGCATTTCTCAGTATGAATCTATTCCTAATTTGAGGCTTGCTAAGAAAATAAATACTTAAACAGAGGATTTCACTACAGAAAAAACCCACATGTTAGAGTCTGCCAAGAGACAGACAAAGCTCTCAGGGTCTTCAAAGTGGCTGCAAAGAAATACCCTCCCACAGATCCCTATGCAGAATATGTCCCCAGAGCTTCAGCGCCGGCTCCTCGGGGTCGGGGGCAGGCAAGGGCTGGAAGCAGAGCTGTGTTAGCGTAACCTCCCTCTGGGATTTGCTCTTCAGCTTCTGCAGAAACACCAGCTGTGGAAGCAAGGGCAGCCTGACCGACCCAGACCTCTGGGTCTGCCCAGTGTCAGCGGAGTTGAGAGGGAAGGCAGAGAAGCCCTTCACCGGAGAACTGCAGCACCAAAAGGCTCAGCAAACCTGTGACAAACGGAAATAAATCCCTTCTGTGCCTGGGGTGGCACCAGATACCACTTATCTCGGACGCAGGGTGAGAAGGACCCTTGGGAACAGCGGAACGTGGCTCAGGGTGGGGGGAGCCCTGCAAGACTCCCCTTTCCTTCAGTGCCATTGCTTGCCTGCACCTCCTCTCTCTGCCATCCTGCGTCCTCACCAGGCTCCTGCAGAAATGCACCTTTCCAACAGACCTCAGTCGGGCACAGACCAGCGCCACGTCCAAACGAGCACAGGGAGCTTAGCTGTTTCCACGCTTAATTCTCCATTTAAATGTACTCGAGGCTGCAGGAGAGCAAACCCTGCGCAGCGGCCTGCACCAGCCTGTCCCCAGCAAGTGCCGCGTGGCTGCAGGTGACCCTCCTCACCCTCCCCGTTTGGCTCCGGGGAGCCAGGGAATACGCACACCCATCTCCTCCACTTCGCATTCCCACCACTTCCCCCAGAAGGAAAAGTCTGTTCTGTAACTCAGACTGTGCCTGGCCAGATTAATCGTCACCTCACAGGGTTGATAACATTACTGAGCAGCAATTGTTAAGCAAACAAACTTCCTGGAGAACCTAGAGATTGTACAGTCTTTTGCCAAGTCTAAATATCTTCAGTTTTTTAAGGATCTGACTGCACAGCAGTTTAATTACATGCACGTACAAGAGTTAAATATTATAATTTAAATACATGAGGAACCTCACAAACTTGGAGAGGATCTGGGACATCAGGAGGAGGAGGTGGGGGGGCTTGAAGCAGCGCTGGCTCCGATGAGCCAGAGCCAAGCCGTGCCGGCTGGCCGTGCGTGGAGTGGGGAGCCACAGGCCTCTCTGCCAACAGCACAGGACCGCGGCAGCAGGGACGCGGCCAGCACTCGGGTGATCCGGCAGGGACACTTCCTAGCTAGCGCCAGGTGATCCATGCTGGAACCCCTTTTCTTCCCCATCCAGTCTCTCCACGTCTCCCTTTAAGCCCTGAGTCCCGGCCAGCCCCTCACTTCTGCAGGTGGATCAGTTAAAGGGAAGCATCTTCTCCTCCCCGCCCCGATCATTCCCATGCCATCTGGAGCATTTTCCGCTGCTTCTGCTATGGGGTATGTCCAAACTGGTATTAGAGGGGAGAGACGGGGATTCTCTGACTGACTGGCTCGTGAGAAGCCCAAGCGCTAACCAAGTTAATAAGGCACTCCTATAAAATACCAGGCACTCTAATGATGGATGTAGCTTTAGTACTTAATTTTGCCTTTAGCTTTTGAAGTTAAGCCTGGTGTGTCACACCCACTTGCACATCTTCCTTTGGAGCAGAAGTGTAGAGGGCAGGACATGGGGCTGTTGAATCTGCCCGACGTCAGAGCCGGCATCCCTGTTTCACTGTAGCAGGACAGTGCACAAAATGATGAGCGTTTGTAAGCGGACTGACTGGACCACAGTTGATTTACAATCTTCTAGGAGAGCTTTTCTTGCTGTCACCATATAAGAAACTAACACAATTTGACTGCAAAAATTGCATTTTGCTCCATACATTCCTCAGAGATTACTCCCCCGCCCCCCCCAAAGTCTCCCTTCAAGCGGGAAGCTTCTTTTTTTTGTGCTAACAGAGAAGCTGATGGAAGTTGACTAATGCTGTTAGCTATCTTTTGATCGGAATTGATTTGGCAGAAATTGAAATAATCTGCTAGAGGAAAACTGAAGCGCTACCATAAAAAGGTACTCCAGGATTGAATTACTTTGGTTTCAGAAGTGGAAAAACGCCACTTTGCATGGCTCTGTGCGGTGACAAATGCACAAAGTACCTTGAGGCATTTAAGAACAAAACCTCATCAGCAACCACCTTCGGTGGAAGGTCAGGCAGGAGAGTTCGGCTCCCTCTGGTGCAATACCCCTAAGAAGACATCCCTCAAACCACCTGCCATTTTTGCTTATAATACCATGCCAGGGAAAAGACAGGCATATTAAGACTGGATTTCTGTTTGAACTGGGGATGGTGAAACTTCTTGCACACAGGTACTAACAATAAATGCAAACTAATTATCTGTTCTCTCGCCCAAATGCAGCTGCATCGGTCTGGTTTACATGCAAGCTTCTTAAAACATTCTGTGAGCCCTTAGCGAGTCAAATCAATTCCAGATCTTTTACCCAGAGCCAGGTTATCTACTAGGAAGGCAGAACAGAGCCTCAACAATCTAGCCACAAGGAACATGCCAGCTTTTTATTAAAAGTTTTATATAAACACACCTAAAAAATAGTTTGAAAGGAACCGTCTGTAACGGCCCATCCAGACTCTCAGGTACAAGAGGAAGCGGTGGATGCACCCAGCAGGCAACCAGCTGCCAGCATCCAGCTGCCCTCAGGCTGGCTAGCAGTTCCCTAACCTTCTGGACAAACGCATCCCCGTTCCTTGCACAGCTCCGTATACCCATGCCAAAACAAAAGGTAATTCATAAGCGTGACCAGTAGCTGCAGATACTGTTTGACAGTTACTGACCACGGGCTTGTCTGGAAGCAGGGACATGAGAACAAAGCGATGGAGCCTAAAAGCACTGCTCAAAGTTTACTTGGAGAGGAAGCACCTCACAAACCTTACCTGTGCCAAGGATGCTCCACTTCCTTTTTTTAGCTCTGGGAAGTTCTCGCTCAGTTTTCCTCCTTTGTTACTTGAGTTGCATTTGTAGCACGTCCACCTCATCAGGCCTTTGGTTACCGCCCCACACTCTTTACTCAGCAGACACAGCGAATGGTACAAGTGGCCACAGCTGTAAAGGGAAGAGAATTCTGCTCGGAGCTTGCAGGCAGGGGAACGCAGCCCGGCAGCTCCGCACCTTGGAGGGGAGCTCTCTGGTCAATGGAAAACAAGGCTGCTCCTCTGCAAATACACTAATACACTCCCTTCGTACCTCCACGCCCTCCTGTAGTATTTCAGGACTTGCAAAAATAACAGTAGGTGCCCGTTTGCCAATACAGTTACAGATCATAATACTACGGTAATAATGATCTTGTCTTATTTTACAGCCACCTGGGCACAGACAGGAAAACCAGAGATGCCAGCAGAGTAGGCAGTCAGGGCTGCAAACAGATCCGAGATGTACAAATAGAGGGAATTAAACTCAGGGTGCTGCAATTGCACAAACCGCACTGCTGGGAGATAGGACAGATAAAGCGACAGCTTACGGAACAGCCCTCAGAATTGTAAGGCAGTTCTTTCCAGCCGAGACCGAGCTGGCTGCATGCAAAGGCGGTGGGTCACGGTGCAAGGGAGCAGGAATACACCGATTACTTGTGCAAGTCAGAGCTCTTTATCTTTCTTTTCTTTTAAAACTACTAACGTGATCACAGCTGTGACCCTTAACTTTACCTGAAAACAATGATTTCATCAGCAGTTTCTTGCCGTCTTTTGTACTGCTGTAGACAAACACAGCAGTAATCGTGCTTTGGGGTAAGCCCTCTAGTGACAGAAGCTCTCAGGTTACACAGGGACCAGTGGAGATCGTGATTTAAAAGACTCGTAGTTGTCTCTAAAAGGGTCTGTGTGGAAGACAACACACAGAACAACCAAGTCATTTTGTCATTTCCAGACTGCAGAAACTCCACACTCATCAATTCTTCAAAACAAGCAGCTTAGCAGATTACTAAGAGCAAAACCAACCCAACAGAATTGCTTCTCTTTATAGGTTTTCTAGCCACTGCCCTGAAAATACTTATCCTGTCACCACATGTTAACGGAGACAATACCTTCTCACTCTTAAGCAGATAAGTGTGTTATTGGTTTTTGTCAAAGAGCATTAAGAGACATGGTAGCCTCATTTTGTCATCTTCCATACCAGATCCTCCTTTTTTTCCATCTTGGTGGGGTAAGCTACTGCTTAGATCCTCCATTTTAGTAGAAACATGCTGATAAAAATCAAAGGCCAAATGCACTACCACAATTAAAATATGAAAAGAAAGCGCTGAACTTCTCATCTGCTTGTTCTTCCCAAGCAAGATTTCCATTTCCGAACAGCCAAAAGCAAAATACCCTTAGTTTTTAGCAACGGCAGGTGTCAGGCATAGCTGCTCCGGTCCGTGATCTATCGATGCTCTGGGGCAGCAACTCACAAAAGACTGCAGAGGTTGCACCAGTGGTTCACATCTGGCTGAGTCCAGATGTGACATGCAGCCTGCACCAGACGAGTGCCAGGCAGTGACAGAGAAGCTGTGCTGCTCAGAGCAGACCTTTACCAAGAACCCAAACAGAGATAATGGTTCTTTATGTTCAGCCCTCGACAGTCAAGCTACTTCCCATTTTATTTTTCAATTGGCTGCTGCCGCACGGAGGCCTGAGCAGTAGTGGGGATGGCAGTGCCAGCCGGTAGGCAGAATGAGGGCAGGGTGAGTCTGGAGGAAGGCCACGCTTTCTGTTGTAGGGAAAATGAGTTCTAGAAAACCGCTGAAGTTGGAGACTACCTGGGATTTGAGACTGGACAGAGAAAGGCAGGAGTGCGATAAAGGTGAAATCTCATCAGGTGACAAAGCAGCGCAGCATTACCATTGGGAAGTAGCAAAACAGCCTAATTTAAAAAGCTCTTATTTAAGACCACATAAAAAGACAAAATATATTAGGTTTGTGCCTTTGAATCCCTAACTGCAGGATGAGCTGGAGAAAAAGCAGCTGTTTATCTTTCCAGTACATTTAACATAAAACTGAACTACCGAGGTGTTCACATCATCATGTACCTGCCAGTCCCTTCACTTGCAATCTGTCTATGAGCAACACAAACTCATTCCCCTTTCCCCAGTCCCACAAACGCACATCACTTGCATCTCCATTCACTTTGCCCTGCAGAGAGAAATGACAAATGGGAGAGACCAGCAGGCTAGACAGCTAACAGAAATCCCCGTACATAGCAGTGGACACAACAGAAACGCGTGCGACTTACTTGTTCATAGTTAAAGGTGTCCAGCATTCCCAGGACGAGACCTTGAATTTCTCCAAGTTTCCCTTTTCCATAAACTGGATCCTGTATGAAGAAATGTGAAGCTGCAGCTGAATCACAGAATACGACCATTCTGGCTTTTTTTTTTTTAATCACCCCCACCCCCCAAGATTGGCATCACAAATGGAAGTTATGACTCCAGATTTAAAGATGCTGTACGTGCACAAGGACAGCACAATAATCTTATGTTTGATGGGAAAATTGGTAATTAGTGAAACGGAGTAGATGACAACATCAATACTAATTACTGTGCTTGGGTCAAAAGACTTCAAATGTGACCTTGGGAACTTCACTCAGGAGATGCAAAAGGCTGACTGGAGAGTGCATTTGAGGAATATCAAAGAAACCAGCAGAAAACACCCTGCAGCGACACAGGAGGTGTCAACCACGTCTGTGCTGCCACCTGACACCGACTGCTACTGGTGTCTGCTGGTCAGCGAGCTCCTGGGCTGCCTGCGGGCTCGGGGCCCCACACTGCCAGTGTGTCTTCCCAGGTCAGAGGGTAATTCTCACCTCAGTCTCTGCTGACCCTCAGGTCACCCCCAAGCTCACCCAACACGAGCACTACCAGCCACCAGCACCAGGTCTCTGGGCAGAACTGACCCCGAAACATCTCACCATGCAGCTGCAGAGGTGCCCTGTCCCCTGCCAACGCGCAACATGGCACCATTTCCAACACGCACGTGCCAGGAACGCAGCCTCCTCGTACTTGTCTTTGCCGCAGCAGCGTGATCAGGCGAGAATGCAACACAGCACTGTTTCACTAAAGAAGACGCCCTGCAAGCTGTCGGCTAACCAGCTGGGACCCAGCCAGTCCTGCTGTCTTTAACACAAACGGGAAGCAAGGACAAGGAGTTGGGTTAGCAGCAGGATCTACTACTGGCTAGTTGAAAAATGATGGAGACGCGGTGGAGACAGGAAGAGAAGGAGCTGGACGAACAAGCTCTGGATGAGATGAATGAGAAAAGGAGTAGGAGCAAGGCTGATTCCGTGCCGGGACTGAGAGCGAGGGAGAGAAAGGAGAGGCAAGAGTGGAAAAGCAAGTTGAGGAAGACAGCTAGAGAAGCATAGAAGTTACACTGCAAGATACCTGGAGAGATCACCAAAACAGTTACAGAAAGCAAGTCAGGCAAATCTTGAACAACAGTCTTCAGAGGAAGTGTGACAGGCAGAAGCGCCAAGGTTCACGCTTAATAAAACCAGCACTGAGTAATAGTATGCGAGTCAAAGCCAGCTGTAGACTTGGAATATACAGAAGAGCTCAACATACTGGAGAGGTGACTTTTTTCCCAGGTGAACAGCACGGCCTCAAACAACGCTAAGTTTCCTTTCTGCATGCATAATTTAAAAACACCACCATAGAAAGTACACTACACTGAGTCACTATATGAATTATGGAGGGCAGCAGGGAACTCGGGACTTCCAATGCAGTGCATACGCGATCCATAGCATAGAGCAAGTTATTTTTGTATCCACCAGATACTCACTTTTGTAAAGCACTCAAGTATATGGCCAAGGAAACCCAAACAGGTAACTCACAAACTGTACGGATGCGACCGTTTACGTATAGCAGCTCTAACTTCCCAGGCTGCAAGTACAGACTTTCAAAGCAACTCGTTTCTTATCTGGACAGACAGAGGAAGAAGAGGAACAATGAAGCAGAGATAAGAATAAAAGAGCCACCTACAGCTCTGCAGAGGAGGAAGGTGAGTCTCAGGACCAACTCCCAGTTGCTCATGTTTTCTCAAGTCACAGTTGAGGGTCTCTAAAAAAATGGCAGGCAGAAGACAATGGACTTTTCTCCAAAGAGGAGCCATGTGGTCTAGCAAAGCCTTCTACTGCGCCTGGCACTCAAGTGCAGACGGTGATGTTCCTGCACGTTTCTTGCCGGCAGCCGTCGGGCAGTGCTTCACAGCTGCCTACCTACCTCGAGCACAAAATCCAGAGCTCTAATCTCACCTTTCCAGCAAATGATAATGCTTTCTTCCAATTTGCTGGTTTCAGCCCCCACAAAATTCACAGTCACAAGAGCCTTGTGAGATCAATTGCTTTTACGGGGGAATATGTTTCCTTAATTCCACCTTATAAAATTCACCTTGGTTTGGGATTTACGCATGCTCCCAATGCACTGTATGGGACGGCACATTAATAACAGTCGGTTGCACCAAACCCGGAACAGATCACGGCTACTGTTCCCAGGCTGGTATTTCCCTGGGGACACGGTGACGCTCAGCACAGCAAGCCAAAGCCAAACAGCGAAAACTCACTGCCCAGTGCCGCTACCAACAGACAGACGAGGAAAAGCTGGCAGGTATCCAGATGCACACCAGGGGTGCTCACGCAGCCTTTCAGCCCATTCTGTCTCCTCCATTTCCAGTTTCTTCCTGGGTCCAGCAAACAACATGTTCTTTGCTAACAGCACTCACAGAACTGTGCCAATAAAAGCACTATGGACTCAGAAAATCCATTCCCTTGCAGCTTGTCCCATCTGCAAGGTGACAGAGCAACTATTGCACGTAGAACTACTCCCAGCATTGACCTGCAGGACTGGAAAGGAATAAAAACAGGCAAGGCCCTCGGCAGGGACGGAAAAGGTTCAAGCAAAGCCTTTTTGGATGTTTCTGCTTCCTCTCTGCAACAGATTTGGAGATTCTTTCCTTCCCCACTTTGGGGTTCCTACAGGTAGATTTTAAATATCTGGCTTCTCCATTTTGTAGGAGGCGTCAGCTGCATCTACTTAGCAAACATTTGTGAAGGATTACAGCTTTGTAAGGGAATGAACACTCAACCTTTCAGCCCTCTTCAGGCAGCATTCACGTCCTTAATGACATGGCATTTTCCTTAATGCTCAAGAGGGTTCCTCTAGTATCTCTCCTAATATGGTTATTTCAGACTTTCTATTTAATAAATAACTTCACAACATTATTAAGGATGAGCAACAAAATAAATATATGAATCGTTATTTCACTTGACTTCAAAGTGGAGCCAATATGCTGTAAAAGGCAGGTGCCAGGAGCCTCCCCGTTTTCTGTGAAAGCTGCGGAGCTTGGTCACAGCCCTTTGCAAGGTGCCCTTTAGCAAAGCGTTTTGGTTGCAAAGTTAACGTTTGCATAAGGTATAATCTACCAGCAGCTAAGCCCAGAAGAGGAACTAAAACAGCCCACTGAAACTGGAATACTCTCATTCCTTTTCAGAGAAGGCAAGATAATCTACCTCAGTTTATCGATGTCATCCACTTTACAAGAAATCCCCTCATTAATTCCCAGGCAGCTGTTGTACCTTCCAGACCTGCACTTCCAGCACGTCTCTGCTCTACCACCGAGACCTGACCTCTGTTGGATCAGCTTTTGAGAGCATTTTCAGACAAGCACAGCTCATAATTCTGGGTTTCAAAGAAACATTTTGCGGGCTTGGGAAAGGCTGTTGTGTTCTCCAGGGCCCAGAAGAGCTGGTTTAAGAGTTTTCTTCTGGTCACGGTTAAAGCGGCAGGTCAGTAACATTTTGAACGAGGCCCTACATAAAGCCCAGAGCCAGGACAGAATGACTGGCACCAGGGTTTAGAATTTTACACGGCTTCAAAGAGCAACAACACAGCTTTGCAAAAGGAATACCCACCCAGGGCTAACAAAATAGAGATCTTTCTAGCCGAGGAAGCCACCGAGACAGTGTTCTGGGGAAGCATCATGTATGCATGCCTTGTTGTGATTCTTCCCGGCAGGGCGCTTAAATGGCATTCCCAGATAACCCAAGGAAGCAAATGACAGGTCACACTCCACGGGGAGACAAAAAATCCAGTGCTCCCTGCTGTCTAACACAGGGGGAGTTTCTTTCCTGATCCCAAATGTGGCAAGGGTTCCAAACCCCTCAACGTTTCAGCACCCAAAGACATGGCCACCATTCCCAACATCATCTTCCCAGCTGAATTCAAAGCAACATTCTTTCAAGGGCCAAGCTGTGCCCCAAAATAAACCCCCAAGAAAACCTCCAACAGGCAGCCGGTGCAAGCCCTGAAGCCATGGTTTAATACAACACAGCTACAAACACCCAAGCAGAAGTGACCTGGAGCAATGCAATCCCAGAAATTCAGAAATAAAGGTCAGTGTGAATGAAAATGTGCAGTTTTAAGCAGAAAAACAAAGGGTTAAATGACTGGTGTGTCCTGGTAACAAAGGACGCTGTTCCCAGCTGCAAAGCTGAGGAGCGTGTCGAGCACTGAAGGCAGCAGACTGATAAGAGCCCAGAAGACAAGTTATCAGAAGACGACCCCGTGTCCTAACATGAGGAGGATGACAAGTTTGTACAATATCACACACCATTTTTCCGTTAGCCCAGCAGGAGACACGTATTTCAAACCTAGGTTCCAAACAAGGGAAAACAAAGCGGGCAGCAATCTGGCCTGCGATTTACAGAAGCTTAAGTAAGATACAGAGGCAAAAATCCACCTTCTATCAGCCAGCAACCTGGAAAGGACATAACTAAGCTGTCCCCATCAGTCAGAGGAACCCCAGAGATGCAGAGGTAGACGCAGAGGGCTGACACCCTCTCTGCTCCCACAAACGATCCAGGTCAGGTCACTCATTCCCATACATCTTAGGTGTCTGCAGATACCCGAGTGCCAGGGAGTGAATGAAATCTATAAAAGAATGAGTGTTAAGGGGCAAAGCCAACTTATTTAGAGATCCTGCAAATAAATACCACCTTCCCTTCCCTAGGATCTTCTACTGAGCTTTACGACACTATTTTCCCTACACCTGTTTCTGAGCTACAAGGTTCCAATTACTGCTCCTCTTTTATGAAGCTCTTTACCCAGAATTCAGTCCTCCTCTCTGAATACATCTTAAGTCATCGTCATCTCTCCCCATTTTTTGCTCTAGTTGTACAGCAACATCCGCCTCTTTCAATCTCTATTCTGTCAGACTGAAATTGTAAGGCTGACCAGGGAAATGGAATGAGCAGGAGCAGTTTCCCTGCCCTTCCAAACCCCGTGACCAGAGTTGCACGTGCTGCTTTTAAATAACGCCTTACCTATTTCTGTCCCTCGTGAAAGTGCTTCACCTGATGCGCCGCGAGCATCCCATTATCCCTGCAATAGCGCCATCGCACCAGCCACTTCCCCGTACAACTGACAAAATACATTTCACTCATCTGTTGCCTCCAGGCCAGGAACGCCAGCCTCTAGAAAAGGGGTTTTCTATTTCTGCTAAAAGAGTCTTTACGAATAGAAAAGGGATGAAATATTTGAAGACTGCAAACAAGAATTTCTAGTGTTCCCAAGGGAGAGCAGGATCTTCCTCCACACTGTAATACCTCCTGGCTGTGTTATCTTCACACTGGTCGCTGGTTTTCTGGCAATTCTCGACATAACCCAGGAAAGCCTCCCTTGTCAACCTCCCCACTTACTCAATTCACAGCTTTGGTATCCTTTCCTGCCTACATTAAACATCAAGCAAAGCTCAATAGGAAATTGTATCCAATGCCTCAGTGAAAACTATATGAAATAAGTTATTAAAGAGGCATTAAGTTTGCTCGACACTTTTTACCTTTGATAAAACCATATTTCATTTGATCACACCTTCTGTCCACTCTTTTACAACATTTTCACTGTCTTTAATCGTGATTTTTTCCAAAATTCAAGATTGTGCGTAATATTAAGATCAAACTAATGGGCTGCCAGAGGTGCGTGTTCCCCCTGTGAAGCCTGTAAGCCCTTTTCTACGTTTCCTTCTCTCATCATGAGTAGAGACCCTGAAGAGTAATTCAACACTTTCTCCACCCTTCAATCATCCCACTCCACAATGCAGACAATTTCTCCAGTTCACTTTCTGCCTTTCCCAAGGTTCACTATTAAATCCCAACCTCATCTTTCAACTATTTTGCAAATTAACAAATCATAGCTGCTCGTGCTCACCCAACCCAAGACACCGTTCTGAAATCACCTCTTCTACAAGATGTTTGCTGCTCACTAACAAAATAATGCACTGCACCATCAAAACGGCCAGTCTTGATCTCTTTCTCCAAAGCCTATAAACTTTGCGTTAAAGTTTTCACAATTGTCCAGCCCACAGCCTTTGATAAATGGCTTTCAGCAAATTTAGTTCCAACCCTCAAGAAATTTATAGTGGCTTTGCCCCTAAAACCACTACGTTTCAGTTCAAATTGCAGCCTTTGAGGTAATATTTTACTTGGTTTGCAGAAATTACCTCAGTTATCTTCTCACAGGCCTATGTGTTCCCACATGTCTCCTCAGAGCGTCAAGTCTTCCAGGTCATTCATTCTATCAGCTTTTCAAACCTGTATCTCACCAACTGAGCTTCTAATGAAATACTTTGAGCCAGACAATTAGCTAACCTGATCTTTAACAACATGGAAATTGCTATCGTATCAGGAATCTGTGCAGCTCTTCCCAATAACTGAGCGGCACAGCTTGGTAAAAGCTGCTTCTCTTCAGAAACTCACCTGTAGAATTCTCTGCAGGATTGAAGGAAGAGCGATAAATGCAGCCATGTTGTTCAGCACTTGCATCGTCAAACTCTTCAAAGCTGAAATATCAAACATAAAAGCCACCAGCAGTTCATTAAGATTCAAGGAGTAGAGAGAGATCAATCTTTCAGATTACCAGAGTTTTATTTCAGTTCACGGTTTCTAGTTTGAAAAAACGGTTTTTATATTTATTCCTTCTACATGTTTCGCACTAAGCACATGCAGCTTTTTGTATGAGCAAGTATATTTAAAACTTTTTGATATCAGGATGCCTCTCTGTTCCCCTCCCACACCCGACCTACAGTAAATGTTCATATTTTGAACTTATTTTGTAGCACTGCCGTTCACTTTTCCTACTGCTACCAAACCCCAGTTTGGTTGCTTTGTCTGTGTTATAGTCCCACAGACTCTAGAACTTCCCAGCGTTAACCTTTGCATGAAAGTTGTTCCTCGACCCCCAGTTCCCCAAAGTCAGAGCTGATCCTGAGATATGCATGGACCCAGCAATTCAGCTTCTTTGTGGGGATAATTAGCTAGTTCGAGCAGTTTGGGAAGTACGCATGTTAGGAATGAAAACAGAATAGTTATGCAGGATCCAAGAGTATTATCTTCTCATCATTTATGGTATCGCTCCAGATGATTACTTCACTGCAGGCATTAGCTCCAAAAATGGATAATCTAAGGGACATTCTGAATTTAGAGAAAAAGATGAGTTGAGGGAAGAGAGGTGATGTATTTCTTTGAGTTCCCAATCTCTGCAAGACTATTCCCAGGAGTCCACGCACAGCTAATGGTCACTGGAAGGAAAGAAATAGGAGGACGGACAGCATGATCAGCACCGTACTTGTAACATCTTGTGATCCTTAACCACGCACAGCTACAATCCAGCACAGGGCTGGAATGGACCAAAAGACATTATTCTGTCCCAAGACGATGGTATCTAAGCCCCCTTTTAACTAGTCTTAATTCTCCCATAAGAGGAGGCTTTTCCAGATGTGCTGCTGATATCCAACGACAGACTCAGGGCACTAGAACTGGAGTAGAGAATTTAGCTGGCGTATTCAAATTCTACTGATTTTACATACAACAGACAGGTGCAGGGACAAACGTACAGAAAGGGCAGGCATGGAAAATGACAGTGTATTATATCAGAAGTTCCCGAAGTGCAGACACAACCTGCTTACATCCCAGAAAGCCTCTGTACAAGCTGTGCACATACTTGGCTTTTTATAGAGACCATCCTCAATGGACCCAGCTCATGAGCAGAGGCTGCAGCTAGGGTCCCGTTCCACTCAGAACTAAAAAACAAAGCACCTGACAACTGCAGCCCACCCAAATGCCCAACCTGCGCTCAGTCTGACAGCCACTGCAGTTCAGATCCACAGCAGGAGCAGCACATTTAGGAACTGAGTAACAAGACTGCTTTTCTTCTGTTTTCAGTAGAGGAGGAGAGACAGCACGCAGATTTTGATTAATATTTGGGGTCACAAAGGCCAAAATACTTACATTCAGAGTATCGACACTGCGAAGAACCAGATAATTTCTGTGGGGACATCATAGCCTCCAGCAGGGGAAACCACAGGGCCTGAAATAATTGAATGCGAGGAAAAAAAACCAGTAAGAACACGGCAGTACTAAAAATGAGCTGTGACCAATGTCAGAGCCCATTTCCAAAGACTCACTTCCACCTTCTGAAGAACAGAACTACATTTCGCATGACTGCAATGGAACAGGACTGAAATGTGTTAAAATAACCTCAAAGCTCAGCACTTTGGGATCTGCATTCAGTCTAGATTGCTCTTATAGAAAGATACTATTTCACTGGGGGCTGAGCACAGAAGATCTTTGGCTCCTGTTGCTCCCTCTTCTCCATTCTCACCTGTTTCTTTACTGGAACTGTGACAACATAAGCAATCTATTTTGACTTCATTCAGTCCCCAACTGCTTCTTCATGTGAGATGCAAACTCTCCAGGTGTAGAGGCTGCACACATAATGGGTAGCACAGTAAACGGATCCCAAATGGAAAGGGGCATGTAAATTGTCCAGGGGGAATACAGGAGTTGTGAAAATTCATGTAACATTGTGCTGGGGAAGCTGGTCCTTCATTTGGTGACCAGTGTCAAATCTTACTTGGCCATCAACAAAGAGTTCCAGCAGATGGAACAGGACCCAAAATGAGAGCAGACACTAACTGCGATCCCTCCGATGAGGCGGGCGGGCTGTAAGCACTCAGGGTGTGCACGCAGACACCTCTTCAATACAACACAGCAGCTGTCTGTTGCACAATAGAATCACTTCAGAGAAGAAACTGAGCAGGTCACCTCACACACTGGACGGTGCTCGGAAGAAATTATGGAACTCTTGACTTCCAGACATGCCACTTCTTCAGCCACGTTCTCAGTTTTGAGTTTAGTTACGTAAGTTTTACAAAATCTTAGGAGTAAAGATGCCTTCTATGTCACTGACGTTGGCAAAATGGAAATGCATCTGTAGTAGGAGGAGACAGGGAAACCCAGTTCTCTCGGCAAGAGCTCAAGCGAGCTGTGTTGTCTCCGCCCCTCAAAGACCAAGCTGACATTAAATTCAGGATTGGTGAACATATTCAGAACAGCAATATTCTGCAGCCACAGTGACAGAGGCATCAGCTTGGTGCCACCACAACATTGGCTCAAACCTTACTACGCCTTCCTTAATGTCTGATTGGTATTCAATCCAAAATCTCAACTGGAGCTAAAAATGGGGGAAAGGACATTGTTTATCTGCTTCTCCACTGCTGATACATGCTTTATTTTGTGCTTCACCCTTACAAGTGAGGATTTCCTCTCTTGTGGGTCTAAAACCCGAACCACTGCAACACAAAGCAGAGGAAAACAATGACTGCTTGCGACATATCAGTATCCAGTAGGTGGGGAAAGGAAGAAGCCCCTGAAGAGAAAGTTTCAGGAAATGTAGAAGCCTTTGCTGATTTTAGTGATACATTTTTTTATTACCTTACCTCTCGCTGTTGCTGGTCTAAATTGTGTGAATTTCTCTGGCAAAGGGCAATTGTTTTCATTAGGGTATCTTCAATGCTTTCTAGCAAGGGGAGTTCAGCTGAGCCTAAGTTTTGGGGGAAAAAGCAAATTACAATTATAAAAACTATTAGATACGTTAACTCCCAGTCATCCGGAAAAATAAAATCATGCTGTTCATCTAAAGTCTGTTCACTACAGTGAGCAACTACATTACAAAGACAGGTCCTAATTTTTGGCACTTTTCCTGAATAGCTCAATAAATTAGGCACATAAAGTATTTCACATAATCGAATAAGGAAGCTGTGGTTTAGAATGCAATTAGGTAACAAATATGGGCACTGCACTTAATTAGGCACCCACGAGTCCTTGTGCTAGTGAAATAGCACTTGTGCATATACTAATTTCCAGCAGGCAGAGCACTCTTACTTCTCTGAGAAGTTTGCTTCGACAAAAGCTACTTCCAGATGTCTCTCATCACTGTTCACACGTAACGCCTGCTAAAGCTCAGTGATGAGTTTGAATGGATTCTAACATAGGAAATGTTTCTGGTAAGCCAGTAAGAGCACCAGTCACAAAAAAAAAGGCTAACGGGGCAGATCACCACACACACACACAAAAAATCCTCATCCGTTACAGCTCGTTCTAGATCTCTAGCAAGATCAGAGTAAGAGAGTGAGGAAGTGTCAGCAGAGTAACTACCACAGCCACTTGAATATAAAGTAAAAAAAGTCACCGTAATACCTAGAAACCTGAAATAGGATCTCATTAGGCCAGGTGTCAGGAGTATATACTTTTCATTTTTGTGTTTATCTCTTTTTAACAGAAAATGGAATTTAACTTGGTAACTCTTACTTTCATCCTCTTGCGTAAGCGTCAGCAACTTGCTCTGCAATCGCTGAAACAAAAGAGAGAGCTCAGAACAGTAAACTTGCAGAATCTCAATAGCAGTGTTCTTAAAAGGCACGGTTACAAAGGCTCACGCTCATTTTCTTCCCCCCAGTATGACTAATGCAGCATAAATGTCTTTCCAGATATGGAAAGGAAAACAGGAGCTGAAAGATGACTTTTGATTAAGAAAAACAAGTTTCAGCATCTATTATCTACTAGATGTCTGAAGACATGCCAGAAAAATATACTGCTCTGTTGAGTTTGCAGACACCTCAACATATCATTATTTGACAGAAGGTACATGCTTCCAGGGATTCAAGTGGGAAACAAATTGAGAAGCAGCGACAATACGAAACCTTAGCAGAGGCCACCATGCTGATGGCATGTCATGCCACGCTGGCATGGCAAAAATGCCACATTCAGGATTTCAGTCTGCTGTACCTCAAGCATAACCAAAAAGGCACCGTGGATATCTCCCTTCTTCTCCAGTAAATATGAAGAAGCTTCATGGAGCTGATGTTTCTGGGTTATCTGAGTTAAAAGAAGAAAAAAAAAAAAAAGGTAGATGTCTATCTTAAGAAATCTGCCCATGTGTGTTTACTCCACAAGATAATGACAAGCAGATGGTCAGAAGGGACCGTGTCTCCATGTGTTCAGGCACATTACCCGGCCTGAGCAGCACGCCTACTCCCCCCCGCACCGATGTGCTGCTTTTATTTCTCAACTTGCGCTACAGCCATCACCAGCATTAAAATAATAATTAAAAAAAAAAAAAAATCTATAAATCAAAGACAGATTATTGTTAACATTTCCATAAAGGGAAGATATAGTCACTAGTTAAATTTTGGCAGCATTGCTTTCCAAACAGCCCAGGCCCATGATTTCACATACCTTCAACATATTAATCAACATTAATACAGCCAGTCTCTATTCTGCTTCAGTAGCTTCAGAGCACTAACAGCTTTTTTATTAGCCCTGAGACTAAACTCAGAATCAGTATATTACATATAGCTAACCATGCTGCAGGAAAGCAGTTGAGCAGCTCAAGGGGACAAACAGTGTTAGAAATGGATTGGAAGAGTATCCAAGAACTAATTCACAATCAAGATAAAGTACGTTTACAGCACTTTAAAGAGGTAGGAGCTGATGTGAATGCTTCCCCTAGCCCCTATCCTCATCTATGTCTTTCCTACCTGGATGGTTTCTTCCAGTCTGCAGTATTCCAGAACTTTAAGCGTCTCCAAAACCTGGTCTGGGGTGTACTGACACAGCAGCTCAATGAACTGCTCTGTGACGCAGGGTGGTAAGTGGATCAGGTCTTGGTTAATGCCTTCTCTGGAATAAAAAAGGCACAGGAGACTCAAGTCAAAGTCTAGCCTAGAAATCTACCTGCAAAGAACAGTTTCACACAACTGAATAATTGTGTGTTGTCTTTTATCCTTAATAGAGAAGTAAAAAAAAATCTGGTTTTAAGAGGAAAAATGATGCTGTTTCTACTAGTTACTGGTGCTAGGGGTGTGTTAGTAGGCATTTAATTTGTTCCACAACATATTCTACTGATGCCTCAGTATAAATTAGATTATCAAAGACCCCTGTGAAGAAAGATACCAGCACAGACACATCTTCAGCAATTCTACGTCAGATGCAAAAAACTCACCTAATTTCTTCCATGAAACCTTATGGTCTCTAAGTGGTCTTTTTAGATGCTGTCTATTTGTCCTAGAGGCCTTCTCCGCATGTGTTTGAAGAAATGTTTTGTTGCTTTTTGCTTATTGTTCCTAAAATTCTTCTTTGGCTGCAGTTATCACATTTTAACATTTCATCTGCTAGAACGTGATCCCTTTTATCTCCCTCATTGAGACATGAACTCATGCTTCTTTTAGGGAAACACACCCATTTTTATTTAGTTTCTCTTCTCAGCCAGAGCAAAACTGGTGAATCGGGTTTTGCTCTTGCAGAGGCAGTAACTCTGTGCACTTCATGATAGAGCAGACTGACAACTGGAAGGTTTTGAACCAGACTCCGCATATTGTTCAGCCAAAGGCTGCGTCCTTGCTCAAGGGTTCTGCAACCAGCCGCACCACAGAGCCATACTCGGCTGGAACTGAAGACATCTGCCTCACGTCCCAGCACGGGACCTGCTCAATCAACGCAGGTAGGTCAAGTCTTCAATTGCTTTCCAGCAGCAGCTGCTGCCGCTGCAGTGGTTCGTGCAGTGGCCATTTTCTAATCCCTTGGCTTGCTTTTATCATATTTCTCCCCTAACGTGGGGGAAACAAAACAGAAAACAGAATTGTGTGCAGTGCCCATGGCTGGCCCTGTGTCCTGACTGTTTGCTACTGATGTTATTTTCACAAATAGCATCATGAAGTAAGAGATTTCAAAGAGTCAGGACGGAAAGGATGATACTTTCCTAGAGGTAGATATAGCACCTACAACCCCGCACAGTGAAGAGCAGTTCACCACCACTGCAGGTTAAACCTCACGTGGCAGTTCTAGGACTGAGCACCACAGTGGGAAACAGAAGTTTGTCCTGTCTAGGAAACAGGGCTCTTAAACCTGTTCTGAAACTCCTGCTAGGAAAGAAAACAGATCAAGGTAAGCATTTAGTTTTGTTACTTTGCTGAACAGAAATTCCTGATCAGGAGAAGATGCATCGAAGTGCAAACCCTACAACCGTGGGATGGAAAAGGTCGGATATACAATATGAGCCTATATTTCCCGGGAGCTACAGGAGCTGACAGGATTGTTATCATCCAAGAAAGGCCAGGAGAACACCGTGTCCCTAGCAAGCCAAAAGAAGCTTATTGTGATTACAACGTCAGTCACTCGATCATAAATGGTGTTTGCCCAGAAATGAAAGTCTCGTGCAGGTACTGATCACAGTGTCCAAAGCATGGACAGAGTTGTACAAAAGCTGGTATCCAAACTATTGTGTTCTGACATCAAGTAAAGAACAGACTTTCGAAGGACCAAAGAAGAACAGTAAATTCCGACCGCCTGCATTCACCACCCGCTCCCCCCACAACACACCCCCTGTAAACTGCCCAGTGCCTGGAAGGGAGCGACTGCTCTACGCTTTTTGCAACCAGACTAAAATGAAGCAGCACTTTCTATCTAAAGTGATCTCTGTCTACAAAAATGAGGAAAATGGGAAATCCTACATTTTTAGTACAAGAACAAACTTCTGGTCTGGAAATAACTCTGGCAGCCGGTACTCATGACTTCATGAGCAAGCCGACCTTCTCTTTAACCATTTCACTTAAGAAATGCAGAGAAGAGAGAATGGGAAGAACGCTGGATTTTGATAATGTCAGAAACTAAGCAACGCTCTTGAGAGGTGCAGGTCCTGCTCAGGTCAGTGTCATCAGCTCATCTTCAATACAACCCTGCCAAACACCTCCCCTGCCGTACCCTACGTGCTCTTTCTCAAAAGGAAGAGATAATCACTGGTTTGTCACAACACCTGGCACGAGTGAGCCTTGTGAGTGTCACGGATAGCTGGGCAGCAAAAAGAGCCATTGTCACGGAACCTAAAAGTGTAGGTATCTGTTAATGCATTTATAGACCCAGAACACTGTATTGCTAAATAAGTTCGTGTTGTTATATGTTAATACACAAACACATGCTGCAAGCAGACGTGCGTCACTGCATTGGGTTTTTTTAAGAGGAAAAAAAAAAAGAGTTTAAAATGGCAATGTAGCAAAGGCTGTGATTAATGAGCTGAGCAATACACACTACATTGTCTCTTTTCTGTGGCTGCTTATAAAATACAAACATACGGACGTTTGGTTTTAATTTCCCCAGGCAATTTCTGTTAACCCCATTTCCTCCCTTCCCCCTTCTACTTCCTTTAAAATAAATCTCTATCTAAATTAAATGGGCCAAATTAATCCCTAATGCAATCCCACCAACTAGGATAGTTATACTGGTGTGATGAGTCTTGTCCCTATACGATCGAGCAATCATTCGTATTTGCGACATTAAAAACTCATTTACTGCTCTAAGAGTCTTTATTTTAAGAAGAATTTTGCTCAAAAAAAAAAAAAGCATATAAACATTTAGATTGACTGAAAAGAGGTCGCTGTTATAAGAAGAACCTAATTACTACTTTATGGATAGATATACTACAAAGTATAGGTATTTCTGCAGATTAGCTCTTGCACAGCAACATTCCTCCCTCAGGACACAGTTCAGCTCATTTCCATAGGCCTTAGAAGCCAGCAGCCTCATAGCACTGAAACCGGACCACGGGACCTTGAACATTATTAAAAAATAAACAAGAAGCCACTCCAGCAATCAAGGATCTCTACAGAACACTTTTTACTGTCAACATCATTTACTGACGGGGTAAAACCTCGGGCTCGCAGACCTTCTGCTTTACGGACAGTCCCTAGCACAGGTGAATCCAAACTCTTAGTATTTTGATCATTTAAATACCCGAGATTTGATCCAGTTACGTACAGGAGAACTGGTTGTATTTAGCTCTAATTACGGTAGAGCTAAATTAGACACATTTCTTACTCCGAGATTATGGAGGCCACTCTATGCATAAATTCACAATCCAGGTTAATTACTGCCTTCATTGGGTCTCACTTGCTGCAAGGGGTATCACAGCACAAACAGGGTCCTACTTAACGTCCACTTGGGTGTCACTTCTGCTTACCTATTCAATTTTTTTTAAAAAATTATTCATTTCTTTGCTAAGTAATCTAATTTCTCTCCCATAAAGCTCAATCAAGATATTTTCTTGGCAAAATGCTGATTTTATGTTGAATTCTAAGAAACAAAATAGGTGTGGAAGTTCACACCTTCCATACAAACACGGCTGTAAAACTCAGGAAATTAAAAAAAAAATCCTTTTTTAAAAATTATTATTTTTTATTTACATCCTAACAAAATTAAAAAAGTGATTAATTCCAGGTTCTAGCTTCCAAACTGTGCTTTTTATTCCACTTCAACAACAACCAAAACATTTACACTTGAATTTAGACAATATCACCTACTACTCCTCCTCACAAAGCACAATTAATTTGCAGCTAATTGACAACATAAGATCTTGCCTTACATTGCATTAACTATTGCTTGAAGGCAATTGGAGCTGTGCATATATAAATGTCTTACAAAATAAATAAATAAAATCAAAGTCTTGCAGCATTTCAGGCCGATTCAAGAGAAAGAGAACACTCAGTGTTGAAATACTGAAGGAAGAGGAGCAGATGGAGCAAGCAGTTACAGAGAAGCCTGCAGTGAAATACGGCAGCAGCTCTGAAATAAGACAGAAATGCAAAGTGCCAATAAACCAAAACGCTTTTCTATTTATGTTAAACTTGGGCACCTAGGTCGAGTAATCAATCGGTGGGCTGAGAAGAGAAACTGCTATTTCTGAGGAGAGAAACGGCAGTTTCAAGTCACAGGGTAACCACTTCACAGCCTTCTCGCAGAAGCTGTCACAGCAACGCCCAAACTCCCACCCGCGCGGGGGAGGCGTCACGTTTCGTGTACTGGAACCCACACCACTTCCCAGTCAGGAAGCCAGCATGGGCTCTGCTAAAGGACACCCCCCAGAACACTTATTTCTGTGCAATCCTTCTCAACTTTGGGCAGTTTGAAGAGCAAGTCACCTTTTCCAAGCCCTAAACTTGGCTGTAGGCTATGTGTAAGAATTTATTTTAACTCTCATTTTCAAGCTCTAGTTTGCAAATGGCCTAATTTTCTTACGTACCTCGGATCAAGGAGACTCCTCAGAAACTGGAAGAGTAAAAACTGGTCCTGTACAACAGGAAGAGACAGAGCATTACTGTTTTAAAATAATGTGCTATAAACCAGTGATTCCTGAAGTATATCCATTGAAGAAAATACTGCCCATGGCTGGTGCCTGCTGAAGAAACTGGTTTAGGGATTTGCCTTGTGTAAACACGGAGAGGATGTTTGCTACAACAGCTCTGTCTGATCTCCCAGTTCAAGCCATACTGAGCTCCAAACTGAAAACCACTTTATCAAGTGACGCAACCAGCACCTCAGAGATGGTACGTTTTTACGGCCAGAACTCTACGAACAGGCCAAATAATTTAAAGGCCGCAATTCCTGCGGCTGAGTAGCTATCAAGCTATTTTTCTTCCATTTATGACACAGCAACAACTTACCATTCCTCTTTGCAATCATTTCTGACAGGAATGGCAAGCCCGCTGTAAAGAAGCGCCAACGTCAATGGAGTCTGAGACCTTACCTGGAGGTTCGTGATGATGCTCTCAATCTGCTCACTGAAGTGAATGGCTACCAAGTCGGCTGCTTTACACGGGCTCAGCAACAGCAACTCCTTCGGAGAGGGAAACACGACAAAAACAATCACTTTCCATTTCATAGCCAATAGAATTATACAGTTTCGCCGAGGCCATTCCTATTGTAACTGCGTCTTTGCCTAGATGAAAGCTGTAAAATTATGAATACCACTGCACAAAAAGCGATTTTGAAAAAAATGAGAAGGAAGGGGTAGTTTGGAAAAAGGCATTTTTTGAATGTCGACAATTTTACTACACATCAGGCCTTGTAAGAATGCAAAACTCCACACCCACAAGACCATGGCTCAGTCCTAAGGTGAGGAAATTATTTCATCAGGTTTTCTGACAACTGGCTTTTACCTCCTGCCAACAAGACCAGCTAGTGCCGAGTAGGTGCCAGCAGGAGAGAGGAAACAAAGCCCGCCACTGACCCCAGGGAATTTCTCTGTCGAATGGAAAGAGTGTCTAACTGGCTTGAACTGAACCAAAGCAGAGCATTAAAAGCAGGTTTCCTGTAACTGTTAAGTGTAACCGATACCCATCCCGCCCTGAAAAAAAAGGAATAATTTCTTTATTGTAATAAAAGGAAATAATTCTTTAAGATGGCTGTGGTTTGCATCCTGTCAACCTTGATCTAAAAGGCTTCATATCACAGAAGTTTACACAACCCAGAACATAAGGCTTTTTGCTCCCCATGCTTCCAAACAAATGAGAAGCAAAGAAAAATTGCATAAACATGTATCTGGAAGGAAAAAAAAAAAAGTCTGCAAAAGTTACTTAGCACTAGCTAAGACAGGTGTAGCAGCCACCAAATGCAGTCAACGCCAGCAAGAGACGAGGGTGAAGGGAAGAAAGGAAGTAACATGGAAGAGTGCGACTACTCCACAAGCTCTTTAAAGAAGAGCCACCATAGAAGATGCATTTTGTGCGGTTTCCAAAGTAGGATTTGCCCACCATGTTGTATGGAAAGCAGCTCTGGGCTGTCTGACCCCACAGCATTACTGCATGAGCCGCAGCTCTTAGTCGCTTCCCCGGCGCTCAGGAGCACGACCCTCTTCATCTCAAGCCCAGGGCGATCCAAAGGACCCAGAAGATCTTCAGCACAGCAGAACTGCAGGAATGCAGAAAGGATGCAGTGTGACTGCATTTGTTTCTCTCTCTGGACAACTGCTCCCTGGGAGCCTTCAGGGCCCTGAAGACAGGACTGACTGGCTGGAGGGAGACGGCCCAGCCTCCCAGTAACTGACTGCAGCTCTTGGATCAGCATGACCTTCGCAGCCCACCCCCAAGCAAAAGGTTCTGGGCTTGGGTTTCATCCTTTCCCAGGTCTGAAGGATTTGCAAATGTGGTATTTCTCAGGCAGACAGCACTGACACGAGGCACATGGGTCTGAGGACAGAAAGTGACCACCACAAATAGCACTATGAAGAGAAGCCTTAGGCTTTATATTTTCAAGATAAACATCAAGAAACAGCAGCTATGTAGGATGATGGGGAAAACAAGAAGTGGCACTGATGACAAACCCCACTTTCTGTCATACGATCACCAGGAAAGCCTCTCTAGACACTACTAGTTTCGGCCAAAGAGGCTGGTTTGCTACTTTCATACCTCAGCAGATGAAAGGACAGTTGTTCAAAGACCTGAAGTCACAGCACCATCCTAGTAAAGTGTTATTTACTATTTTAAGTCTTCTGAATGTCTGGAGAGTGGGATTATTACAATGGGAAAAAAACCACCAAACCAAAACCTCATAGCAGCAAATAAGCTACTAGGCCACATGAAATTGTGTATATTGTTCACCAATCCTGGGAAACAGAGGATGCCGAAATGGAAGAGGGAGTTGATCTCAGTGACAGTACCCAATAAAGATGACCTGAAGAACCGATCATCTGCCCAGCAGCTTTTTGGAGAAAGCTGCAAAAATCAAAGGTAAAAGCAGCTGGTTGTTACCCATAAGGCTGGTGGAACAGTGGAAGAAACCCTGCTTTTAAGGATGGCCATGGACAAGTTGAGAGGAATATTGTCTGTTGTTTGCCAACTTCAGAAAAGCACGCAGCTCCGACAAGTTGGGTACCGACGCCGTACAATAATCAAGAAGTAGCTCCAGACTGAGAAAACAAACCCAAACAACTCAATATGAAAAGCTGGCAGCCTTAGCCTACAACAAGCTTATCAAAACCGGCACAATACAGTGAGAAGCATCAGAAAGGGCAACCCAGGACATTTCTGGTTTGTCCCAAGACAGCCAAGCACAGAACAGCAATTGTTCTGTTCAACCTCAGGCTGAAGACACCCAGCAAGGAGACCTACCTGTGGTTTGATAAAGACCCAAAATAAGGCTTACAGAGGAGGCTGACTCAGTGCCAAACAATTCGGGCTGTAGCACCAATACAAGCAGAGACAAGGGATGCAGTAGGAGAAGAATAAGGCAGACAACAAGAAGCAGCAAAGCAGACAGCAGCTTCCTCACCCTGGGAAGCCCACTGTGGACCACAGTTGCTCTGACGAGGTAGTAACGAGCCAGGCCCACTCAGCCACAGCGCAACCATGGCCACCAATTCCCACAGGCTCTGAAAGTGCCTCTGGAGAGCGGGCGCGAGCTGAGCGAGCTGCATGTCATACAGCTGGATTCACAGCATTTGTTTATTGTCTTTTGAATCATTTTCCCTCTTGGTCCATTTTCTGATTAGTCATGCCCTACTTGCACACGCTGGTAGAGACTAAAAGTATTCTGTATCTTTCAAAAGTACCTAGTGCTTTTTTGTTCGCCTCACAAGGCACAGAATTCTGGGGCTGTTTCCTGATAAGTAGTCTGGGCATGCGCATGACCGCTTGTTTTATAGACAGACTTATTTTCCTGGCTTATCTCCAGATCACCCTGGAGGGGACTGACACCACCTTGTAGGAACTAGAGATGTTATGGCTTCCCCATGTCTCCTGACTGGACCATGATTTCAGACACAGCTCCATCCCCTGAAGCAAAGAGAGATGGCAGAGATGAGAAAAGAGCTAGAGAAGTCTTGCAGCAGTCGGTGTCATACTGTAAGATGAGGAACTTGATACCACAGGCTGTGCAGTCAGTGGTGCCAATGTCCTGCCCTTGCTGCTGCTGCTGCATGCTCAGGTAATTGAAGACTTGCTAATGGATCCCTTCCCTACTCCACAGCACATTGTCCCCTGATAGGGTGCCATTATGCAGAGAGCAACACGTGAAATCAGGAAACCAAGGTGGCCAGCCTGAATCTAAGAGATATATTAATGCACAAGACCACTAAACCTGAAAGTCAGAGCTTCCTACACAGTTGTCATTCAACACTGTGACACTCCTGCTTACAGAACAGCACTAGGCAGATCCAAACGGGAGTTCGCAGTAGCTCAGGTACCATGAGTTTAGGATACACCATACCTCTATATATTCCAAAGCTTTCTGCCACACTGACTGCTTTTCTTCAGCGCTGTAGCCAGGCATGGACAGGATGTTGTGAATATAGTTGAAAACGTCTTCCTGTAAGGCATAAAACCATAAATGGTATAGTATGTTCCATAGCACTGCTAACAGCATTAGATTTTGGTAAGGGAGAGCATTTCAAACAGTTGCAGGATGACTTCAGGGCTAGTCCCCTCTCTTAGCAAGTCAGGATAAGTTATCTGCTGGTGAGATTATACATCCGTAGATAGCTCCTGAAGAACTGCCAGGAAAAAAAGCCAAGAGGAACAGAACTGGTGCTAAACGTGTTAAGTACGGAGGTCAAAGAGAATTGTTCTTCCACTATTAGAAATGTCCTCCTCTTGCTCACAGGGAAAAAGGACAGCACATCTCTCTCTAGCTAGGAGCACAGGCAGAGAGAAAAGAATGCTCTACCAGAGGGTAGGTCAGCTTTCACAGCGTATTCCTGAATTCCTCTTTGACATTAGCCTCTCCCCCAGGTTCTCCTGTGCTGTGCTCAGCTCACATGCTCTCCTCCACCATATTTTTTGACCACCTCACTATCACAACCTATCTCCTCTGGCTCCTTCACCCACACAGCTTTCAGCATAGTGGTTTCATAAGGAGCTGATGAGATCACACTGGCCAGACCCTCCTCCCAACTTCTGTTGGGGTAGGGAAGAGAATGCCTCAAGAACTGTGGCAGATATGCAGCTCACAGACATGCAGAAGGTAATTGCAAAGAGATACTAAGGGCAGAGAGACTCTGTCCAGGGGGAGAAAAAAGGAGACTGATGGCAGGAACACAGTACTGCAGCTAGCAACATCTGCAATAAATCCCACCTTGCACTCAGGTTTTACTTGTTAGCGTCGTTTAAATTTAAAAAGAAACCAAAAACTCTGAAGCTTTTAAAAAAAAAAAAAATCAACTCCTCTCCAACACACACACAAAAAGCCTTGACTAGAATTAAGAAAACTTAGCTGTAAAGAAGGACACTTTTTAAGATAGAGAAGTACACCAGAACAGTGGGGCTGCTGTGCCCACTCCCACTCTGGTCAGCAGCACAGGCTGCGCTGCTGTGAAGAAAAAAATGCCAGAAGCATCAGATTTACTCACCTTTCTCACTGGATCATGCAGGTAACAGCCAATTATTTTGTCATAGCGAAGCTGTCGTTCATACATGAACTCGCAAATCTGATAGCTAAAATAAAAAATACTTTCCACGTTAGGAAAAATACATTCAGCTCAGTCAGCAGAATAGAAGCAGGTAGCTCAGATCCAGCACAGTCTGGCAGCACTCACAAGAAAATACTGCATGTTTCATAGAAAGCATTTGGAAGTATCTTTCATGAAGGTTTTCAGCACACAGGTCGGGTGGCTCCAGTTTATATATGCCATTTAGTATCAGCCACAAGCCAATCAGCCTATTGACCACCCTCTTTTTTTGGGAAGTTATCATACAGAACAGAAAATCATAGAATCACGGAACGGTTTGGATTGGAAAGGACCTTAAAGACCACCCAGTGCCACCCCCTGCCCTGGGCAGGGACACCTCCCACCAGCCCGGGTTCCTCCAAGCCCCGTCCAACCTGGCCTTGAACCCCTCCAGGGATGGGGCAGCCACAGCTGCTCTGGGCAACCTGGGCCAGGGGCTCACCACCCTCAGAGGGAAAAATTTCTTCCTAATATCTCATCTAATCTAAAATCGGAGTTACTAAGGTGAGAGGCAAGGGACAGGGGACAAAAATCCTTAAAGAAATCAGGTTTCACAGGTTCTGCTCTTCATAGATCATCTTCCTTATTTCCGTAACACACTCAGCTCTAAACTAGGCCAATCCACAATATTAATTTGAAGAAACACTCTGAACATGACTCAGCAATGTGTTATGGCACAGCTTCCTACCTTCAGATTTTAATAAGCATTAGATAAAAACAGATGTAACTGAGGCAAAACAAATGAAAAGTCTGCTAAATAACATTACACTATAGGTCTTTTAGCTCTGGGGGAGGTGGCTGAGCTGGTGGTTCTGGCTGTCAAACTCTCTGAAGGAAGGAGAAAAAAAAAAACGCATTTCCCGAGTCTGAAAAATTTGGATGAGTAACTCCTTCTAGGACAGGCAGGAAAACAGGCACGGCATACCCCACCACTGCACTTTTACCCTTGGGTCCTCTGTCGCATGGTGCATTAATTCACATAGCAGTGAATTAATAGCTCCCAAATTCAAGTCTTGGGACACAGATGCCCCTCCCTGGCTGACTCTGGTCAGGCATGACAGACTCTTTCTGGAAGTGTAAAGCTGGAGATGGTGGAAATATTCAGCCTTTCCAGACACTGTTTGTCTCTCCTACTCAGTTCTAAAATGAGTACCATGGGGGTGGCTTCAGACCCCTTCTGCTTTTAAATCCACCTGTGGGTCTCACCCCAACGAGTCATCTCCATCTGTCAGTGGCAGAGCACTCAAATATACAACTATACCTTTAAACAAAGCATGGGCTCTAGGGTAGGAAGTGCCAAAACTCATCAGTCCCCACAGGGTTTCATGCTGAAGGGTCTCCACAGCTCTACCCCCTCTCCTCTTAATGATGCTTTCTGTAAGAACACTCACTAGAGTTAAGATAGAAAGACTGGGACTAAATATGAACATATTAAATGAAGCATATGTGAATGCATAGGCAAAATAATCCCAAACACAGCTGCAAAGTAGGAACAAGAAACGTGGAGGAAAAAAAGCTCTGGAGGAGATTTAAAGGTAGTATTTATATATTGTACATGCCAACTTACAATTCTGCTTTTTCTGCCATTTGGATAAGACGGCTCTCTTCAAACTGTACTATCCCTCCTGCTTGGAGCAATTCTAAAAGGACCTGCAGATATCGAAGGCCAGTTATTTATATTGCAATAGCAGCTGGACAGACAGTGCCATTCAAAAGTACGCTCTTCCTGCTCCATTAAACTTCGCATTAACACAGGGCTTATTTTACAGATTTTCTTTTTTTAATTGATTGTCCATTAACTGTGAAGGTCATGCACTTATCCAGGACTTTTCCTGCCTCTGTTCTTACTGCTGTCAAACCTCTCCTGCGGGCAATGCTGGGGTGGGATCCTCCTTCACTCCTGCTGTGTACAGCACTGCCCAATTCTTCCATGCTGTCCACCGTTCCTGCGCTCGGTGACTGCGTCAGCATAGGACCTTCAGCCAGCAAACGTTCCCAGTGAGGCTGAACTTCGCTCTACGCTGCGCTCACACCTGGTGCTTAAAGAAACATTCCCTTGAAGGCCCTTACCTGCTGCCTCTCCGAATGGCGGGAGTCATCATCCGGACTGCACAGAAACTCAAGGACCTGCGCAAGGATGAAGAGGGTGCCATGAGTCAGGCCTAGTTACCACAGCTGTTAGCACAAACCTAACAAGCGGATTGTCAGCACCAATAATGGCAAGAGCAAATCAGAACACAACAGTGTGATCTAAATGTACTATTCATCTCTACTTCATCATATAACTAAGGAGACGCTCAAGAATACCGGACTAACCAAGAACTGCTGAAAGACTCCAGAGAGCGAAACCCATGACTCCGCACCAGGATCTAGAATCAGACTTTGGGGAACCCAGGGAATGTAGAAGAACCCAGGGGACCCCATGGCCCTGCCATGGGCCACACACCAAACGGCTGGAACCCCTGCGCTGACTCTTTCGACTTCTCTCCCAGGCTGTGCCATCTCTCCCAGAAAAATAGGAAATCATGTTATTCATAAAATGTAATAGATCTGTAATTACAGTGTTTAATCCAAATCCATTTAGTTTCCACAGACTTCTTTGGTCTTAAATTATGACAAAGGACATATATTTTCTAACTTGTTTTTCATTAGTGTTCATATAACCAATGTTATCATTGAAGTATGACTGCTAAAGCCATTGAAGCCACCTCCTCAGTCCCAGGAATTTCTAGGGCTTAAACTGGGATATAAACTTAACCCTTGCAAGCTTTAGGCATGCATCAGTGCATATCAGCCTATTTCAAACAGCAGAGAAGGACAGTGGCCATACAAACTAGAAATTACCAGCTATACAAGCTCGATAAGCTCACGTCCTTTATCTCCCTATCTTGGCATCTTCATACACGAAAGAAGTGTCAACAGAGCCACCAAAATGTTCACTGGGGCTCAAAGATAAACAGCTTGGTTCTGGCCCTTACGGGCCTTTGCTTTCCCTCTCCTGACATGCTAATGACCATAGGAATCTGCCATTCCATGGAGAGGACCAGAAGCTGTTCCATCTCACACAATTCCGGCAGGCAAGCTGAAATACGGAGCTTACTGTGCTTCTGTGGTCTCTCCTACTTTGCTTCTTTGAAACCAAAACAAGGTCCCAGCAAGATGCGGTTTTATAATGCACCAGTCCTTCCAGAATTGCTTCAGTCCACAGCACTAACCACATTTTCTGCGGTGCTGCACCCTGTTTGGAATTTTTTCCTCACAAAAGAATACTTGCCTGGTCAAAAAGCGTCCTGTTCACAAACAACGTGTTGTTGGGCTTGGCGAGCTGACGGGCAAGGAAGGTAAAGAGACAGCCAACCTGCGATGGGGTGAAGTCAGAATTCTCTACCATGACCTGAGGAGCATTAGAGAGAAAAGGGCAAAATAAAAACACAGGCCATTGATTCTGCAGCTGCCTCTGGCAAAGCAACCGGGACACTGCAACAAATCCTACCCCAGCCATCCACACAATCTCCTGGTGCTAGTCCATCCTGAAGGTCAGAAGATAAGCCATCTTCCATGGCATTTCACTGTGTCACCTGAAGACCCAGACAGTGGACGTGTCCTTGCTACATCACCTCTGTCCTAAAGCTGAAGGGGCTCGACCTCTCTGCTCTATAGGGAAGTATTCTTGCACGCCCCTGATTTTTGGGTGTGAGGGGGCTCCAAACCCACGTTTATCTCCATCTCTGTGTCTGTGCTGATCACTGGACACGTAACAGAGCTTCTGAGCAGAGAAATGTTGTCATGTGAGGGGAAAAAAAAAGGAATTAATAATTTTAGGAGAAAAAAAAAATACATTTGACTTTAAGCTCCAGGCGCTCACCACTTCAATTGTGGTATGCGGAAGAACTGATCAAATGACTAAGAAACGACTGTAGGTTTGGGGAAGTTTCTTTTCTCACATTAAATTAGCCGTTAGTCTATGAATATTTTGAGAAACTTGTGGCTGTGCTGATTTGACTAGAAATTACAGAAAAATGGAATATCTAAGAGTCGCTACAAAAGGGATTTGAAAAAAACCTGAGAAGTGCTTGTCACCTGTCTGGTATATGAAAAACAAGCGCGATGTGTCCTGACTTTGCTGTCTCATGCTTCTAAAAAAAAATCCTAAACACTATGGGAAAGTGAAATGCCCCTGTTTGGAGAGTCACCCTCCAAAAGCAGTGGGTTTAGCTGGGAGGAAATCCATCACCTGAGCAACTCTGCCAGCTAACATCTAAGAACGGCTCTAGCAAAGCCTAGGCACGGAGCATCTCACAGTGTATAACCTCATTAAGTCTAAGCTTGGGAGATAAAATTGGTTTCTTAAAGTGAACTGGAGTTCCAGATCCCCAGGAGATGCTAATGGTTATCTTACACAAGTGGAGACAGACAGGTAAGACACGTTAAGGAATCCAGTAGAGCTCTGCTGGAAACATCAGCTAACGCTATCATTCTTTTTTAATCTTCATGTTCTGTCTGTAAAGGCTTTTTTATACAGGAGCCTAGTCGGAATAGTGTTAGCTAATAGCATTAAAATGTATGGTTCACTAAAATGACAGGAGTGTTTTATTCATTTTGGCTTTTTCACAAAGGGGGCGTCCTCATCAGTTCACGTGAAGGTGACAACACTGTACCTCTGAAACAGAGGAACCTTGCAGAGGCTGCAGGCCAGCCATGTGGACCTTCTACAAGACAATATATTTGGCAAAGATTAGAGCCGCATTAGCAGGATATCTATGTTCACCGAACTATTTTAAAAGCACAGCTATTTCTTAAGTGAGGTTTTTTTTCCCAATGATAAATTTAAATAAAGAGTTCCAAGTTTGGGTTTTTTTTACATTTTTATCCAAAGGGAGAGCAGATTCCCAACCAAGGGACTGACAGTTCTCACAAGACCAAATTGTTTGCCTGCAGATATGTTTAATCCTGCAGCACTTCTCACAATTGCCCTCCCTTTCCCCTCCAAGAGCAGGGTTGAATTCTGTCGCGGTGGACATTTGCTCCGTGGCCAGCAGCACAGAGGAGGGCTGTACACCGCTCAATCCACAGCCTGCCGTGCCGCAGGAACACAGCCCGCAGTAGCTCCAGAACACGGCTGCAGTGTGCCACCTCCTGCTGACGGCAGCTAAAGACACAAAAAAGCAGGGCCTCACCCAGCACAGGGCTAACAAACATCCTTACAGTAATGTCCTACACGGGCAGGCTCACAGCAGTGTCCCCACAGCGGCATAATCTCAGCCCCTCCAACACGGCCTCCTGCAGCAGCGCTGTCACCAAATTCACTCGCTGGTGCCCTTGCTCTCAATGATGACAGTGACAGGGAAATGCTACTTATGATATGTTTATACATAAACAGCTTCCAAGTGGAGCGACTCATTATTAATGCTGACAGCTTTGAAGGGGAAAGCAACCAGCATTTGGCAGCGATAGTTTTTAATGAGAACATTCATTGTTAGGGAACACGGTCTGCAGATGACAAGTGATTTCTAGAGCACCAGGCTGATAACTCTGACATTCCTCTTCTCTCCCATTTACTAAAGATAGGCCTTTCATTCTGGGTATGTTACATCCCAAACACAGCGTTTATAGGTACAGGGAGCAGGGTTTTACCAGAACACCACTGGCACCTTGCCAAGCACAGGATTCCTGGGATCTTTCTCCCCCCCGGCCCACCGGCTCCTCAGAAGGGAATCAGGGAGGGGAATCGATGAGAAGCAGATAAAAATAAACTTAACGGTGCGGAGAGGAGAAATTTGACAACAGAGCACAACCCAGGTGAAATCAGAGACAGGAAAGGAGACCTCTCTGTCACCATGTTTAACGTGCACAAAGCACCGCTTCCAAATATCCAACAGCCTTGGCCAAGGGGAATCCACGCTCTAGCCCACCACCTTCTCAGAGGCACCATCGAGGGCAGGACTGGAAACACCTCATCCAAATTACAGCTTTTACTGCACAGTGTTGTATAGAATCAGTCAGATGCAAACACAGAGGTTAATTTTGAGGCACACTCACTTTCAGAAGTATGTCCACAATTCTCTGTTGATATTCCACAGCTTGCTTATCATTCTTAAAGTCTTCAAAAGTCTGCATGAGGCAAAACACCGACACCTTGAGAAGAATGCTCTCCACTGCCAACCCCAGAAATACAAGCTAAAACAAAGCAGCAGCCATATCACAAAGCTGACAGTGCTTTTAAGTCCTTTCTGAGCATATCACCTAAGCACCAGGTTCCAAGACACAATTTGCCCTTTTCTAACTACCAAAATGATTCTTACATATTCAGGTAAAAGGTCCAGACAGAGAGAGGAAATTTGGGAAATTTGGACAGGAAGAGAGATGAATCTTTATGCAGGAGAAAGATGTGGGTACTAAATTGCTCTTTACAAATACATTATTCTTGTTTTACCTGTGCTTTAAAGATGACCTCTGCTATCAGAGTCTTCTTTGATGAAAGATGTCACTTTCATCAATTATATTTAGGGACATAAATGACTACTATGATCTCCTCTGATATCTTATAGAACAGATATCAAAACTGTTCCTGTGTCAAACCAGTAACAACTGGTTTAGTGAAAGCATGAACTTTTTAATAGGAATTTTACAAATCACACATTACAAATCATGCAACCATGACACAGATGAAGGAAGAACCGGCACTGTACTTTTCTCTCGGAGGAGATCAGCAATCTCTTACCAGAGCAAGAACATTAAGGAATTCCCGAGTATCGAAGTGCAGCAAGGTGCGAACATAAGGGTAGACCTCTTCGTCCACGGTTCCCTCAGTTGAATGCAGCCGGATGAGAAATTCAAAGACCTGCAATGAAAATTCAAACAAACATAGGAGATTTCCTATGGATTTCAGGTAACTGACAGCACCAGTACATGGGAAAGCAGCATCGTTACCTGCTTTGCACTAAGCTTTAAAGCACCTCAGGAGTCCATCAGTGTTCCTACTTGAAAGATGTTTTCTGCTGCTTGTTAGTAGGAAAAAAAATCCCCCTCCTTAGACTTGCCAACCAATTTAAGATCAAGCGAAAATTAAGGCTTATACTTGCAGACCAAAATGTGTGACACTAGATGACTCCCTCCCCTTCCTGGCAGCTCTCCCGAGAAGCTGTGCAACTCCTCCTTATCCAGGGCACAGCTCCTCTCCTTGTCGGCAGTTCCCTTGGGAAAAGCCAGTCAAATCTGCCCCCACACTTTGAGGCACAAAGCTTTTGGCGCTCCCAAGACTGCCTTAGGTGCTATTCCACTCTCTGTCTCCTCCACTGACTTCCTAGTTCCTGAAATCTGAGCATGTCTTTCAAAATGAAGGCAGCTCCCTGTAATGAACCACACATGGAGGTGTCCAGTGCCTCCCAGGGAACAAACAGGGCAGCGACAGCTCTGGTTGTCTGAAACATGCTCACAAGAGCTTCCAGCAGAGAGCAAGCAGACTGCTGCAGACTGGCCAGTGCTCCTAAGTATGTGTGTTTAGATACACACTGGGATCCCACGGAGAAGTGACAGGCAATACACACTCCCAGCCATCCTCAGGAAATGCCACCTTCTCTCAGTTACTCCTGTTCCAAGTTAATTTTCCGTCACCACAGCAGCAGTGAAGCCAGGAGGAGTCAGCAACTTGACTTTCAGACTCACCTAACGCTTCGCTGTGCAAAGAGGCCAGAGATGTAATAATGAGATGGGAAAGCTCCAACACAAATTGAAGTTTTGGCACGAGCCAGAGGAAGGAATATTTACTTAGTGTTCTTTGATGTTATTTCACTTTCTACTCTCGTCAATCCCGTGTTGCATGCACTTAAGCGGCGAAAATCCTCCAATATTAGACAAGTCATAGTCAAGTTTAGAAAGAAGAAACAACTACAAATTTCTGTTAACTTTGTAGTAAAGAATAAGGAAAAAAATTAATCGGCATTACTGCCACTAAAAACCTCTATGTTCCCACACCCCAGTTTACAGCTGAAAGAAAAATGTTAAGCTAGAACGTTCCTATTACAACTGTGTCATTTCATTCTTTAAGAATTTATTTGGGATTTACAGTGGTATATACTCATATCACAAGGGTACAGCTATCAGACTGATGATAAGTTTTCTATCAGAAACCCATGAAATAAGACATAAGCAGCTTCTTCTAAAAACCTCATTTGGGAAAGTTTCCTTTTCAAAGGTTGCTCACCTGATTTTTAACCAAAGGTACCAGATCTTCAGGAATATCGCCCAATGGATATGCCCGGCCTGCCAAGCAGCAGCTATAGAAAATGAGGGGAAAGGCAGGAAAAGCATTTTTATCACATCCTGACACCAGACAGATTAAAAACAACCAAAAATAAAATAAACATACTAAGAACAGCCAAAAAATAAAATAATTTAAATAAGCCAAACAAATGCATTTTGTAAATCATGAAAGCAAGCATTGCAGACAGCACTGCTGCTAATATACAATGAGCCAATGCACTGCATGAATCTGCATCTGAAGTACGCCATTACACAGCAGAAAGTAATAGGGAAGCTCGGTATTTCTCACAAAAATCTTTACTCTTGCATTTTAGGAAGCAGGAGTAATGCAGAACAAGTAATGCATTACCCATTACAGAAGAGTAACGTAGAATTCATCACTACTGTGCAATCTCAGAACGACTTCCTGCAAATGACAGGCAACACGGCAAGCAGCAGAGCTATCCCAAAAGGCACGTCAGAAAGGGCTAAAATACAGCTTTTCAGGCTACGGACTCCTTGAACACGGAGCGCTGGTGTCACACACAGGACGAAGAAACTCAAACTTTCACTCATACCAAATTCGAAACATAAAGACATGGTCTTGCCATATTAGCGGCAACTTGAGCTCTAAGTCTCCAACTTTATCCTATCCACTCACACGACGTGTAACAAGAAGCCATTGGAACTTTAGGTCAGCTGTACAAAGTAGCCATTGCTATTTTACGCAGCCTTTCAGATGCTGAAGCACACTCTTAAGATTATGCAGCTATAGTGAGTTAAAAATTTGTCAGGACCTCACACACTTTCTAAAGAACCTTACCTTATATATACAAGCAGCTTGTTGCCCATTACCACCTGCTCATCTACAAAACAAAAATTATTTGTCACCTTTTCTTCACAAGACAACATACAGACATGCGATTCTTTTTCCCAGCTGTTAGCAAAACACCTCATCTGACACAAATGCAGAGTTTTACATGCAGTGAGTCGAGCAGCTTTATACATAGTAAATAGTACTAGAATACTTTTCTGTTCTCCAAGACCCTTCTCTTGGGTATGAACCTTTTTGCATCCCTCTGTTGGAAGTGACTAGAGATACTCAAAACATCAAATATCAAGACTAGAAACCCCGAAAGGGAAAGAATTCTGTACCTGTGAGAGACTTCCCAGCGTTCAGTGGAGGAGCAATGACTTTGAACAGCTTCTGTAATAAGAAAGAAAGCAGTGCTCAAGCAGCTGGAAAAGCTCAAGGCAAAAAATCTGCGTGGTCTTAAAGCAGAGATAAATGGGGTGCCTTCCCCACAAACTCTGCTTTCTCACCATGGCTTACAGTCAAAAGGCAGAGAGAGGACACCAAGACGTGGCAAAGGATGCTTTTTTATGACATGAAAAAACAGCCTTCATTCAATCAGATCTAATCCTAAGCACAGGGGCACAGGGCACACTAAAAAAAGCACGTTCAGTAGTCCCAGAAGTAAGAGTCAGAGCATAACTGACCAGCCCCACTTCCAGCTCTCTATTTCAGCGCTACTGAGAAAATGCCAGCAGGGCTTCCATCATGAAACACCTTGACATCACAGCTACAGGCTTCAGGAGACATTGGTACATCAGGCGCATCTTCAAGATTCCAGCATCAGCAGGGCCTTCAGTTACAGCATCACCCTGAATCCTGTGCTACTGCTGACAGACACGGATCCCACCCAAGTGCTAAGAACGCAGCCTGCCTCAATGCAAGTGCTGCTTCTAGCTTTTTTTCCTGAATTCTGTACACAGGTAAGTTCACCCTTTGTTTCAGTTACTCTTTAATACATATTAATATACTGTTGGGTCAGCAGAGGAAGAACAGCATGAAGGACAAAAAGTGTGAGGTGTCCACAGAACCGCTCACGCCTACGCCCCCGTCAATCCCATTGTGCAGAAAGCTGATGCTTTCTCAGAACATCACGCCACATAAGCCACGCTCACCACCAGCAACAAAGCTGTTAGCAGACAGTTTTGCAATGCACAAACTCCTTAAGTCGTCATGTTACTCTCTTCTGCCGCTTTATTTTATGTTTATTTTATTAACACGACTAAACTTCCTGCTCTAACTCTGCGGAGCATTACTACCTCAGCAGCAAAATTTGTGTTCTAAAGCACAGTAATTACAAATTACTTTGCTCCTCTACTGCATTGAGTCAAATAAAGTGCATATATCATACCTGTTTTCTCCCTTGAAATAAAAACAAACAAACAAAAAAAGAATATATACCCACCGAATGCGAAGATAACGCATTGGGTTTGAAATGCTGTTTCGCTAACACACAATAACTGACTGCACTGGGCATCTTTCCTACCTCCATGGGACTAATGAAGTCATTCATCCCACTGTTGTAGACGTAGATCATGGCATCATAGAGATGGTTTTCCCAGCATAGAAGAACTACCTGCAAGGCAAACAAAGCACAACGTAGATATACAGCTGCTCTTAGCTCAGTTTCTCATTGCCCAGTCTCTCAAATACAATCTCTGTCCCTGCACTTGCATCGTCCGACAGTATGATTTAAACCAGAACGAGAATTTCCACTTACAAAACTAGTCTCTGCAAGGACCCCAAATCCCCAAAGGGAGCATCCAGCTTATTGCTCACACCGCAAACATGGAATTTAGCAGTTTAGATTCTGACATTCATAACCTGAGTGAGGTTAAGGAATAAAAAAAATTCTAAAAATCAGTTCTTCGATACTCTTGATTGCACTAGCTTGCCTTTTGGTTGGGTTAGCGAATCATTTTGTCAAGTTCCCAAGCAGTTCCCTCCTTGTAATGGAAAGCCGTGCTGTGGAAATAAAAACTGGCAAAGGGAAACAGGACTACCCAGCAGGAACCCCTCCTTGCTCCACTAACTTTGTCACGCAAGAGCGAGCGCCTGAGCAGAGCAAGCTGGCAGGCACCAAACTGACAAACACAACTTCAGTTTTTAGTGCCCTTGCAGCCTTTCATTTTAGGTAAGGCACTCAAAACAGGAAAGACTGATTGTGAATATCAGACTAATCCTGACGGACTAGGAGTTTCCAACCCATTCAGGACACAAACTGTGGGAGCAAACCATGTTTGTAGGAGTATGCAGGATGGACACAGCCATGCTAAGGAATTCCCATATTCACTGAATTTGATCCCAGGGACACAGGGTTAGGTTCCGTTACAAATTAGCGTCCCAAACGCGTGAACGATTTGGACTACATAAGTCTTGTCTGCTGAAAGGTGACACCTTGTTTTCCACGTGCTACGCTGTGCTTAAAAGCACAACAAGTTTGCATCAGTGACTACAGGCATGTTGTGATGTATTCAGAGGAACTCAATACGGTATGCAGTACAACAGCTCACCTGCTGTATGTCTAAGCTGGTGATATCCATATGCACAATGCAGGCTTCCAAATTTTCCAACCTGTTCTTATCTTGGAAGTGAAGCAGCAAGTCTTTCATCACTTGAGCTGTGATTCCCATCAGCTTATCGCTTAAGATATATGGCTCCAAGCACTCCAGAAAGATGCCTTTAGCTACAGAATTCTCACTCATCTTATCATATATCTGGTTAAATAATAGATCCCTAGAGGGAAAGAAATGTTTAGTTATCAAATAATCTTACTAAAATCTCATTACTTATCTACTTTCTGAGGGCTTCAAATGAAACTCCATTTTCTCTATTTCTCAGACTCAGGAGCTGAATGCCCTGTTCAGCTCCTACACTGATGCAAGTTACAGGCAACTGCACAGAACAAATCTATGGATGCTGCAGCACAAAACACCCCTGCTGTTAGAGGGGAAATGATGACAATAGGAAAATCTATCAAAGCAGCTTTTTTCTTAAGGGGATGGTGTCAGGGAAACAGTATGAGGCAAACTTTTCTTCCTCAACACATCAATGAAAAATTTAAGACGCGCTTTTCTTTGTGTACTGAGTACCCTGACTTAAGTATCAGTTTTTACGCATTCCTCTAAACCATGATACATAATATACGATACGATACAATTCCTCTAAACCATGTGGTATTACAGGAGACAGCACTCAGGACTACACAGGTTGGAGGTCCGCCTTGGGAGACAGGCTTGGAAACTCAGACTTACGTGCGCTGGAGTAAGAGACAGTAATCAACTATGACAGGCACCACATCCTGCGGAAGAAAACACAAAAAACACTGTAGGGACTGGCAAAAATCCTGCAGAGCACAAAATGAAGGCCAGCCAACACAGAGCAGAATCAATGAGTTATCTGAATCAGCTAGTAGCTGGCACAGTTACAGGTTTTCCCATATGCTGTTTCATAGGGACAAAAGCTCTAATCACCCTTCTGCAGAGGACAGAGGCTGTACAGGTTCCGCTCTGCCACCTGACTGTGACTAAGTCCTGATTTCATTAGCACACACAACAGAGGTGAGAGTTCAGGTGAACCACAGTGATATTTTTCAAAAATAGACAAGTAATTTTTGCAGCAAAGCAAGGTCTGAATGAAAAATTCAAAAGTTCTATACAAGAGAGTCCTCTAGAGCACCATACCTGAAAATGTTGCTCCATAACCTGGATTTTTCCTTGGTCAGGACATTTCTTCAAAGTCCGATCAGCATAATGGAGAAGGATTTCAACCATCTGAATTACAATAAACAAGAAAATTCACTCATGTCCTACACTAGAGGCCTTACTTGGTAGTACATTTAACAGTCTGACTTGGGGATTGGCAGCAACGTAAACTCTGTAGTCCCATTTTGGGTATGACCTATTGTGGGCAGGAAGGAGAAGAGGCAAGAGGCTACCAAGAGACAATGGCGCGACATGGCAGAAGAGTGGCTGAGTTGGATACTGAAGGCCTACGCTAAACTTTAACCGACCGAGAAACTGGGCAGCCGGTCTGCCAGCAAAGTTTCAGGCCAACGAACACATCCTGAAGCACAAAGCTCATCTGGGCCATGATTTTTGCCCAAAGCTTGAGTTATAGTATCTTAAATACTAACACTCATTTACCCGAAAATAAGATATCCATGAAGAACAAAGTACAGGTGAATAATTATTGCAATAATTATGTATTTTAAACACACCCTTCCCAGAGACAGATTCTGACAACTGAATAGGACTAGTTGAAGAGTTTATTCCATGTCCATGGAGCAAAGTTTTCACCTTGAGAGTCAGCAGGTTATACGCTGATTGACACTTGCCAACCAGAGGTAGGAAACTCTGGAGTTACCTACAAAAAAGGCTTCTCTCCGCTGTGAGGGGACCAGAGACCTCAAGGCCTGGATGATAACGTCATGTTTTGCTTTGCTACTGCTGCAGATTTTATCCCCACCTTTACCCAAAAGGTATTTCCAACTTTCTCCTAAATCCTGCTCACAGCCTTAGCAAGAGGCACATGTACACTTTCTAGAGTTAGTTGGACTAACTTCTGGAGAACAGAAGCCACTCCATCCAAGGACAGTTAGTATCACATCAGCATACACGAAACTCCGGTTAGGAAGAGATCAGTGACTCACTCGGTCTGCAATGACTGCTTTCCGCTTGCTCGTGTCCCCAGACAAGCCTAGAAAGGATGAGGAAGGGAAAAAAGAAAAGCCAACTTTTCTCATCTAAGCTACAAGTGGACATATAAATCCCACAGTTCAGATGCCAACACTACTACCCTTAAGACAGAGAGGTCTTATATCTAAATACACAATTTTGTCGTCTGCTTTTAGCCTGCTCTTCTTTTGGAAGAGTTTATTCTCCCAATGTAAAGACTGTTCCAGCGCAGGAATGGCAAGAACAGATCTGAGTGCTGTTTAACATTGAGAGAACAAATAATGGAGGGCTGTTAAAGACTGTACATGAGGCTAATTGCTGGAGGATGCCCTGATGCAAAGAAGCTGAATTAAATGCACTCTAAGAGCAAACAGTTCTCAAATGCCAATTCAAAAAGACAGTAATTCTTTTGAATACTAAAAAATAAGCTGCTTAATTGCATTACATCCACGCATTAAAACGAAGCACATGTTCCTATTTTAGCAAATTCACAGCAGGAGGATCTTATCCTGAGAACTTGAGTCCCATCTGTCAAAACCATCAGAAGTTATTGACTGAAAATTCAACGTGTCCGGTCCAAATCAGACCATTCAAGCAGCAGTTTCTGGCATAATTAACACATTTATCCTAACAAGCTAAGTGCACACAAAGCATCCTCCTTTATAGGAAAGATGGTGCCAAACCCCAGCAGTTCTTTGAGTCAGTTGTGTAGTCAGAGGAGACCTGAATGAAAGCACCTGCTTGGCAGAGGTGACAGAACATCACACTGACGATTACCTACAGGTCATGCATGACCTTCAGGAATATTCTACCACCTGGATCCACCTACTTCACAGCAAAGTGACAACAGACAGAAGTCATAACAAGTCTGATTTTCATTTGAAAATAGCAGGCTGCTAAAGGGACTACGATGCTAAAAAAGCCAAATCAATCCATATCAAAAGTGTTATTTCTGCCAAACCCAACCCTACTTTTTCTTCTTCAATTCAATCACTTCCCTTTTTTTTTTTTTTTCCTGAAACAGTAATTTCAGCACATGCATAGGTTTGAAACTATTGAAATTCACTAGCAGTTTGAATTAAAAAACAAACAAACAACAAAACAACACACACCAACAAAACTTACCTACTACAGCCTTTGCTTTACCTTCATAAAAAGACCAAGCTAGAGCCAGGGCATCAGTGAGACGCTCTTGTTTCAGCAGGTGATCAACTCTCTAAAATAACAAGTCATACTGGACATTAGTATTAGACAAAAGATGATCCCCTCACACTTCAGATCAGCATTTAGCAGTAGCGAGTCACAATCCCCGACAGCAAGGCAACAGGAAACCTCAGCAGCTCTCAACACATTGCAGTAAAGGAGAGTATCTCAACAAGATTCTCTCACATGCATATTTTCTGCTGGACAGTTAAAAAGAAGGCTAAGAAATGTCAGGGCCCAGTACATCAAGTCCCTGTGGGCTGTATTTTAGGTCAGGTGCTTGATGGACGGAGACCCACAGTATCAGTGAGTGTCTGCAATCACAATAAAAGCTTTCCATTCCCTGTCCTTGCCTCATCACTTAGAGCACAACAAAAAGCTCTGCCACGTTTTCAGCATACAGGTGTACTCATCCTACCTTTGGTCTTCTTCCAAGTTCACAGTCAACAAGGACTGAAGTAGGTCACGAGTCTTCTACTTTAAGGAATCATTAGCACAGAAGGCTGAGCACCACTAGTCTCGGTATGCCAGGTAAAAACGTTAAAGTACTTTTTGAGGGAAGAGAGATCCTGAGTTTCAGACCAGCACTGTGTCCTGCAGCAAGAACTCTCAGCCTCGTGCCCTAATACCTCACACACTCCATTGCAACTCCTGAGAAAGTCCCCTACAATAACGAGGCCTCCAGCACATCAAAAACTACAAAGTAATTAGAAGGAGGTTGGCTCAGAGCATGTAAGTTGTGACTGACTTCTGAATTCTAGGAAAACCAGCACATTAAATCATTGGTCAAAGGAAGACTTTTCATTAGCAGTTTACTAAGAGTAGTGAATGGCTGGAGAGAAAATTAGCAGAGGAAAGTGATCTTGGTAACAAAAAGCAGCAACTGTATCAAAGTTCAATCAAGTCACATGGAGGAACTTATCACCCTGGATGAGTACAAAAGCCATAAAGCAGGTAAAAGGAAAAATGGTGAAGGTCGTTGCTTCAAGGAGAAATACGGGAAAAAAATTGCTATTGGGGAGTTCCCTGAGAATCAGCCGTGAAGCCCCCTTCTACATAATGATTTGGTCAAATAACTTGTCATAAGCTGAATTTACTAATTAAGTTTGCTGATTACCAACTGTCAACATGTAATGTGAGACAGCAGACAAGAAAGACAGAAACAACAGGATGACCCCTAGGGCCAGTTATTAGAACTATGAGTGAAGAATGAATGAACAGAAGTAAGAATAGAATGGTACGAGCAACTTAGAGCAGAGGTAAGAGTTTAGCTATGGGGTACTGGTGAATCTCCAGAGTGCCAGAAGCCACAGACATAATAATGTAGCCAAAGGAACAGCAAAATGAGACCCAAGGACGCATGAGGAATGACGTATCTGGCAGCGAAAGCATAGAACAGGTGACTTTCTGCATGGCACTTATAAGACCCTACCCAGAGTAATATGTGCCAAAGTGTTTACGTATACTCAAGAAACCAAGCACAAAGGAGGTGCGGAGAACAGCAACTATGAAAAAAGAAAGGAATGGGAAGGTGTTCTTACAAGAGGATGATGAAAGAGCTTTGCTTAGTCTTGCAAAACAAAGTCCGAGCGAGAACATGCAAACACTGAATAAACATACTGCAAAGTGATAATCCAGAAAGGAAAACCTGCTGTTTAACTCAAGTGAAAAGAACAACACAGGAACAAATAGACATAAATAGATCACCAAGAACTTTAGTGTGGAACTTCATAGGGTTTCAGCTGTCAGCAAAACAATGTTCAAAAAAATAAGAGTCTTCTACCAACAGAAACAAGGATCTAAAATCCAATTAACTTTCAAGGTAGTCTTTAATGAATTTTATAGTGTAGTTCCTGCAGTAGCTGGAGACAAAATATAGCACACCAGATTTCCTTCCACTCCTGTGTGTTTATCTGGCAGATAGAAGGCTTACACTTACACAGCCCTCCGAAGTCATACCTTGCACTAACCCTGCCTTGTTAACAGAAGCTGAAACATGATGAGGCATTGTGTCTTGCTTGGGAGAACAAGGTCTCCATTCAGCGTGCAAGCTCCTGTATGCAGGAGTCCCATGACATCCCACCACAGAGGCAGTGTACCTACAGTGCTGGCTGTGCACAGCAATCGGGGATCCTGAACACAGAGCTCAGGACATGCTTCACAAATGCTCCCCCCCCTCATGCTATATTTACGGAATTCAAACCAAGTTGTACGGTTTTCCTCTCAGCGTACCTCTCTCCAGCTTCTCAATGTCATGACGTGAACAGACTAGAAAAGGAAGAAAAAAAAAGTTACTTCCAGTTGCTTATGCAGCCTGTGGTACCCCAGACCCAGCAGAGCATGATGGTACTATGAAGCTTAGATGAAGCTAAGTAAAGCAATCCTCAAGCTTGGCATGGCAGGAATAAATTAGATGCTTATATTTAACAGAAATCATCCTCTACATGACCTCCAAGATACCACCCCTCACTTCTTCCCCTATGTCTGCATGCCTTCCTGTAGGCCACCTCTCTCTGCCTTTTCGCAGACAGCCTGCGCTGCAGGACAGGAAAAGTGAATAGGATATTCCTTTTATCATTCCATGCAACAGAGTCTAGTTTTCCCTGTTTTCTTATTTTCTTCTGTTTACTCACTAGCGCATTTAGGACAGTGGAGATGTCAGTAAGGTAATGCTAAGTCTACCTTTAAGCAGCATGAACCAGGATACTGTGAAACTGTGACAATGTCTTACTTAGCCCATACCTTGCCTAAGAACAAATTATTGCATACTTCTTTAATCCCACGACATAAGTGCATAAAGAACCCACGCCTGATTCACATTTCCATAGAATAAGAAATTGCCCTTCTCCAGAAAATGAAAATGAACTACCATCAGTGAATACCCTGCGTTTTTATTTAAAAACTCTCCACATTTACCTTCGTTCCAAGGTAAAAGACCTGACCGCCACAGCTGCTGATGGACTGATAACAAGCTTTTTCTCCAACCAATGCCTACAGGGAGAAAAATTACATGTAAGTAAAATTGCTTTATGTTTCTGTAAAATTTCCCAAGAAGCATACGTACACTTGAACTTTAGAGACACTTTGTAATTCAGAAATCAAAATGAGGATTGGGAGAGAACACCACAGATTGCTGGGCGGTAGGAAGTAAAAAAGCTCTGCTGTCGCTCCTTCCTGCTTGTGGATGCAGTTTAAAGTGCTACTTGAGCTCTGGCTGCCCAGAAAACACAATGGAGTCAGTGCTCTGTGTCTGTCCTCAGATGCAAAAAAGTTATGGGGGCTCTTTCCTTGCCATCTGCTTCTTCACAAATCTTCCTCAAAAGCCAACGTCTAGGAGACATAGATGGAAGGAATATTACTGAAGTGAGAGCTGCTACAACAGAAGCTTGAATGCCGGTGACCAGTACTCCAAAGGCTCTATATGAGCACGTTTACAATGTGAGAAATGGAGGGTCACATCAAAATTAGAGATTTTACCATAGTGCATGGGCAGCGCTTGCTTGCTACTCTGCTGCACAGTTACACAGGGAAGAGCTGTTTGTCCTGTACTTTTCTCAGTCTGGCTAGGTAGGGAAGCTTCCCAGATCTCCTCCCACTGCTGAAAAGCGTGCCCATTCCAAGGGCTACCATAACAACACGTCAACCTGCTCAGCACACAACCTAAGGCTGAAATAGCAGATAGTCCCTGCATCTTTCTTTAGATGCTGCAGTAAAAGAACAGGGTCTGACAGTCTTCTTTCACAAACCCAGGCGTCTTTGAAACCAGGATATCTCTTGTGGGAGTAGCAGCCCCATCTAAGATTCGCCTTCCAGAGTGTCTGCAGAACTAACCCAGGATAAGGCATATTTCTGATCCTCTGAGTCATGGGGAGAAAAAAAAAAAAAAAAAAAAAAAAAAAAAAAAAAAAGCTTCCCATCAGAAGTTGTCCTTGACTTGAATTGCTCTGGAATAGGTTGTCTTGCAATTCCTACTGCAATGCAAGGGAAGAGACTGCCTGTTTCTCATCCTCAGTATTTCAAAATGGCATTATAGACTTCAGATCTCATCTGCCACTTACAGTCTGTGAATTAAGTAGGGGTCTGTTCTAGATTCACAATAGCACTTTAACAGGCAGCACTTATTTGGGCCCAGTTTTTTCAAGCCACATGTCTCTGGCTTTAATGGTAATCACCAGGGCACTCACAGGGCACTGCAGAGTTTCTGGAAGCAAGTGCAAGGCTCTGGATAACAACACATCCTAGCAAGCAGAGCTCATATAGCACCTCAGTGCCCATCTCTAGCTATGTTCTGTGAGGTTGTGCCTGGCCAGTTCCAGATCATGTGGCATGAGCTAACTCACACTAGACTCCACCTTCTGACTCTTTCTTCCCCAGTATGCATCTGCAGCAGAAAGAATGACAGCAATGCCAGCAGCGTGAAGCAGATAAAGCAGTGAAAGCCAGATAAGCAGCAGCTCTGTAGCTCAAAAGGCAAAGACTCCTCATAGATCTGGCTGGAAGAAGCACTCTGTCCCTTGGTGCTGAAAGGGAACCACGATAGAAAGGTCTTTTTTTATGAAATCCTGCCATCCTGCATTGAAGGCCTTTCTTCCTGGGCTTCTGCAGCTAAGTCATGACTATATGCTGGGCTTGAAATTCCTGATCCAAACTACAGACCCGCACGAGCCTTCTGCTAACTGTTTGGGTCAGCGAGTCTCACAGGGCAATACTAAAATTGAATAGGAACTGCATCGTCCAGCTGTGGAACTTCAGAACCCCTGGGCTATCTCTGGTGAAGCACTGGGAGGCTTGAATGCGAGGACAGAAGGCTCTTTCCTTACACACACTCTTGGCAATTTTTTTCCAAAAGAGAGAAACTGATTTTCTACTGAAAGCAATAACTTGCCCCACAACCACGGCTTTAAAGACCCCTTCACAGCGCAATACAAATACCACGCCAAAGTGAGTCTGCTGCAGCAAGAGGCGCAGGTGGGTTACAGGAGCTCTCAGGAGGCACTGAAATTAACACCTACTGCAGGACTAAAACATGTCAGACACCATGTGGGCCAGGGTCCAAAAAAACATTTAAAAAAAAAAAAAGCATGAAAGTCAAAACAAAACAAATAAACAAAAGAGGAAAAAGTAGAAAACACAATGTTTGAAGTGTTGCAACTTCCAGTTATATGGATGTTTTGGGTTTCTTACTTCAAACAAGAAAGAAGCATAGTACCTAGAAGCGTAGGTACTATGTTTCATCCTCTCTGTCCCTGCATGACAAACTATGCGATGAGGGCAGGGAACACATGTACTGCACAGGCACTGCTACAGGAGGGTATTAGTGGCGTGCACAGTAGAAAAGCCTATAGGAGTCTCTTGAAAAATAAAGCACATCAGCTTTTTTCCTGTACAGAGTATTCCAAAGCTTGGTAACTTAAGAGCAGCTCCTAAAAACATCAATGCACAAAAGGAAACATGATCTGTCAGTTGGCCACATCAACACCACGTATGACTTCTAAGATGCTTCAAAAGGGCTTTTTTTTCTGAAGCTCCAGGCTTCCACTTAGGGCGTACCCAAACCAGAGTTAGCTAACATGAGCAGGTCATTTGTGCCTACCAGGGCTTCGCTGACGTTGCCTCCCGTAGCCAGCGATTTGAAGTGGCTGCTGTTGTAGACTAGCTGAACTTCCGAGATCTCTATGGTCTCCAGCTCCTCCTGCGTCTGACGATCTATAACATGCAGCTTCTCCACACTGTCCAGAAGCACTGCTGTCCGTGAGTTTATCCACTGGAAAAGCAACAAATTGCAGGTTTCAGCAATGCATACACAATTAGAGGCCAACTGACCAGGCTCTGGCCATATCCTCAAGTATCAACACTGGAAGTTCTAGGATGGCTCGTCGCTTTTTTACCATACACAGTTACTTCACAAGAGCACCCACGCGTAACTCCAAAGGCGGAGACAGAGAGGCTCCTTCTGGAGTATCAGCTTTAACACTGAGAAAAATTACAAGGAACCTTCTTCACAGAAAACACCTGTAGACAAATGACAACCCACCAGAGTTGGTGCAATACTTATGCTCCAGCACACTTTCTACCCAAAGGTCTCAAAACCAAGACTACTACAACACTTGTTGTCAAATACCTCAGGAGGTAAATATGGCATTGGGAGGCATTAAAAAAAAGAGGAAAAAACTACATCTAGGTTTAACTCAAAGCCTGTCATCCACATTCTGTGGCTTCTACTTTTATGCCCCAAACCCCACAAATAAGAAGGCTTTTTTTCCTGCTCTTAAATTTTAATTTTTTTTTCTAACAGCCAAGCATATTTATTAACAAACCCCAAGTTCTAGCTGATGTGGATGTCCATCTTGGTATTTTGGCCTTTCATGTTTTACTCGCTGTATTCTTTAAAGTGTTTTAGAATTGAACAATTTTTCTCTGTTGAAAGCATCAAACAATTATGGTGCTTTAGCAAGTACTCATGTACGGAAACACCAGACTTTCATGGAGCCGATTACGTAGAGGTTTGCATTCTTTTTAGTGAGAATATAGAATAAAAATCTTTCCTGCCAGGTTCTCTCTGGCTCTTGAAAATATTTCTTCAACAAGGCTACCCCTCCTTGCCAAGAAAGGGCAGTATTTTTGCCTCCATGCTAATAATTCTTTATCCTTTAGCTACTACTTGCTATTTCACTTGTGCTGGTTTTCCACTGAGTCTCAAGTTTAAGGACATTTTCAGTTAGTCCCAGATAAACACAGCCGGTGCTTATGCTACATTTGTAATGCATTCTATGTATTCTATGTAAATGTATTGAGATACATATATAAGGAAACTAGTGCAAAAAAAAAGTTAACCATTCTATAGTATTGAGACTTACAGTAAAGTTGATGAGGTCATAGTGTAGATGAAGCTGCCTCTGCTTAGTGACATGTATTGCACCAGTATCATCTCTCTTTACCTAAAAAGAGAAATTGGACAAAGCTGACTCAACCCCAAAGACTTTCTTCAGCTCAACCTCTCTGCTCCCAAAGGACATCACACCAACTCCAGGAGTCCGGAGCTCCCTCAGACAAGCCCACTGAGCCTGCAGCAGCAGCACACACGCTTCTCAAATGGAGCACAGTGTCTCACTTTCAAAAGCACTTGTGTAAGCGAGGAAACAGAAGGCTCTGAGCAGGGGGCAGTAAAAAAATATATGCCCTCTGCTGGATCAATTTTAAATCCCTATTTGTACTGCAAGGGTTGTACCTCATACACAAGCTGTCACTACATCTGTTCAAAGGATTGTTTCCCCCCCTGCCCCGCCGCATGTATTATATAGGGCAGTTCAGCTTCTGAAAGGGGTGCAAACCTGCAGCATTCATACAGAGAGTACCGAAGGAGGACTGATTCTCATTCACTGACTCCCAAGGGGCTCAGCCCCACCGGAATACTGCATTGAAGGGAGACACTAAAAGACAGCTCCAGTCAAAGGTTCTCTCTCGTCCCATGCAGGAACTACTGTACTTTCTGCTCATAAAGTCAGAACTACGGAACATTGAAACTGGCTTTAATTCATCATCATCTTAAAAAGCATTCTGCAAGAAAAATAAGGTTTTTTGACAATTTGAGGTACAGCAAGAGGGACCTGAATCCAGGTAACATGGCTGTTGTTCAGTAACCTCTAAGAAGAGCAGCACCACCGGCCATAGCTGATATGGGTATCTGCAGAGGCTGATGCTATTCAGTACAAAGACATCTCCAGCAAGACAGGCTTAAACATATACCCTTTTCTTTCTCCCCAAGTTTACCAAAAGAAAAGATAGAGGAGAAAGAGGATTCAAACCAGACAACACAATATCCGAGTGCTTGAGCAAAGCTTAAGGTCCAAGATGATAGCAGAGCTGGGAAACAAACTTAGCACTTCAAAGCCAAAATGTCAGATTTTCTGAAGCCTGAGTACCGCTCTCGTGCTGAAATGAGACATGAAATCAACTTCAAGCTACCACATCTGCACGTGTAACTTCTGCAGATCCAAAGAGGATGGGCAGCATGCCCTGAAGTCACATGCCAACAGGACCTGAAAGCTGTTGTCTCTTAGCGGTTTATGCAAGTTTTTTGCCGACTCATGTTTTAAGGCAAAAAATAAAACGCTATCTCATATTTATGCGATCTCCCTGAAAACAACCTATGTTCTTCTACCTCCAGTTGAAATGAGATAAGCTCCAAGTCATTGCTTCTGGAACACATAAAGCTCATGCCTCCAGATTCTCAGGGAAGAGCACTGACCAGCAGGTTTGTTTTCCCCAGCGGGTTGCAAGCTGCAGACACCCCATGCACAGGTATCATCCTTTCACTGAAACGGAGGCTCAGTCAATTGATTATGTGACTAAGACGTGACTATCTGAAAAGCAGCATAAAACACCCAAGGCTTACCAGAAGAAAATGAACAACGTCTCCTCGACAAAATGCAAGCATGGGGTTCACAGAGTTCTGTACAGCCACAAAGTGCCACGCCAGAAGAGGGACACTAGAAGGGTCCATCTGTTAGATAAAAAGGACAGCCGGTGTTGACGGTATGCAAGGCAGAACCTCAGTTCCAGGACACATGGTGCTCATCGGCTGCTGCTCACTGACTTTGCCATGTACGCACACAGGCTGTAAAGCAATTTCCTGGGCTGCTGCTGAGCAGTAGCTTGTGCTCTTTGGTTCAGCCACATGCTTTAGGGGCAACGGGTGCCTCTTAGGACAGTCAGAACAAAACCTAGCTGCTTACTGTAGATCCAATCACACATGGATTGATGGACTAGGACAAGCTACAGCTTGCTAGCAGCCTCCTCTCCATTCTCCCAATCTAACATACCCCACGTTTTCTCACAGCTGCTTCGCCAAGAGGAATTTATAGCAGCAACTAGTGGAAGTAAATAATCAAGAGTTTAGAAGACTGTTTAGTGCTCTAATTCCACTTTGTTTCTGTCCCTGCAATTAAGGTTTTATTGTATGGTATTAATGTAAAGCAATGGCCCCAGCCCAAGGTGACTGTAGCCATCATCAGGTCAATGCCCCATCTGTGGGCGCGACCAGGATGCAGCAGGGAATGCAAGAAGCTGAGGGGCTCCTGAGTTCTACCTTCCTACTTATTGGAGAAGTTCAGCATTTTCTCATAGGTACAGCTCAAAGCTTTTCACCTCCTCTCCGCCCACAATCTACAACCATCAGACCAACAGCTTATCACTGCGATTCCACAGTGCTGAGTTTACCGCATGCTGACAAACTAGCCATACCAACCACCTCGCCCTAATCCCATCCCCTTCACTTTAGGATTGTAGCCATAATCCAAAAAGCAACTGTTTGGTTTCATTACTCACACGACCGTAGGGAAAAGTCATCCACACTTTCAGAGATGGCTTCAGGCCAATAACCAGTATCTGCAAGAAAAACAAAAGGGCAAAATAAAATGTTTGAGTATACACCAGAAAACTTCCCCTTTGTGATTTCTCACACACAAAGCCTTCTGCAAGCAGCAAGTTACCTTTGTTAGGGAGGCCATGGCCAGCAGGGAATATTGGGTGATAGGATGGTCTCTCAGCTCAACTTTTGCATGTAATGGTTCAATACAGCAAACTTCCCCCTTTGAGCCACTGAAGAGACATCGAGACTCACAGGTTCTCACTCCCATAACCCTCCTGCAAAGAAGGGAAATAGCTTGGTGGCCAGCTACTAAGAAGAGATCAGCCCAACAATCTCATGAAATCTCAAGAACGATCCTTCCTAAATATTGTGGGGTTTTGGTTTTTTTTNGTCCTTTACACAGCTTCAGGGATCAGTTTTAGTGCGCCACTGAAAGCGGTTCCATACAGTTGCTCAGATACAGACAAGGATTCCTTAAGATCTTATTCAACCGCAAAGTTTTGCAAATCCCTGGACATGATCAGACTCCCTAGACTGTCCATCTTTCCTCCTTGTCCCTCCCTTCCTCCAAGAACAAAATGAGCAGTTACCGCAGGCAGCTCTCACTAACGAAACAAGGAAAACCAAGAGGTAGCACTTTTATGACAACTACCAAGAGCCCACAAGGAATGCCAAGATTATGGACAATACATTGATACCTTAATAACTTAGACTATTCTTTGACTACTACACTGCCAGAGAGCACCTTGCCTCAGCTATGAAATTATACTGCAGCCCTAAGCGACACCTTCAACATTCAGACAGTAGCTTTATTGGTTTCAATGGGGTTTTTTTTGCTTAGGTTTTAGAAGCTATGACCCAGTATTAGTTTCTTGTACTTTCTGTGGGTACTTAAGAGTTATTGTCTTACTTAAATGACAGTTCAAATACGGAGCCTCCGCTGTCATTGCAAATTGCAAGCGTCGGGTCATCTGTAAACTGAGCAGATAATTAGATTAAAAGTGGCACTGAGAAATAAACTACAAAAAGAAAGGATAGAAAAATGTATACTATGGCATTATTAACAGCACACAGAAGTATGAGCATTGTACCTACCAGAAAGACACCTTTAACATACACGGTTGAGACACTTACTGGGTTTTTTTTTTTATGATGTGTAAGAAAAGCAAGATTTTGTGTTTCATCTTTACCCCTCCAGTGAGCCTCAAGATAGATTTTGTTACCAAAGTCCCATTACTTTCTGTTGCAGCTCAGAACTACAGCGTACCAAAACCTGTGTTACCCTAGAACACCTCACAGTTCAAGCCCAGGCGCTGGTGTCAGAGCTGGTGAATGAGCTGCAGTAACAAAAAGGCCAAAATCAGTAACATCCAGAACTCTAATGATACCAAATAATCAAGATAAGAAAGGGTCACAGCCACAGCTGAGGCACCCTTCAGGAGGACTCTGGAACCCAGTACCAGCAGCACAAGCATCTGGCCTCTAACGTAGTGTCTGAGTACTCTTCAACGTGAGTACTGCCATTAGGTGAGGAGCTAGAGAAGGGGGGCATTAGGAGCAGAAGATCAGGCACATTCATCTTTATGCACAGGGTAAAGATGGCAGAGATGGAAGCGTGGAAGATGCAGCAGAAGGGGGCACCTTCACCCCCACAAAACACTTTGGTTAGCCAGGTCAGACCAACCAGTACATGAGAACCTGTCCTTGAGCAACATCCCCCACCAGACCCACTACACTAGTTCCATGTGAGGCACTGTATGGGTCTGGGATGTCCCACAGCAAGGTCCAGGAAAGAAGAAGAGAGAGAAGAGTTTGGGCGATGCACTGAAGTCACTGCTCTGACCAGGCTGCCAAGGAGCATTATGTCCCCGTAGGAGAGGTCCACATAAAACAAAGCCACACACAAAATCAGATATGAGTTTCTGTGTGTGATGACAACACTATGTTGAAAAAGGAGCCATAGAAGATTTCTCTTTCAACCAAAACACTCCCAAAATGTTATTTGAGAAACTGCTGACAGAAGCTGCTTTCTACACTTCAGTCTCTTAAGTTTCCAGTTGGCCAGTCACGTATCCAGTTCAAACCAACATAAGTTTTAAAGAAATATATTCTAGCAACTAACTCTTCATAGATTTTGGCATCAGAGAGAAGTTGTAACAGACAACAACTGTTGTTTGTTACAGTACAACTCTCAGCTGATACTATTATTTCAGCTCTCAAAATACTCAGTTTCTTTTTTAAATAGATTTTCTGCTCATTTTTCTCATCTCTATATATGATGATATCCGTCATATAGAGATGGATATCCATCTCTATGGATACTATCGTCACATCGCTCCTAGGTAGCTGCTCTCATCTGTAAATCAAAATATTACACTAGGAAAGTCAACACATCTGACTGAACACAAGTGTCTTTTAAAGAAGAAAAAAAAGGAGTATACAGGGAGTACATGTAGTGCTTGTTACCTTGATGTGCAAAATGGCTGTTCCTGGTGGGTGGGCATCTGTTATTGATCGTAGCAGCTTCCCACTGGCCAGATCCCACATCGTGATCTGCAAACAGATTGTTCTCAGTAGGTATGTACTGCCAAGAGGTTCTCTCCATCGCCTCGTGTGTTAGTACATCAATAAATTTTTATATTCCCACTACCATCCTGGGCTAGTCATATCAAAGAAAAGCAATCTGAAATCTGTTCCCACCCTGTTTTTACAAGCAGTTCACTTATCTGCTTATACTCTCATTGACAACATTAGAGTTATCTTCTTGACTCTGAATCATGTCCTTTTGGCAAGCTCTCACCACTTGCCCAAACTCAACGTGCAGCTATTTGTCTGATAACCCAATTAAAGAACATAAGATGACTTTGCTACCACAAAACACCACTCAAAGTGGTTCAATGCATTTTTCTCTCACAGAATCCGTGAACAGTTGAATAAGCTCTGATAAAATCCGTTAGCAAAACTCAAGCATCTCCATGGCTACTGTAGACCTTGTCTCTCCTCTCCTCCTGCGTGCTCAGCCTGACAGGTCCGGTAGGAGTACACAGCTTCACTTGTGCTTGGATATTAAATTCAGGCAATTTCTCAACAAAGAAGCAGGAAGTCCCAAACTACTTACTGTGTAACTGAGAAGTATTTAGCACAGAAGAGCTGAGATTACGATTTTCATCAAACTTTTTATTGGACATACTATTTTATATTGTTCCATAAATCATCTATCAAAGCTTTGTAGACCAGATGTTTCCGAACTGCTGCTCCAAAATATTTTATTTGAGTCTCATTCAAAACAGGCCACTGCTCTGCATGGATCAAGTCTGTATTTCCACATGGTGTAGAGCAGTCTGTCGTTTAGCCCTATCATAGACACTGGAGTGGGTTTAATCTAGAATGAAGGTGAAAGCCAAAGGAGCAAAGGGAATTTAAACTAAAAATAAAAACAAAGCAGCCTTCTTTGTATTCCATGGACTTCTGAATTTTACCAAGTTAGCATCTATCCATTTTGGTTTAGTTTTAGTCTTATAACTTTTGTTCAGGAATTGCTTTCTCTCTTTAGATTCAGAGAAGGGCATAAAAATTACAAGAGCAGACTCAAACCCTTTTTCCTCTGCATTAAAAGCTATGCTGCTTTCATCGTGCAATAGAAATAAGGTATTAGTAAAAACGAATTTTGGGGCTAGATAGGAGTTTCAAGAATTGCAAGTCATCACCACAGTAAAAACCAGCTTTAATTACAAGGCATAGATCTCACAAAGTGACCTAGAAAGACTAAGCTGGTCATCCTGGTGTGCCATTGCACGTTTCAGTTTATCAGGAGCAGGACTTATGTCACAACAAGCCATGATTAATTGAATCCTTCACTATATTCTGCATGATTCATTTCCTCCGCAGAAACCTACCCCAAATAACCTGCCTGAGCTAGCTCACTGGATGCACACTGCTGCTCAGCACAAAAAACCACTAACAAACAGCTCCATATTGAGTGTGCTTGGCTTGGAGTTATTGTCACCTCTGGACAATCCCTTGGTAACAGCCTGCCGAAGGACAGAGCACTGGATCATCTCATCCTACGGGAATTACCTGTCCTTTCGCAAAGCCACACAGGAGCCTTGAACAGTCGTTGTTGATGCTGAGAGCAGAGACAGCCCCATATTGGGCCCCAACAGCAGTGCTGCCCAGACACAGCCGAAGAGCCTGGTTTTGATCTAGAGAATTGGTAAGAAATTAAAGAGAAAGAAAGAGCAACGATTAAAACCAACATCATGCAATTATTTGCATATACAATTAACTTGTGGTACATTAACGATTCACAGGCTTACAGTTAAGTTCTTAAAAAAGAAGAGTTTACAAGGTGAGAGCACAGGTTAGTACAGAGATAGTGGGACACTTGCAGGGAAATGCAGAAGTTATTTTTAAAAGTACAAAACAGGCACAGGGAATATGGAAGTGCAGAGGTATTACAAACTACTAGAAAAAAAAAATCAAAGCAATACTTAGCTTTCCTTTTGCTATTCTGCAATGGTGCTTAAGTTGTAGCAAAGAAGATGACAGAAAATTAATTCTATTTTCCAAGCCTGATACTTTTTTATGTTGATTTGAATAACAAACCAAAAGCCTGTATTGGGGATTTGTAGAAGTGTAGTTTGACATAACTTATTCCTTGTTTTGTTGACAAAGGCCAGAAGCTGCAGGGAAAATGAACTTGTGTCCCCAAGCTGCACAGCTAAAATGCTCGATGGGTTCTAGCGCACATAGCTCTCACTTTATAAGGAAACAGTAATGAACACCACGCCGTGGCAGAACTCCCTTTCCTGAGACACAGGCTCCTGCAAAGGAGGTGCTAAAGCCTGCACAGCCTCCTAGGGTACTGGATCGCTGCACGGCCATGCCCTGGCTGCCCCTGCAGACAGCAGGCAGGCACCCCAGGTTGCGCTACCTTCTCATACGCTTCTGCCACAAGAAAATAAAAAATGCTTCATAAGATGTCGCACTGGAGGTGTTACGAATGATAACCCTCTGCCTGTCTTTGGTGCGTTGCTCTTAAAAGCTAAAGAAAATAAGTGTTCTGGATCTGCTTTTTCCACCTCTTCTTTTTTTTCCTGCTTTTGAGTCAGGGAGGAAGAAAAGATGCTTTGTGAGGACTGTTGGAATGAAGACTATAGATTTGAAATACATCAAAAGCACCATAATAACACTGGGTGCAGGATTCCACCTTCAGCAGGGAAGGGAAAGGACACGATCCAGGGGAACAGACAGCATCTGAGCGCCAGAACCCCCCTGGAAGAACCGCCCAAGGCACAGGACACATTTCTCCAAGTTGCAGCACCAGTAGCCATGTGCTAGAAGTGAAACAGAGCATGGATGTATCTTCTCTTTTTCTTCCCCAATATGAAGTGATTTATTCATCAATCTGCACAGACAGATTGATGGCTGAGCACACACACAGTGGGAGTCACCTTTCAAATTCTACCAGTATGAAGAGGCATTAGTGGGAGGTCCGAAATAAACACTATCAAGAAGAGCACCTGAACTCATGGATCAGTCTAAAGCACTGTTTAAGGTGAGGAGAAAGAGGCTAGGGCCAAGTCCAAATAGTTTTTCCACTCTATTCCTTGTTTTCCTGCATCTACCTTGATAAACCCATCTGCTGTAGCAGCCCAAAACAAAGTAAAAAAATCCCTTTTCCTGCAAAATCTGGATAATAGTAGCGGAGAGGTAGGGATAGAGAGGGTGTTACAACCACCACTTGTTCTGCACACCAAATGAGACAGGGCCTGGGAGAGACAGAAGGGCCACAGTCTGTCTCTCAAACGCACAAGCAAGGCTCAGGTATTACAGAAAACTGCCGGTTTTGCTCTAAAACATGATAACAGTACTGGTCAAGAGGACATCGTATGTTATAGCTACTCAGAGACTTCAGAATTCTGTGAACATTGAAGAGCTTTGCTCTTCCTCTGTGGGAGGAAGAAAACAAAGGTGCCTTTGGTTGACCACATCAACAAAAATCACCACCTCTTCATCAGGTGACAAGCAGCCCAGGCAGTTCTGGAAAAGGCTACCTGTCCTTCACGTACTTCTGCTCCGCTGTGCCTGCCAGCACAACACCTGACACTGCACAAAGAAGGAAGCACCTCCCCTTTCTTCCTCTGCAGTCTGGCTTATGTCAAACACAGAACAAGGGAGCTGCATTTTCAAATGAGAACTGACGTTTGCTTGTTTACACCTAAATACATTTCATAAAGATACTGCTTCTGCTGTCAGAGACGTCCAGTTGAACTACAGGTAGATGAAAGTTATTTTTAACAGTTACATAATCAGAAACTGTATAAAACACTATTTTTCACTAGCTTTCCAAATTAACATGGCATTGTTCAAGATGTTTCTGAAAGCCAAGGAGAACCTGAGGGTTGAAATTGGCTGAACCTGCATGTACAGAAGCAACTCTGAAAGCTCTGATGGTCACACAAGGTACGGTTTAGAGATCTAAGTTTTATAAGCTTTGACACTCATGTCTAATTAAACAAAAGATGCAAGTGACTATACTGCAAACTACTGCCTTTATTCAATATAGAAGAGGAACATGGAGACAAAACTACTTCTGTATGACCATAGCGAAAAATTAGAAAAGCAACAGGCAATTGATTGCATCTGCCACTCAAGCACAACGCAGAGCCTTCCTGAAGGTCGGTCCGATGCCACGGAGCCACGGCAAAGCACAGCACCTTCTGCCCCAGGGGCCAGGCAGGGTGCTTCAGCCACCACCTCCACCACCAAGCACAAGGCAGCAGAAGCGCTTCAAAACCAAGGCCATTGCCCCGCGCACAGCTCTCCCTCTTAGGATAAGATGAGAGCAGAAGCTGAGTCGTGGAAACAAAAATCATCCTCTGCCACGCTACTAGAAAGCACTTTGACATCGCTGCGTCAAGGGTGTACATGGCATAGATCAGAAAGAAAAATGGTGCAAGATTTCCATGGAAGCTCAGAGAACACAGAGCTACAGCGGGAAAACGAGTTCCCCAGGGAGGTATTCTCCAAATGGTGTCCTTCAAGTCCCGAAGAAATAATTCCTATTCCAGAGGTCTGGAAATACAGTTTATTTATAAAAAGACCATCTGCTAACCATACAAATTTGTTTAAAAATAAGGTGAATACTGCCTCTCTTGCTATTAAAGGCAAATTGCACCCTGTTCCTTCCACTTTAGCTTAAACCTGTCAGTAAGTCAATCCATAACCCGTTTCCTGTAAGGCATGAAAAAGGAGAATCTTCCACAGCTTTCTTTGGAGAGGGCAGCAGCTTCAGAATCACTTCTACTTTCAATCCAGCTTTACATCTTTACACGTGTACCCACAGGAACTTTCAAATCCATTTTCTTCTTCCCTCACCCACAATGTCAATTCAAAGTAAACAAGACCCCAACACCACCCCAAAATTAAATGCTGCGTATGACTCAAGTTAGTCCTTCCTGAGAAGAAAGTGCCCATTGTTCGCCAGAGATGAGTTTTCAGAGTTGAGGAATGATTACTTGGAAAGCCATGGATCACTTGGAAAGCCAGAGAAACCCATGCCAGTACTTGTTCTTGTTTCCAGCCAGTCAAAAGATAGCACACAAGGAGGAGCCATTAGGTAAGGGTTTTTTCTTTTAAAAATAATTACAAATAAGATGGACAAAATTGCTTCCAAAGCAAAGCAAGACACCTGAATCAATGAGCTCCTATTAATCAACGGGTAGAGTAATAAAAATGGATAGTAGCAAAAAGTTATAAAAGCCAATCTGATGATTTTCCACACTAGTATTATCAGCTTTGAATCAAGGCAGCTTTAGGATTAAGCACAAAAAGCTTTTTCCAAACGCTTGAAACAAAAGACGGCTATCAATTGTCAAAATGTTTTTAATTTTGCAATTTACATAAAGCACTTCTTCATCTGAAACATTTCTGGCAGTAACTACTTGTGTTGCTCTCAAAGTCTGACGCCGAAATGAGATGGCACTTTGATATAGCTCTACAAGTAAAGTGCAAAACCAAGTCTGTGAATATGAAAAAAGTCACTTTCCAGAACAAAGGCATACGCACAGCACTCCAGAAGTTATTGCTTCTCAGATCACCAGGTTTTCATCAAGATCTTTTCCTTAGGCTATGATTTTCCCGAGTTGGAAAGGCAACTTATAAAGGAATAGGTCCTTTCCTCCCACCTTAATTAGGCAGAGAAGCAGTAAGTGCTCTCCCAGGAGGTATATCCCCCTTGGGCCTGGGGATCAGGAGGACAAGAGATGGTGAGCTAATGGGACAGGCTGCAGACACCATCTCCCCCAGTAACACAACAGCTGTCCCCTAAACCAGGGCATGCCGAACCCTCCTCCCCACCCCCTGCCCTTCTCTTAAAGCAGGGGTTCGGTCAGCCCACCTGTGGCTACCACATGAGGAACCCACTGCTCCCTCCTCAGCTGCATAAACAGCGCCTGAGCAGGGCTTCCAGGAGCTGCTCTCCACTTGGCATGGATTTCACAGGTTTTACCTGCTGTTCTTGCCTGGAGAATTTTAAGTGTTCAATGCACACACATTCAATAACCAGTTCCAGACCGGCCAGCAGCATTATCTACTGACTGGTTGCTGCACTGCTTTACTTGCTGCTTATCTGGCATCTCAGATTCTGGCACAGACAACATGCAAACTCGACAAGACAGGAGCTCTTCATGCAGGGTACGTGCACAGTGCAGTGTTACTGTACCTTTTCCTTTTCAGTCCACACAGAAAGAGCCAAAAGAGGAAAGAAAAAGCCAGAAATCAATATAAAAGAGTGAAGTAACGAACAGCATAATAACAGTAATAATCTTCAAACACAGAGAGAACCTTCAGATTTGCTGGTAGTGTTTCCTTTTGTTAACGTTTCCTGTTTTGATTTATTCAAGTAACTGAGAGGATGCTGTGATATCTGGTGTTTTAAAAACTAAGTGGTTTAAAAAGCGTGTGGAATCACCGCAAAAAATGAGTATAAATTTGGACTTCATTGTATTGAAGACCAAAAAAAAAAGAAAAAAAAAAAAAGAAATTTGGCTATAAAACTGGAAGTTTACAGTCACTTAACTGGTAAAACTATTTTCAACAGTTACTACAAGCCAGGCAGTTTTAATGCTGTCTTTAGGTACTTACACTACCTGTTCTCTCAAGATATCATGCCACTCCCACACCTGAGCAAAGACAAGTTTTATAGCCAACACAGAAAATAAATGGTTCAACACTAATCAAAACAAAGTTTAGCTATAGAGAAGTTTTAAGTCCGGAACATAAAGTCTCCATGAAAAATAAGACATTTCAGTGAGCTCTGTTTAAGGGCTAGTTTTTGAGTAGTGTAAAAACATCTTAGCTCTTCTGGAAAGATGAAGGAAAAAAAAAAAAATCTCTAAAGATTATTTGTTTATTGTTATAGGCTTGCTGGGAGAGCATTCCTGAAGAAAAATCATGGCACATAGCATAATTGTTCATTTGCACAACACTCGCAACTCCAAACGACTTTCAGAAAGAATCTGGCAAAAGGATGGCCCTCATTTATATTTAAAAAAAAAAAAAAAACTAAAAATCTCCCAAGCTCACACTACACTGGAAACAAGCTAAGGGTCATATTCCTAAAGCACAAGACACTGTAATTATCCAAATGTGGAAATAAAGCATCAAATAGAAGATAAACTACCTGAAAGATAGGTAAAAAAAAATGAGAGCACCAAACTCTTCTCAGCAAATAACCATAAGTGGCAGATTTGAGAGGTCTAGATGGGTTATTAAGAATTCTTTTGCCTTGCCAGATTATACGGCCCTGGAGCAGGTTACCAGAGTGTGTGCACGCACGTTTGCCTGTTGGGCAGTATTTTCCATCCGTAAGAGTTTTTCCAAGACTTGGCTAGACAAAGCCAGGGCTGCCCCAACCCAGTTATTGGTGACAGTCCTGCATGAACCAGGGGGTGACTTCATCCCTTCCTACCAACACTCACAGGGTGCCAAAAGGTTGGCACCTATCCAACTCTAATCCACAAGAAAAATACCGCTTTTCAAAGCTTAGATGCTCAATCGAGAACTGCCCTGTGACCATTTTTCAAGAGGCAACAGAAGCATTCAAAAAAGCAGAATGAAAGCCACCCCAAGTCTTCCTTAAAAAGGACAAAGCAGACAAGTCAAGAGGGATGGGTGGACTTAGGAGAGGAGACAAACGAAATAGCTACATAAAGTCAAATATATGAAAGAAAAACATAAAGGCTTAAAAAGTTTTATAGTGACCCAAACCTAGTCAGAGAACCTTAAACATCAGCAACATTCAACCAGAAAATGGACCTAAATTTTTGCAGGCAAAAAAAAGGTGATGTTTCCACTGTATAGTATAAACCATGCACACAAATTAGAAAGCTTCAGGGAGTAAATCTCAACCTAATTAACACATCTAGCAGAAAAATGTTTTCATTTAAAAAGTACAGAAATCGATTGGTCTACAGACATAAACTGATGGTTTAAATTACAGAATAAAACCAAGCCAGAACACTAATCCTCTCTCTCTTTGCACAGAAGAAAGCCTTATACAGCCGTATCCTGCAAGGACTTCTCTCTTTGCAGACAGATGTGAGAGCACTGGCGTCAGTGCCCGAGTTTTAGTTACAGAACTGAAAGAATTTAGCAGAGAACAGAAGTGCCCAGGAAGCATTCGTGGCCATATCTGAAACAAAGTTGGATGACATACTTTCATTCCTCATCACCTTTAAATTCCAGCATGCTCACAGAATACCTTTAGTTGCAAGGAAGCTGCGGAGGTCTCTGGCCCAGCCCTACTGCTCCAAAGCAAAGTCAATGAGATTAGTTTGCTCAGGGCTCGGCTGAGTTTTTAATATCCCTAAGGAAGGCGATTCCACAACCGCTCTCAGCCTTTATCTAATGCTTCAGCACACTCATGCTGAAAAATGTAATCAGATGTTCCCGTGTTGCAACTTGGTTCCACTGCCTCACATCTAAGACCATGGACCTTTGAGAAGGGTCTGAGTCTCTCTTTCTATACCTTTCTACTACATAGTAGAAGATGGCAACATGATGTCAACCTTCTCTCCACGCATAAGAAACCCAATTCTCTCAGCCTCTGCTCATGTATCACGTGCTTCAGCCTTGGTGACCCCCCGCTGGGCTCACTGCAGTACTTCAGATGTCTGTCCTGTAGTGAGCAGCCCAAAACTGGAGACAGTACTTCAGATGGGATCTTGCAACTGCAGAATAGAGGGGGCTAATAATTGTCCTCAGCACGCTGAACACACTTGTGATCATACAGCCCAGTACGCAGCTGCATAAACAATAACTTAATATGTTTCAGTAGATCAGAAAGCTTGAAAGGCTCTGTTGCAAGTATGCAGAGAAGTTCTCTAAAGTACTGACATTTATTTTAATAAAAACCAATTAGTGGAAAGCTGGTATCGCGCCAAGTTTTCTAAAGGCCACAAAATGAACTGAATAACTACAGACCCTTGCAAAGATCATGGCCAAAAGAACAGTAAACACATTGCTGCAAAGTAATCTTTGCTTAAACACACTTGCATTGAGCCAAACAAACAAATCTTAGAAAATACATCAGCTGAAACACCATAGCACTCTAAGCATCTTGCACATTCAGGCTTTCAGTGGCGCATCCTCTTAAGTGCGACCTGATACAGAAATAATCACAACAAAGGTGAGAAGGACCCTTCCTCTTTGCACGCTTATATAGAGCCCTAGAGCCCCTTCTGGAGTGTAAAATGCTAAAAATAGTATCTCTCTATTAAGATACTTGCAGAGAACAGTTTCGGTATAAAAGCTTACTGATTTCATAGCATCTGCATATAGAGAGTGCAACAGGAAATCAGAGTCAAAATCTGTTCCACAGAAGTGATAGTGGAGATCTCCACATACTAGACAAATTTAAAAAAACCCACAAAGATCTACTACTAAAAGCTCAGTAAGATCATGAGACTGTAGCAGATAAGAAGTTACCTATATTCAGATTAAGCACGTCTTGTAATTGTTTCAATATTAGATTTAGCAAATGGCATCAAATAGTTTCATGCCTGAATACCCAGGAAAACGGGTCTTAGTCTTTCCCATCCTTCTGCTGTCCCCTGTCACTTTTGGTCTCTTGAATAATTTCAGCTAACTTTGAAAGAAAAGCAAAGATGATAAAGAAATTTTGAAAAATAGTTAAGAATTTGGTGCTGCATAGACAAAAAGTGCAAAAAAAAAAAAAAAAAAAAATCGATGTCTATGGAGCAATTGAAGAGCTGTTCTCACCCTGCTGGTACGCTGGATAAACAGAGGCCCAAGGTCAGAAACTTTTTTTAATAAAGTCTGGTGATAAGGAAAGAATAACAGAATGAAGGGACACAGAGGCGACTGGTGCAGGGGAAGGTCAAGGGAGGAGAAACTTATGATGCAAACCTGCGGGTAGCCATGGGTCAGAAGTTCCACTTCCCAAGGAACACATTTTAATTTCCCTAATGCTGGTAGCTAATTATGTCACAAGAGAGAAGGAGATTAATACTGTATGAGATGACGGTTGTATACTGGGTCTGGTTTCTTCCACAGAAAATGGAGTAATCCATATTTAAACATAGAAAAGGCTCTTTAGACAATTGCCACAGAGCTAAATTTCTCAATATCAGTGTGCCAATCCCCAACAAAGCAGAAGAAATATGCAAATAAGGGCAACTAAAATATTACTTGTGCTTAACGCTTCACTGAAAGAAAATCACATTTAGCACTAACAGAACACATTAGAAGAAATCCACCCTGAAGTTCTAATTCAGGTTGGGGCCTTTTTTTCTTGTGGGGTTTTTTGGGGGTTTTTTGTTTTTGTTTTATTTTTGTTTGGTTTTGTTTTGTTTTTTTTTTTTTTAAGATCATTACAATGCAAAAAACTCAAAACTTTATTTTCAACTTACCAAATATCAGTGCTAGCCCATGGGAAGTCCCCACTGCTATCAGATTTGATGCTGCCTGAAACAGTCATGCAGATTGAAAGTAGAAGAAATGTTAGTCATAAATCCACGACTCAAACTCTCACTACACTCATGCAAAGTTTGCCAAAACATTCAGAAGGTTATAGGTACAACCATTTTCTAATTCATAAGTGACAAGCAATTCCTACGTGAAAGCTAAAGAAGTATTACACCCGAGCGACCATCACGCAGATTTCCTCAAGTTCAAAGGGCTGCCTTTTCCTCTGCTGTTTGAAATTCAAACGGGCAGAGTGGTATCCACAGTGAAATTCCTTCTCTGCAAAGTCAGCCTCATTCTTTTGGTGTGGCAGCCGAATGCAAATACTCAGAAGAGTTTTTCTCACTCAGCTGCTGCATCCAGATGTGAACCCTTCTACAACCCTGGCCAGCGCTGGTCCCCTGACAAGACAGTCCACAGCAAGCCCAGAGACTCCAGCTTCCTTCCATGGGGAATTAAACACAGCTCCAAGATTCTACGCACTTGCAAACCTGCAGCCAATTAAATACAACTTAACAGAAATCACATAATGCTGTAGATATATTAAAGTCATTCTCCTTTTTATTTCTTAGCAAGTATAAGTCAGATTAAAAAAATGTAAGTGCTTTAATGCCTGGAGTACGTAAGCACCGATTTTTATCCCATGTGCACATCAGTCACAGCGTGCTTCCAATTTTGCTGTGCAACCTTTTGCGTTAGATGTGACCATGGGTTTTTCCCTTTTTTAAAGTATAATTTGTTATGGATTGCTGCTACTACAGTCAAAGCAATCAAGCACATCTTTAGTTGCTTCGTAAAACACTAAAACTTCTTTCACAAGGGCAGAACAAATACTTCCTGTATTTCACCTCCTTAAAATGTTTCTCTTCTCCTATAACTATAGGCAGCTTCACTTCTGACTTATTTTAATTAGCATGCTTGACTTAAAGAAATTTAGCGCAAGTTGCTAAGCAGGAGTATCTTTCGTCAGGCTTTTAGTGAAATTTTATATTTTAAGGTCATATTTCAGTTACATCAGAGCTGTAGAGATTTTGAACCCATCACTTTATGAGCATTTTTAAGTTTCTTTAAAAAGAGCATTAAGAGCCAAAGAAGAAATAGCTAGGACAACTCAATGTGTTCAACGGTGAACCCTTACCTTATGAGGAAAGGTTAGGTGCTTAACTAACAAGCCCTGGTGATGACATGAAAAAGGGGAGAGTGTGGGGCTGATCAGCAGAGGGGCAGCCGGGCAGATAAGAAAGGTTAAACCCTGCCCCCAGGAGCTAGATCTTTCATACTGCTTCTCCCACCCCTCATGTTTGAAAATTCTTGTCAAGGATCAGAAGGGAGATGCATTTATAAGCTGTCTTAAATTACTGCTTTAACACACTTGCATGAAAACCCACTATACAGTACTTGAAAATTGTTAGATTACTTACAATTGCAGTGGGCAAGCCAGCATCCACTTTGTCCTAGAAAAACAGGACAAGTCATGAGTAAGAGAGACAGAACTCCCAGCTCTGTCCACGTCTGTAATAATTAGAACTACAACACGCAGAAAAATCAACAGAAGTTGCACTTTAATAGTCCCACCAGGGCAGAAAGTGCCGAGGGAAGCACTGGCTAGAAATACGCAGAAGGTACCCTGGTCACACAGCCACCACAAACGCACTCATGGATGAGTCACTTGTGTGTTATTCTAACAAGCCTACCTCGCACGGCTCAGAAATCACACACTTTATAAATCAACACCTTAGATCTGAGCCTGGACAGTCAGTTTTCCCCTGGCAGTACAATCTGTAGACCAGCTCTAACACACTCGTGCCTGAAGTGCAGTCACAGATGCACTTAATACCTGATTCACTACTGGCTAGGGATTACTAGTTAGTCATTTATGTATGAAACATGTTAGTAGGGGGAGAGAGGTGATCACACACACACACGCCCTCCACACCGGAAGAGGTTCATATTTTTCTTAATGGATGCGACCATGAGAAAAAGACACTTACTGCTGCAGACGCTATTTGGGCAGAAATTCCTTTCAGAAGCGAGAGCCGTATAACTGATCCATGGAGTGAGAGAGTATCCGGGAGTTTTTTCTTCCTAAGGAAACAAGAAATAAATCAAATGCATCAGAGCAGAATAAAAGTTTGGAACTTTGCCTAACTCGCAGCTAAACCAGCAGGTAAATTCTGCGTGCACCCCTAACTCATCCAGCTTCCAGTCTTATTCTGGGGGCCTACATGCACAGAATGAGAGGGACAGGAGATTATTAGCAAAGCCTGCTATGCACCACTGTGCGCGCATAAAATTTGTTTTTAACTCATCGCCCAGGAAAAAAACTCAAAAGTCCTTCAAACAAATTGTCAATTTCAAGCATGTATCTGCAAACCTTTGGATTTATTAATAAATACTGAAAGCAACACTTTTGCTCTTTCATTAACCTTCCAGGGAGTCAGGAAGTTTCAGCCTTTAAAGGTGAACATCTAAGGAAAATACACAATTGAAAAAGGCTCATTAGCAGAATACAGACCCCTAGGAAAACCGGATGTATGCTTAAAGAATAACGCTCAATTAAAACTCACCTGATCTGATATGAAAGGTAAGTGCTTCTGTTTATGGAGAAAATGTTGTTAAATTTAACTAGTGTACAGGGGACAGTTATTTCTAAAGAACCCTGCTATCCTGTAGCACACACAGTAGACGAAAAATCCCCAGGAAAGCTGTGATTTTGTTGCCAAGCACACACCACCAGAAAGCCAAATTTCCAAAACTAACACGGAAATGCTTGGTTCTTCTCTCTCCAGAGGCACACAAATGGGTATCTCTCATATAAGCTGAAGAAACGCGTTTTTAATAGCTTATGTTATGGCTAAGGACCCAGCAACTAGCTTCACCCAAAGATTACAGCAACGCTTACAAGTTTTTCTGCTCATTCTGTTCTGAAAAACATTTAAGCCACTGCAGGCAAGATTTCACTCAATACAAACCACCTTATTTGAAAAAGAAGGGACAGCCAGTCAGTACACCACCATATGCCACCACGAACCATCACACGTGGAGTCTTTATATCCTATGCAATTGCTCATGCAACAATCACAACTTCTTACGGCATATGGGGCGGCCATGGGAGCGGCTCAGGATGGAAGATCAGGTCATCATTTGAGTAATTAATGAATAAGTCAGCAGTATTCTAGCTAATTATCAGATTACAGGCTGCTTTTAGCTGACAAGATGAGCATTCCATTTACAGGAGTGACAGCAGTTCACTTGCCTTTTAAAAATAACCACCAGCTTCTTGCAGACTCTGGAAGTCAGACACACCTTTGAAAGACTTTCTTTAAAACCATCATGGTTCAGTGTTTTAAAGATTCCATTAAAATTCAGAGAACTTTAAACACTCCATCTCCCACAAAATGCATTTATTGCTCAAACAGGCTAGCCCTCAGTGCAAAAACAAATCCCATCTTCGCCTACTTGATCTTGCAGGGATAACACTGTTCTGTCAGAGGCAGCTTCACCGGAGTCCCTGCAGCATCCCCCTGGGACTTCAGCACTAGGATACAGCAGCAGGAAACAAAATCCACACAGGGAATTAAGGGTTCCCACCCACGTAACAGACAAATTGCAGGCTCACAGCAAAGCTCAGGGAGGAGGCAGCAAGAGGTTGCGTTAGGAAGTTTCAACTGTTCAATTGCTTTGGATCGCCCTTCCATCAACTCAAAAAAAGGAGAATTTGTTTTTAACACACAAAAGCAGCACTCCTTAAAAAAATCGTTTATCCTCCCAGGGTATGAGTCCTGCAGTACCTTTTGAGGTGTGTCCGGTCCCCACTGTCAGAGCTTGCTACAGAAGATGTGTCATAGGAGTGTGTATCCGTATTATCAACATTCAAGAGAAAAGGATCCTCCAAAATGAAAGACTCTTCTTCATCATCAGTCTGAAGGAAAAGAATCACCAGAGCTTACTAATCATTCAAATGCACAAGACTGAAACATTAGCAAAACAGTATCAAAAAAAAAAAAAAAACAACCAAGAGAAATAGCAAGCAGCAAAATCGAAAAGGAGATGACAAGATAGCCTCATACGTAAAAAACAGAACTATGTATTATTTTATTATACTGATTCTGCGGAAGAACCAGTCTCCAGAATTCACAACAATCACAGAAGTGGGCTGGAGAGAAAGTTATTCAGCTAATCTTTCTTCCCCAGATATTATCTACTGCATCAAAACTTTAACCAACCTTTACCTAAGCCATTCTCAAAAGTCTCCAATTGCAGAGAGAAGGCACAGAAGAATGACCATCTACTCCAGCACTTCGCCAAGTGGTGGCTAAGAGTCTAGCAGTCCCTCTGGCTGCTCTAAGGGTTGATTGTGCTCTTTTGCTGGTGAGCTCTCTCTCTCTCTCCTCTCAGGCTTAGCCTGGAATGTTTTTTATATTGTTTTTTAAACAGCCATTCTCCCTGATGTCTTCTAAATTCAGTACAGTTCATGTTGTTCTTGAAGCACAGAGACAGAGAGAGCAAACACAATACCTCCACCTAATGCCAAACATGCAGAGAATAGAGCAGGTGTTCCTCATTTGCCTTACAACTGGCAGTCCTGGGATCATCAACTCCCTCTTTTTCCAGTACAGCTGTATACCTTTTTGGTTCAGTCAGGTTGTTCCTCACTAAAATCCTTTTCAGAAGATGCTTTGGCAGTCAGTCCCATCCCCTATGTTCTGTGATAAAAGGCATTAGATTAAGACTTTGTATTTGTCTGCGCTGACCTACACTTTCTTCATAATTACCTCTCAAATTTAAGACTTGGATTCTACTCCTCTGACGTGGATGTGTCTGTATCTCCTTACAGTTTGGTAGCACCCAAATTTACTAAGTTCCCTCTGCCTTCATCACCCAAGTCATCAGCAGAAACAGGACATATGTCTGTACGCTACCCCTTCTACTATTCCTCCTGTTCCTAGGCTGTATCTGTTTGGGGCATCTCATACCTGTATCTTTAATACCGATTTTTAAAAGAACTGTCACTTCTCCTAGGCTCCTTTTCTCTTTATACCGGGGCTTCCTAGAAAGTCCAACCACCGATTTCCTCAGTTTGTTAGAAAGCTTGTTTTCTTGGACTTTATCTTTACTTCCATACCCTTTTCCTTCCTAAGAATCACACACTCACGTAGCTATTGTAAAAAATGCATTGAATTGGATATAAGCAAGACAAAGTCAGTTCTCCCCTGAAAGGCACTACAGGCCACATCAGATGTTGAGACAGTTCATCACTCCTGACAGAGGGTTAACTACATGAAATGTACAATATAAACAGAGCCATGAAGAATTGAGTTCTCATCTCCTCCCACAACTTAAGAACTACCCAGAATTCTCTGCATTTATTTTTATTAAAAAAAAAAAAAAAAGTTGTTTGATGACACACACACACACACCCCCCAGACTTTTAATGGACTGCATAGTCTTCAGGTGACCGGCCAAACCCACAGGTGAACATGCTTAAATTTGATGGAAACCCTTTATGTTTCAGCTGTGGCCTTTTTGATTGAAAAAAACCAAGCAATTTACTCAACTGAGCATGCACTTCGTCAGCTATCAGCATCAGGAAATTTTGAAGTTATACAACTTTATTTCCCGGGAAAAACACAATATGAGAAGAGCCAAAGGAGTATGTGCTGCCTCATCTTAACTCCTCCCTGTACTGGAGCTGGCTGCAAGCCCGATGGACCACTCACCTCATTTAAGATGCTCTCCAGTGTTGGAGGGGTATCAACTTGAGGAATGTCGAATTCTTTGTCATCGATCTGTACATCAGAAACCACAGATTCAGTTTAGGTTGCCCACTCTACCTTCCAAACTTTTTTTTTAACTAAAGAAAAAAAAAAAAGCAGCTCTGCATGCACTCCTTTCAACTTACCACTGCCCAGAAAGGAGGCACCATGTATGGTACGCTTTCTCCTGTTCAAAATGCCTTCTCTGAAATTTGGCATCGCAAGACAGAACGAGAGGTATTTACTATCAAAACTATAAAACAGGTCTCTGACCTGTGCCCAGATATGAAATATCAAATGCCTTTTTTTAATTTGTAAAGACGAATACCAATGTTATACTGCCTTTCTAATACAGATAAACATCAATATACAATATTTTTTTCTCTGACTGCTTACTAATTACTGCAAATACAGTTTTCTTGAAAATGAAGATACTTTTACCTAAGACTTGCATTACTGAACGCCAAGCTTTGCTACAGCTGGAAGGCTGCCTGGCCTGTGTCCCGCTCACCCACCAAACTGCTGCCCTTCTGTCCCCACACCTCCCAGGGACTTAAAACTGACCGAATTCACCAAAAAGGCCTGACACGGCCTCTTCCAGGGCGCAGGATTATTTTAAACGCCGGATTACCTGCTCCTCTGGCAACCGCCTAGCGCCGGCCTGCCTGTCCCCTGCCCACCCGCAAGAGCTGCGGGCCTGCGAGCCCCGAGAGAAGGATTTAACAGGGCGGGAGCCACCCGCAGGATCCGTGTTCAGGGGACGGCTGGGCACCGGCGGGGCAAGCGCCGCAGGCCGACATGACAGGGCAGAGGGGGACAAGCGCCGCAGGCCGACGTGACAGGGCAGCGGCGGGGTCCCGCTACACCGACCCTCCCTCACGGCCGCTCGAGCAGCCCACAGCGCTGAGGGGAGGCGGAGGCCAGCACAGGCAGCGCAGCCCGGCCCTGCCCGCCTCCCCTGGGCCGCTTCTCCCGGCGGGGAGGGAGGGAGGAAGCGGCGCCCGGGCAGAGGTTCGCGACGCACCTGCTCGCTGCGGGAGTCCAGCTCGCGGTCGAGCTCCGCCACGCTCAGCCGGTGAGCGGGCGGCTCCGGGCAGGGCTCGGCCTCCGCTCCTGCCGGGAAGCCGCCCTGCTCCAGAACCGCCTCCATCGCCGGGCTTGCGGGTCTCCGCGGCGGCGACCACAGCAGGCCGGCACCGCCGGGACTCGAACCCGCGGCTGGAGACGCCCCCGTCGTGCGCAGGCGCAGTCCGGCAGGGCCAGCCTCCCCCGGCCGGCCTTAAAGGGGCCGCGGCGACAGGGCGACGCCACCGCACGAAATTCTTTTATTAACGGGAAATCCCACGTCTTCTCCATGCCGACAGCTGGGATAGTGGGTGTGACAGCCTCCGAGGGAAGAAAAAGGGAAAAAATTAGTAATAGGTAAAGAAATGAGAGACCGAGATCAACACGCTTTGCACCCCTTCTGGACCTAGGGCACCCTAGCTAAAGGCAAGCGGGGTTTTGACACAATTCCCAGGATTTGGCATGCACAGCGCCAGCCTGCAGCCGCATCCCAACAAAGCCAAGAAAAAGTGTCACGGTAGGTCAGAAACTGGGTGAGAGACAAAAGCCGTTGGGTACCCACGGCTAATTTTAGGCAAGGCAAAAGCTGGTGTAACCAGATTCGGTTTTTCTTTAAAGAACCACCTGGAAAAGTTAAGCAGCAGCTCGGTATCTCAGTTATTCAAGGGAGAAGAAAGCCCTGTGGGATTTCCGAGCTGGGAGACAAATGTAAAATAAACCACACGTTGTATGGGCAAATCTACAGTTTAATGATGTCAGACACCCAAGCCACCCCGGTCTCTCCTTTGTGGCTACGTACACTGGTCCGAGGTGACAACTATCCCCTCTACTGGTCTGTCAGAGACCGGGGGAAGAGCCCACGTCATGCCCGGTTGCAGGAATGGCCTCTCCAGCGTCCCAGCGGCAGCTGAAGCGTCGTTCAGGGTTCCACCTTTATCAAAGGGCAAACGGAGCATCCTACAGCTGGGCTGTGTTACCTATTTGGCCTTCCTGTTGTTCTTCCTGAAGAACAGCCATGTTTCCCTCCTCCTGGGAGAAGGCTCGATCTTGTACCTAGCAGCAAGAGCATGGGGATGAGCCAGGAATGTCCTGAGTGTCCTCTTACCCTCCAGGTGAGCATCTGCCAGGCAGGTCGCCACTTTCCACCTCCACCTGAGCAGGAACCAGTCCTCCTGCTGTCCTCAGGGCCAGGCTCAGCTCATCAATGACAGCAGAGGACCTCCCTGTGCAAGGTCACCTTCAAGTGACAAGCCAAAGGTGGGGAAAAAGCATTCACAGAAGCAGGCCAGCCAACATCACCAGAGCTGCTAGGCAGACAGAACTTGCACTTACCAATACACCATCATCTGTGCTTTGAAGACTAGCTTTGAAGACTTAAAACTAGCCGATTACAGACAGAAAAGTAATTTTTGTTCCTTAGAAGTGCCTGTGGTTCAGGAGACCGCACATGAAAGGACGGTGCCTATGGCTAAGCAGAGCAGCCAGGCTGGGGAGGGACAGCCTGGCTGCAGCTCCAGGGACTGCCCGGCTGCTCCAAGAATAGACCCGGTGCCAGTAAAGCCCAGGAGAGGAACCTGGAACCAAACCAGGGTCATGACACTTCGGACAACAAAGGTCTCCAGGCTGACAGAAGGTTTAATAGCTGTCTAAAGAAGTCATCAGTGACATGGGGAAGGTGACTAGGGAATAAGAGTCACTTCCGTGAGTGAGAACTATGGAGGAATTAATTGATTCTATGGCATAGCGAGTTCAGAACAAATGAAAGGCAGAACTTTTTGGATAATCCTGCCCAGCAGCAGGCTGCTGGAGTTTGCCGGGCTGGCTCCAGGCTCTGACACCAGAGCTCGCTGCTGGAGGGGGGAGAACATTTGCCATGCAGTAGCCCAGGGCTTTACAGCCATGGTACTATAGAGCTGCTAAAACGCAGAGGGGCTGATCACCCAGTGACATCCGGAGTACAGGCAGCAGGTCCCTGCAGCTGTAGATTAGTGAGAAAGATGACCAGAGCTCCGCAAGAGGCTCCAGGCAGACATCCACAGAGTCAGTCACACCCAGAAACAAAACTGACTGAGATAGCAATGAACTGTCCCCCACCACAGCCCGAGAAATGCCATCACAGAGACCTGCTAGAGATCCTGGAATTAGAAGCCGATTAGGAAAGTAGCTTTAAGGGACAAAATAAACGCTTAGAGAGGTGAACAGGTCAAGAGAAGTCACAGTAGAGTTTCTCTTTCATCCTGCAGAGCTGGATGATATGTACTACTTTTCTTCTCGTCAAGAGGATGGAGGTTTTGAAAAACACAATCACCCCTTTCAGGTTCTTCCATCTAGGTAGGCCCCACGCGCCTGTGGACACTCAAGCAGCACACGTGAGCCAGATTTCACAGTCAGTCTAGACAAAAGGACAGGATTTTTGCAAGGAAGTAACTCTGCTTTAGAGCCATGCTGGCACTGCGGAGCTGAACCTTTCCCCTGGCATGCACATCTATTTAAGGATTTAGTGACTGATTACCACCACACGCTCTCCTCCATGTTCTAAAACCTTCCTTTCCACTGCCAGCTGCTCCAGGATGGTCTTGTGCAGCAACGGTGCGTTCGCTCCTCTTACAACAGCTACTAGTTCTCCTCCCTGGAAGGTATGAAAAGCAAACCAGTGAGTGCTCAAGTGGTGCCCGCCGGGCTCTGGAAATCACCACAGCAGCACATCGTGTATGATACTGTGTACCAGGCCCTCCTCCCCGACAGAGCTGCTGCGCTCCAGAACAAGAGGGGAACTTTGGAACAACTTCTTTCTTGGTCCTGATCAGTCTTAGGATGGACCAAAGCAGCTGGTGAGAGGAGTGAGGTCCTGCAGTAGCAGGAGGCTGAACCTGAAGACCCCACGGGGCAACACACGTGTCCAGGTGCTAACATGGCATGAACGCTACTCACATGGACTCTGACGTGACGCATGCATGTTTCAGCAAGTCAGAGGGATCCCTGGGTGTAAGTCATAGGGATTTTGATGACTAAGCTAGGGGAAAGGGCCATGAAATACAGCCAGCCATCGCAAGCTACACAGGCCTCCCCCCAGGTTAAAAAAGAACCCAAAACGTCGACAATCTCTAGCTAGAGAGTTCCTGTAACTTTGTGCGATGTCTGCCTTTACCCACCTGCACAAGCTAAACTGGTTTACTTCATTCATACCTTAATCTCTCATTGGTTTGTTTTGTGGTTTGGTTTTTTTTTTTTCCAAATAAAACAAAATTGCATTATTCTGTTTCATGGTGGTAAAGCAGAAGGTATTTAAATGTAAACTCTGGCTGTATATTCCTATCCAGGCAGCACTTGATCACCAGAAGGCACCAGCAGATACAGAGCAAATAAAATTGCCTTGTCACACATGAAAGAAAAAGAGTATCCCTCAAAAAGGACAGTTGTTCTGACCGACAAGTCATGTCTATCGCTCTACAGCTAATATAGAAATATTTTCACTCACTGCATAAAACAGAAAGACAGGCTCGCATTTTCCTCTGTATTTTTCCAGAGCATCAATGGAATCAACTTCAGCCTAAAAGGAATGTAAAATAAAATAGGTGTTTCTAGAAAAGCATTTCTGCTTCAGAGGAAAACACATGGAACTGCCTGGACTCAGACATCCTCAGCCGCCTGGCACTCATCCCCCACACACATACAGCAAAAAACCCCAGGTCCCAGTCTTCGGGGACAAAATGACACTGGTCAGAGCCAGGGCCACAACCAACTCGCAGCTGGGTATCAGCAACCCGAGAAGTCGGCAGATCCCAGCCGCACGAGTTGGAATGGCTGCACTTGTGGGGCAGGGACATCCATCTCACAGCAGCCTGCCTGAGTGAATCCCGGAGAAAAAGCCTGAAAACATGAAATTAGGGCCTCTTGTCTGTAAGGAGTGAGAGAAGCGACAGGAGGAGGTGTGGTGGCAGCAGCAGGCTGCAAGAAGTGCTGAGCAGGGGCCTCCATGAGAAACCTTGCCGCCCACAGCTCTGCCTGTAGTCAAGAGCAGGCCTTCAGCCAGGAAAGGCGTTTAAACCCGGAATCACAGCACGGCTGAGGTAGGGAGGGACTTCTGAAGGGCTCTAGTCCAAGACCCTGCCCCACAGCAGGGCTAGTCTCAATCTTACAGGAGGTTGCTCAAGGCTGCGTGAGTTTTGAGTGTCTCCAAGAATCAGTGCTCCACAGCCTCTCCGGGAACTTGCCCCCGTGTCCAGCTGCTCCTACGCTGAATACTTTTTCCTTTCTTTCTACTTGGATTTTTCCCTGCTGCAACTTGTTCCTGTTGTCTGTCGTTCTTTTGCTGTGTACCGCTGAGAAACGTGTCTCTGCTTTCTCTACCAATTCCCCACTAGACATCTGTCCCTTAGTCTTTTCCAGGGTGAACAAACCCAGCTCCTCCAGACTCTCCCTGTACATCAGAGGGATGCGTATGTTAATGATTCTGCCTCGCGTTACTTGCTTCAGCAGAAATTTGAAAAGTACAGAAGAGTTGAAGCCTGAAAATTCTTAATGATATGAGTTCTTATTGATGTAACCGAGTGTCTGTATTTGGCAGGCTCACTCACACAAGCTGGAACTCCCCGGCTGTTACCATTTTCGCTGAATATTGGAAAGATAAATGACTTCAGCCTTTAGTTACCTGCTCATTTCAGGGAACTGGATGTTTTAAGCAGTGCCAAATTAGATCTTACCACAGCAAAATGCAGGAGATCACTGCCAACTTCATTCCTTATTTTTCGGAAAAGATCCACTACCGTTTTGCATGGACCGGACCAGGCTTGAAACGCATCAACAACTGCAAGCAGGAAAATTGGTAAGAATGAGGTCAAAACGGGTCAGTTTAGGTTGGTTTGTACACTTTTCCACTTTGCGGCATAATCATTTGGAAGGGGACTGCAAAAGGGTGCTAGTGCAACAAGAAGAATCTTGAAAACCCCTGAGGATTGAGGTCTCCTCTGGTGACCTCTGCAGCACCACCCCGGGGAAGGAGATGTGCCTTATGTCCGACCAGAACTTCCCAGGTTCCAGCTTGTGGGCTGTCGCTCCCATAGTTCTGTCTGGAGTGTGGCAGGACTCCTCTTGAGCACTGGAAGGGCTATGGATTAAATTCTGAAGTAGAAACTGTCATACTCTTCCAAGGGTTTAAATGCTAGATCAGAGGATGAAATCACAGTATAAAATAACAAGCTCATAACAGTTTTATGGCAGAATCTTTAGAAGAAACATTGGCATGGCTGTGATCTTGGAGGTACCAGATTTTCTAGGGAAGACCGCCACACAGAGGTAGAGCACATGAGGCTTACCTACCAGCCCTCTAACCTTCACCCTTGGGAACAGGGCTATTCCCTGCACTGAGGATAGTCCTGCTCCAAGTGGGTAGCTGGATTGGAGACTCCAGAAGCTCCCACACCAGCACTGCTTTGATTGCATGATCATTGTCCCGCACAAATGAAGACGACTACAACCTCCAGCTAGTCTCACCTCTGTTAGCTTATTTCTTTCTTCCATTCAGGGCAAGAGAAGGTGGGCCAACTGTATAATCGTATCAGTAGTAATTAATTCCTAACAGTACTGGTGTCCTTTTAACACAGAACACAGTATGTTGACCAAACCCTTACCAATGAGTCCTTTGAGACACAGCATTTCTTCCCAAAGCTCCTGGCTACTGATGTTAACCTGTGTGAAAATTTAAAAACACAGTAAAAGCAGCAGTAAGTCATCAGGTACTAGCTGGTTGCTGCAAACATACTGGCAAATTACTTCATGCTTGCACGTAAGGTGGCCGCACCTGCCTGAAGAGGTATTCCTGAGCTCTCACAGGAAGCTCTTCTGACTGCGATCCTCTCACCTCTGACCAGCTGAGCAGGGCCAAGCTGTGCCAGAACACGGGTGGGAGACCTCAGAAAAACCAGCTGAAGTCAGATATCCTTGCTCCCAAATTCTCATTCCATCCCTGCTTCCCACATGCTCTTGCTATTGCCTGACGCCAGCTCTGAGCCCCAGCAGCAAGCCAGGCAGCTCTGCAGAAAAACTTTCTGGATTAGAGACTCCTGTTGTCTCACAAGACCCAGAGGAAGGCAGCTGAAAAGGCTAGCAGGGTGCAGCCAAGAGCAAGCCCTCCTCTGTCTACTTGAACAGCCTGGCTGCTCAGGGGTCCCCAGACTCAGTTTGCAGGGAGACTAAGAGCTGTTCCAGGGGGTGACTGAGGACACGGCCCCCTGACTGACCAGACCCCTAGCTGAACCTACTAGGCGCAAGAGGGGAGGTCTCTGAAATACCCGTACAGCCTCAGGTTTTTCCTGGCACTCTCCTGCTTTTATGGCAACACAACTCCTTGTGGAGTTGCAAGATCCAATAGGGAAGGGCTCCAGATGTCCCTCCTATGCCTCGGCTTACCATACAGTCCTGCAGGCGCCAGGCAGAGTAGCAGGGATGGGGCAGCCTGGGCTCCCTACCACAGCACTGCCGCTATAGAAGAAACACAAAGACCTACTTTGCTTTCACTTAAATGGAAGTCGGGTATGTAATGATGTTTTAACACAGGCTATCAGCCAAAACAGTTCAGAGCCACCGGCAGGTAACTGACTGGAGTGGTTCTCTGCAGGCTGCCTGGATCACAGCGCAAGCCGCATGGACTTGGAGGAGACACACACACACACATTGATACCCGTGAGGTCCCAGCTCAGCAGGGACCTCCCATCAGAGCCCGTGCGGCGCTCAAAACCAGCAGTGAAGGAGGTGGTGGTCTGGGCTGACCTGCAGCATTCAGAGCGCTGCTTCAACGTGCTCACCTCCAGCACAAAACCCCCTTTCCTCACACCTATTTCAGACCCACTCCTCATTAAATTTATGTTTCTCCACCAGCAGTTTCGCACCTAGCCTGTACACAAGCTATACTACCATAAGATGTTTCAGTCTTGATAAAATGAGTAAATACAGAGCTTTTGTGATGTCTGGGCACTAGAGGGTGGTCTGAGCCCAGTATGTCCTCACCTGCATTACCAGCTGCTGTCTAAAGACTTCCAAAACATAGTGAACAACAGAGAGCATAGAAAGATCTAGGTTGGAAGGGATCTGTGGAGTCCTTAAGTCTAATCCCCTGCTCAAAGCTCAGTGTTAGATCAGGTTGCTCAGGGACTCACCCAGTCAAGGATGCCCTAGATGATTCCATACATTGTGCCACGTATTATATTATCCCACACCTCCAATACTGTTATTAGAAAGGAAAATATCTTTAGCATCTTCCCCATCTTACAGGACTTGCACCTCGGTATGAGCTTAGAAAAACACAGTAAGTTTAAAAAAAAGAAGAAAAAAAAGGCTTCTTGAGAAATGTAAGATCTGGTTTTGTTCATCCTGAACAGTGAAGATTCCTAATAACTTTCTCAGTTGGTATCATTAATCTTAACTACATTTAGCCTGCACTGGAAAGCAGTAAATTGCAATAAGGCCAGCTATTTCACAATAGCTAACACCAAAGTGCATTAAAGGCCTGCTAAAATTGCAAAGTCAAGAATCCCAAGATAGAAACTCCAGTGCAAATTACATGGCTTCATACAGGTTTACAGAGATGTCACTGGAGGCCACACGGTAGTTTCTCCAGGACCCTGCCTCATCAGAGAAGTGGAGCTGCTCCAACACCTCCGGCTCTTCTCCTGTTTAGCCCATGACCCCAAGCCTCATTCTTTCAGCGAGCACCTGCAGAATTAAGAAATTTAATTATCCCAGTTATCACTAGTGCTAAGACCACCCTCAGAGTGTTTCACAGAACATTAATGGGTTCAAAGGTTTTATGGTAATACTTTGTGATAATGAGTTCAGCTGTGAGTTCAACTGACGGACTCAGAAAGCCAGGCCCCCTTCAAAGTGCTTTACTGATTTGGATGCCCTGAGGCTGCTAGGACTTGGCTTTTCTCTAATATAATCAGCGCTTTTCCAGGACATCACATCACGTTCCACGGGAGGCTCAGCTTTCATCTGCAGATGTGAACAATCACATTTTTTGCAGATCTAGACCCAGCTTTTCCCTTAGCTGCCAAAGGTGCACAGTCTGGTTGATGTAATTATCCCCCTCGCACCAGAATACAGCTGGACAAGCAGCAGTAGAAACCATTTTTTCCCTTAAAAAAATGATCCTCTTTCTCTTATACAAATGCTCATGCTTTCACTCCGTGCTTTCCAATTTTAACAGCTAATAAACAAAGTTATATAGCCCATATTCTCCTTCTGTATTTTTCTCTTGTGAAGACTGATCTTGTTTCAAAATTTGAAGATCTTCATAACCTATTTTGGGTTTTTCAATGTTTTTGCGTACTAAACTGCACTTAGAAACCCTCTCTCCCGTGTGCGGTTAGTTATAAAGAATCATTAGGTCACTTGCACAGTGTAAACTGGGAAAAATTCCTCCATACATCATTCGAAATAGGTTTTTCAACCTTTGAGTTTTTCTTGTGTCTCCTACCTTTCCCACCTTTACAGCGATCTTTCCAAACACGCGGTCAGAAATGTTCAGTGACACCTGCCGCTCAGGAGAAACCCCTCCCTTCCCCAGATCCCTACTTCTAAATGTCCTCTGAACCATTGTCCCACAAAACGCAGATGCGTTTTGGTCTATGAAAGCAGCCAAACCCGTGCCAGCTTGCTAACAGCTCTGAAAACACAACCTGCAGCCCCACGGCAACCTCCCTCTGCAGCCCACAGCACTGAACCCGGGGGACAGATTTGTCTTGCCATCCTTCCTATGTGCCTTCAGGAATGCTTTTCCACCTCACAGTAGGGCTTTACCAGCAGAATCTGAGATACCTCAAGACTGAGCTTCATCCTGTGCGCTTACTATGAGTTTAAAAGGTATTTTTAAAAGCCTGGCTGCTACTGACCTGCAGCACCACCTCCTTTCTCTTTGCAGCCATCCTTCTGCAGGAACAAGGGTCCTTTGAGCAGCAGTCCCAAGCGTAAACCACTGCAGATGTCCTCTGATTATGTGAATCCAACTGCTGGCCAACCTGCACCACGGAGAAAGCTTTTTACCTGTCTTTGCTCCTCCACCCAGGACACACCTGGAGGGAGCGGGATTAGCTCAGCAGTGCCCAACGCCCGCACACAGCTCCGCGGGCACCCTTTTCATAGCGGCGAGGCGCTGCCCCAGGGCCTGACTTGCTGTTCTCTTTTAGAGACACGGCAGCCTGTCCCCCCGCGCCCCGTGAGGGTGGCAGAAGGGCCTGGCAGTACCTGTGTGGTGGCTGGCAGCCCCCCAAGGCTGCCATGGCAGCCCTGGGGACGCCGGGGCGGAGCAGCATCCCAGCCTGCCCCGCTCCCTTCCCCACGTCCGCTGCAGCCAGGAAGCTAAGCTCCATTCTCCTCTGTTATTCCCTTTCAAGCAGCAGCAGCTGGAGCCCCTCTGCCGCCTCCTTGACAGACAAACCTGCCCAACTCCCTGCCCCGAGCCCACCACACACTCCCTGGCTCCAGTTTTCCCCCCCATCCCTCCCAAACAAGGGGCCCAAAACAAGGCACAGGATGCAGACACAACCTCTCCAGCAGAGGGGATAAGCTGCTGGCCCCACTCCTAACGCAGTTCACTGTTTGAAGTTTGGGTGTATTTTTTTTCCTCATTTGCAGTAAGTGCAGAGCACCTGAGCCCAGCACCCCCCCGGGGTGATGCCCATTCAGGCAGCGCTGTTGCTCACCCTGTCCCTTCCCATGCCTGGGGTCGCTGGGCTCCAGCTGCAGACCTTGGTGGTGCTGCTTGTCCTCCAGCTGGTCAAGGTCCCTCCTGGTTGAGGATTAGGTTTGTAGCACATCAACTCCCCTTGTGCGCCTGGCAACCCAAGGGGACACTGTCCAGTGCCTCCAGGGGACACGGCAGGGCTGAGCCTGCCCCCAGCACCAGCTCAACACAGCAAACTGCACCCCTGGAATTCCCCAGCAATTCTCTCTTTTGTAGAAATAAGCCTCCAGTAACGTCCTGATGATGTTAACCACCACTGAAATTCTGCATGTTTACACCTATTATATTGCACTGCTTATATTTTAGGATTACCAAAGACAGTCCTGTTAAACTCATTTTCTCATCTTCAAGAGCCTCATCTCATGCACCTCAATTATTCTTCTGCCTGCTGTGCCACTGCTTCAGCAGTTTCACGGAGCTGCAGCATCTACTGAAATAGCCGAAGTCCGTAAAAATACATTTTTAAAAAAATGTAAGAAATTTGCCTTAAGAATATACTGGCACAAGATGCTTTTGAGCAGGTCACTTCACTTCTTTCACTACGACAACGCAAATTTGTGATTGGGACAACAGCCAAACGATAAGTTTCATTTGACTTTCTGTGTGGGAGAGACTACTCCAAACACGGAGTGGAGGTGGTGGGGAGCAACCAAGCGTACCACTCGTCTGACAACGAGCACGCCACGCTCCATGCAGAACTACTCCCTCTTTGATACGCATAACCTTTGAGAGGACCCAGATATAAAGAGTGGACATACTTATCAAAATCCATTAGGACGGGTTTTCAGTAGAGAAATGGCACAATGACAGCAGAAGTCCTGGTGGTTTGTTTTACGTCCAGATAAACTCCACCCTTGCTCTGGTTCTGCAAGCAACCCTGTAATTCGCAAGATGCTGCTCCCTAAAAAAGGCTGGTAGAGATCCGATCCGAACAAGTTTGTTCCCAGTGTGAGGCTGTAGAGAAGCTGGCACAGAAAGCTGAGATTTTCCATGAAGCTGAGGGAAATGTACATGTTCTGGTAAAGTTCTTTTTATTTACAGTATTCTTCTTTTTGTACATACCTATAGCAACATCAAAAATTATTCACAAAGCTTAACTGAATGTAAAAATGTTCTCATCCAACAGTTTGTCCTATCAATATCTGTGGAAAACGTCAACTGTTCTCATGCAGCAACGAGATTGTCTGAGCATTTAGTTTTTCTGGTAGAATTTTAAGAAACCACCTCAAAACATGTACACAGATACTTACTCACCTTTTTTCTGAACACCGTTAGGCACCGAAGTGTTATAGAATCAAACTCAGATTTGCTTTTAGAAACGTGAATTGGGGGAGGACGAGAAGATATATGTAAGAACTCGATCTCCTACAGGTACATAGCAGGAGTGCAAATTTAGAAGTCAGGTGCTGTACACTTTTGCATTTACAACACCTGCCTCAGAACTTTTTGTCTCAGTTCGAGCAAAAATATATTTGATTGACTTTTATAAATAAGACTTCACGTCTGAGGTACTGATATTTATCAAGTTCTCACATATTTTTACTTTCCCTTTTCTTCAGCCCCCCCGAAGTCCACCATGAAAAATTTGCAGAAGGACATTAAAAAACTGCCAGTCACTTACTGCAATGCCGGGGGAGAAAGTGTCAGGTGCTCACTTTTATTTTGTCTTTCAAGCGTGGAAGTTACATGAAATGTATATATTCTCCTTTGCAACCAAGTGGTAACAGTTATCTGATACATAGCACATTCAAATTCCAGGCCAAACTGTGGTCACATTTTCTGACACAAGTAGTTACCTTGGAAAAAAGTAAGGCTATCACAATTTGACCTTCAGATCAGAAATAAAAGATTAAGATACTTATCAAAATTGGTTAGCAAAGTTACAGACCTCTCTTCTTGCTGCAGCCTTCCTGAAGTTCAGTGTAACAAAAGAAAGATTTGGTTTAAGACAGCGGCTGCATTCTTTAGTGTGCCTGTTAGTGCTACGTAACTTTAGTGTTTGGAGATCCTGGCTATTAAAACTACAGTCTAAACTGAAATCAGAAAGTAGACATGGGAAGAAAGCAAGACCCCTGAACTGCATGAAGGAGAGCCCCTTGCTGCCCTCATTTGTTTCTATGTATATTTGACCGTGAAGCCACCAGGGTCTCACATTGCAGCCTAACCCTACACAGTTGTCTTCATTGGTATTTGTATTTTTTTTTTTTCTCCACACTCACAGGCACAATTTCAGGAACTTATGGACAATCTAGGCTTCTGAATGCAGTAAAACCCCATCGCCTATTATCCAGGTATCCAAATCCATGCAAGTGTGTATATCCGCATATATACACAAAATCTGTAGCAATATTACTGAGCTAACAAAAACCCAAACCCCCAATTTCCATCCCTTCCCCAACTTAATGCATCCAGCTGATATTTCGTGGAAATAATCTGTATGTCACTTAACTAAATCTGGAGGTAAAGGATGCAAAACAAAAGCAATCCCTTAAGTCACCGCTCACCAGTTCCTTCTGGTCTCTTGAAAGCAAAGCTTCTGCAACATACTGTTTGCTCTATCGATAGTAGTGATCAGCAAATACTTATCACCGGTGAAATAAACTAATCCTTCAGCAACTATCTGAGCAAGTTCTTGGCTACTAAAGCAATAGCTTACGCCTGCGATACTGCAGCCACCGGCTCCCTTCCAGAAAAGTCAACAGTCACGCTAACTCTGCAGTATGAGCTTTTCTTCTGAAAATGTGAAGAAACCCAAAAAGATCCAGTCGACCCGTTCCATGGATTTGAGCGTGTCATCAGTACAAGGTGAACCTCGTATGGCAGTAAAAAAAACCTCTTGGACCTTGTCAGTACAGAATGCGCTGCTTATAATTTGGGGTCTACTGTCTCACTCCATTTTTCTCTTTAAAAAGGAAGTATAATGTAAGTTAAGCTGAAGTTCAGAAATGTATATATTTTACTTAAAAACATTCATCTGTTCAAAATTCAAAATAAACTTTATGGGATACAACAGTTTGGTTTTTTTTTTTTAAATAACATTTCATTCAAACTGTATATAATTCATTGAAGTATTCGTACAGCAAACAATGGTTAACCCTTGAAAACCTGTAGAAAAAGATTTTCACACAAAAAAAAGGAAAAACAAAATCGAGGTATCACACCCACACACATTCACCCAAGCACACGCACGCACGCGAGCACACCCACACACATCCACACACGCAGGCTGCAGCAAAAGCAGAAAATTGTAGGCCCAAAAGGAAAATGATGACTGATTGTTCTATCCGAGAGTCCAGGTAGCTCAGGAAAAAAAAAAAAACAAACAAACAAACAAACCAAAAAGCCAAAACAACCCCCCAGGAGTCCTCTGAGTAAAGAAACTACCTCAAGAAAATTCTCAAGTGCACTGGAGACCTGATCATTTAAACTGTTTCTGCAAAGCAGCTCCCTGCACCTGAGAAAAATGCAGCCCAAGGTGACTTGTGCAAATATAAGGAGTCAGGAACATCTCCTGCTCTTCCTTAAGTAGACATGAGGGGTGTCCATAGATTCAATTAGTCTTTGATCATGCAAGATACTGCTGGAGTGCTGTCTTCGCCCTGCAATAAAGGAACAAACCTCTTAATTATTGGGGTTTGGCTTTATCATCAACAGCTTTATCTAGGAGACTATGCGTTGTGCCAGCAAGAGAGGGAGGATGGACACGTGAGGTATAAGGAAGCCGCCTGGCTGGCTCCTTCAGTCTGGGAGAACCTAGCCCATGGTACAGAAGTGCTCTGTGTGGGCTGTAACAATTTAAGAATCCACCTTGCATTTAAGAATAAGCTGATCTAACCAAGCGTAGTAGATGCTCAGCATAAACTGAGCAACTTTCAAGGCTGGTGGGGCTTAAGATGTATATTCAACCTCGTTATCAACACACCTTATAAAAAACCCTTAAGAGCAATAATTGTGAAGTGCAATTACTTTTCTGCAATACAGATGTACCATGAAAAGCAGGTCTTTGAGCTGAGAAACGAAAGAAGTGTCAGAACTCAGATCATGCTAGATACACGTTAGTCCTGTCAGGAATACCAGCCCCACCAAAAACCTACAAAGAGGTGAGAGGGAGCCAGCATAATATTGGAATTTATGTAATCTAACATTGTGCAACATTTTTAAGAAAACCGGCCCTCCCAACAGTCTAGGGTTACAGTTTCATCATCACTTCAGCTAATTCTGCGTTTCCCACCACCTGAAGCGAGCTTTGCTCTCCCTTTGTCCTCTGCACCTCCCAGCCATGCTATCATGACCTTGACAGACTTTTCCAGGATCCAGTACAACTCAGCAACCCAGAGGAAGATGGATTATTTTTTCTTCCAATTTTCCCACTGCGTTCACAAAGCCTTATCAGCTCATCGAGGGGGCTGACAAGGTGGGGACATGGTAAACTGCGGGAGCAGGTGGCCAGAAGAAACAGGAGGGACGGAGACTTGCAACAGTGCCAAGCACAATCAGCTCCCTGTCTCTTCAAACCAAGGCCTAAGTGCTGACAAGCAAGGCCCATTTGCCAGAAAGTATTTTTACTAGTGTAAGGTTTTTTCCTGTTTCTCAATAGGAAAACCCTATTTAGCTTTTCTATCATTTTCTGAGCCTGCTTATTGATATCTGCGTGGTCCCAATTACCAGCGTCAATACTGATACTTTGGCATAGATTCTAAACTGAGAAGTCCTAACTTTACTCCAAAGATGTCTAAGAACCCTGGAATATCTTTCATAAAAACAAGAAACCCAAATTGAATGCATTTTAAAACACTGCAGTTTTGAGTCGTGTTGTCTGTGTATGACCTCTTCCAAAAATCAGATCATCTCTTTCAGTTCATGAAAGTAATGTGGGTTGTTACTCACTGCAGGTAGGATAATTGCAATTAGTTATCATAAAAAACCCAAAAAACTGTCATTAGCATTGTCATTGTTCTATGTGTTTCTGAAGAAGGTAGATGATCTGTGTAGATATTATAATACGAGTAACAGAGAACAGGTATGTGGAAAGTTACTGCTGAGCTTAATTACTTTAAAATAATTTAATTGAGATTAGCAATTGTTTGAGCCTGTATTACCTTTTCAATTCATAGCACAATGTGATGGTTTACCATTGTTCCAATCCTCTGGAACTTTGTCAGTTGTCCAAGGTTTACCCAGTATTTGTGTATCAGTGAGATTTCAGAAAGGATGTTCCACTAGTTTAGAAGATCTTAAGCGTAGTTATTTTATACTATTGAGAACTTCAGTACTCCTGAGCAATGCAAAACCTGCTCTTTAGAGAAGTGTTCACCACAATTTCTTTATACACCGTAAAACTCCGTGCAATGACAGACAGTTTTTCCGGGGATTTTTTTTCAATAATCAAAACATTTAAAAAAAAAAAAATACTTTTTTAATGAAAAGTAAAGATTTCCCTCTAATAATTTTTTTTTTTGTTTTTCTTTATACTCACTTGTCACACAGATTTGGATCCGATGACTGACTCAATTTATGTAAAATATCTACTATTCCCATGTCTCGTAGTTTATCTTGGCGTTCTTGTGAACCTACAACAACAAATCACATTGTTGGGAATACCACCAAAAATAAACATCTGCAGAACAGAAGAAAGAAGCAGTAGCAGAAACCATCTTAAAAGAGGGGTATGGAAGACAGTTCAGTTAGAACAGGCAATGGAAACACTCCCTCACTTGTGGCTGCTTCCCAAGGGAGCTCAAGTTTCTGTTTTTGTGCTCCATGTGTGTATGTTTAAAGAAAAGAAAATTTTGGAGGCAAAAATCTGAACGCATTTTATCCTAAAGGAAGAAGCTTGACTTCAGTTGGTTTATTCTCATCTTTCTGATTGGGATGCAGAGAACGTTTAACTGGAGGTGTGGTTTTGAGTCTGATTTGTAGCACTGTATAATGTGTAGAAAGCCACCAGGAGCACAGCCAAGTGTCACACACTGAATGAAGTTCTGTCATCCGAGAGATGGGGAGTAACTTACACAGTAGGATAAAAAAACCAAAACCAAGTAGAGACACTGATTTCTTTGCTGAAGAGCAGCATGGTCAACTTGAGGGTCTGTAAATCACCTAAGAAAGCCCTCCTCCCAGCCTCAGCGTTCCTCAGAGCACACCACCTCCCACCACTCCTCCTCTTGCCATTTCTTCCAGCACCTCGCTGCTGCCCCCACCTGCCCCCTCCACCTCTCAACACAAACACACAGATTTTCCTGTGCAGCAGCATCCTTCAGCTCCCTCCTGGTTACCTTCCATTGCTCCAGGCCATGGCTCTTCTTAATTGAATGCCTTCCCCATTCCTGCCAGTTCCACCCACAGGTCCTTTGACTGGTTTCAGAGTCTCACCGCCCAACCCATTCAGTCATCCATGCTGGGGGAAATTTCTTTGCAACAAACCCCCTTTCTAATATATTTACCCTCTCCAGTGAGCCTATTCCCTCCAACAATGAGTCCTCCAGAACCTCCTTAAGACTTCCTAAGTAAGGAAGCTCCCTTACTAGGATTCACTTTTACTCAAATTGTTTTCAGATTTACAGAAATGCTACAGGTGGAAACCTCTCACTGCATGACTCACCAACTCCTATTTATTGACCCACTCTTCTTGCGTCTCCTCCTCCTGCCCTGGAACAGCTCTCTATGCTTTCCTCCAAGTCTTCCTGACCACTCTCGCTTATTTCATATTATACCTATAATGGTTTGGATCCCACTGTGCTGCGCGCTGCAAATATCGATTACTATGCCACATTTGATCAGTACAGTAACTTGCATATGCATTAATGATGAAGCTTTCTTACCTTCTTCTTCATTCCATATGAGATTAGATATACAGAACATGGCAGCAAGCTGAAGTTTAGCATTTGAATGACTCTAAATATAGAAAAACAGTACTTAAGTTTAGAAGAAGAAATTCAGAAATTCTCAGACTTATATTTTGGCATTCATCCTGTAATAAATAAGATAGCAAAGTTGGGAGTAATTCCTATCCACAACTTCTCTCAAAGATAGTGCCATAATATAAGGCACCTGAGCAGTGTTCAATCACTTCCTTCCAAATATTTACTGAGGTCTACATGATATGGCTTTTCCAAGATCATGAAATGTTTCCCATGTAGATTTGTTACAGGAATTGCTTAACTCACTGTAACATTCTTATGGAAAATAATAACTGGATTTTCCTTTTAATCAGATCCTCAGTACACCTCCACCATATTGAGCTGCACTACATGTCGTCTTAAACACAACTGGGTACGTGAAAGTTAAGTGCACGACACTGAATAATTTACACACCATAATGCTAAGTACCTTCTTTTCATTCCTGACCACCAAAAACCACAAAGACCGCCAAAAAACCTTTACAATTCCTCATACCATGTAGTACTTGATTTTTTGCAGGATGTCATCATTGGTCATAATCAGTTCTTTTGCTGTCGTTCCATCTGCTATATTGGCAAGTATACATAATGTCTGAAAGAGAGAAAAACTGTTACTTGGCCACAGATCGCATCCCATGATTTACACAGCTTCCTTGACAGCTTTGAACTTGTGACAAAGCATTTCTTTAATTAGTTTTAGTATCTTTAATCTGGAGTTTCCAGCTTGCTTAGATCTGGGGCTAATGCCAAAGAGTCAACAGCTGTGGATGAACGGCCCTGGCAAAAAACAAGTCATTGCCATTTTAAAATAAAAAGCAACAGTACATTAATTCATTTCAATGAGTAAAACTAAGTCTCTCATGGAAATATGCAACATATAGAAAAGATTAAATACACTGGAAAATAAAGCAGTTTATTCTCTATCAGCGCTAGGGAAAAAACCCAAAAAAGAAATACATCCAGCTAGTTCTTCAGGCGAGGAAAAGGAGAACAGGAAAACAGAGGCCTATCTGCTGATCTAGCAGAGTAATAATTAGTTTTCAACAAGTCTAGTCACACATCTTACCTGCCGAGATAACTCAAACTACTAACGCAGCTGCTTATTTCTTGCAAATTAGAGAGGCCGTCCTACAGAATAACTTTGAAGCACTAGGCCCATTTTGCACTGCATGCACATGGCATTGAGACTTGCACAGGCAGCTTTCCTGTTTCTCAGGAGGCGCTGGGACATGCTCTACAAATTCTTTCCCAAAGAGCTGCGGAAGAACTTAACCAGCTTTTCTTGGCATGCAGGGATGTCTACGGGAGGATGCCGGAGAATGATCAGCACCTGTATGATGCCTGTGTCTAAGCTGCACTGCACTCATGTCAGCAGTTGCCAAGATTTATTATTTCCAAGCTGTTAATTACATACTGATGAGCCAGACAGTGACAGAGATAAGCACTGTCCTGCTAGAAGTGTGGGCTCTTGTGTGCAGATAGGCCATACTGGATGCATGACTCGGTTCTGAAATAAAAGCAAGCTGCTGATCACACCACAGGGAAAAAGAAAATGCTCTGTGTGTAAAGGCCCCAAACCCTAAAGGCTACATATATTCAACCCTCGTCTACTAGCCCTTTCTGAGAGTATTTCTCAGGTGCGCTGATTCTCCTCCAAAATAATTCTGAGAGGCTTGGCAAGGTAAATAACCTTCTATTGCAAGAAAGGCGGTTCCTGTTACTAGAACTTTACCAGGAAGAACTATTTAGAAAGACAACTGCTTAATCCTCAGCTGTTTCAGAACCATGCTATCACTAAACTTGCTGTCTATTAGGAGTCTTTTGGGTTTTTTTTTTTTGCTAATTTTGAGCTTAAGTAGCCAGAAAAGGCCTGTTTGCCTTCAGCCCCTTTCTTCACTGCGCAGAGATTTAGACCAATCTGCATTTAGCTGTATTTTTACACTCAGCTGCCATGCTGTTTGCCACCAATAGCTATCCTAAGCCAAAGCAATACTCCGGACTCTCCCACAGCTTCTTGCTGCCCCCATTCTTCATCACCACATGCCCTGTACAAGGAAGAAACAGGGTTCTCCAGCTGGCTGCCTTGTCCGTCAAAGGAGTTAGTCAGGCAAATTCTGCCCATCTATCCTCTTACTTTTGCCTTAGCATCTCCGCAGCAGTTATCCCGGTGCGCTGGCCCCCTTAAGCTGCCACCCCAAGCCAGGGATGCTTTTCTCTAGTGGCTATCTCCTCTTTCCTTCTCCCTTTCCTCTTGCATATTGCTTTTAAGTTTCAATTTGTCAGGGCATGTCCCTCCCCACTTTTTCCTGGGCTGCACCAGCATGCTCTTTTCCCTGCTATGCCTCTCCTCCTCTAATCACTGCTGGCTCCCGCAGGCATCCAAGAACAGCCGAGTTACCACATCACCCAGCAGAACGCGTACTACTGCCAGCGAGGAGGCGATGATGGTATTCTTCATCACTGACTGCTCCAATGGCTGCAATAGGAGCAAATAACCACGATGCTTTTCCCAGTGTGCAATACTGGCTTCTTTCTCTTTCCTTACTCCTGCTGTCCCCTTTCTGCCATGCAATTGCCTTAAATTTAATCCTTCTGCTCTCACATACAGTGCCCTCCTCTTTGCCAAACCTACATTTAAAAAAAAGTGTTCTGAATTAAATTCAAACACATTTGTAATAATCCATGAGAAAGAAGAGCATTCTGATAGGAAATAAAGTTATTCATGTGACAGATGTCTGTAGAATGTTCACAGCACATCATAATCCCAAGCAAAGAGAGGAGTAAGCATTCTTAGCCATTTCTTAAATTGTATTCTGCCAAGAGAATATGAAACAAAAAAGGGTACCTGCTCTTTGACTTCTATATTGTGCTCCCCTTCCAGAATGAGTGTCACTGCTTGCATGATTTGCTTCCCGTGAGTGCTCATTATATGGTCTATGTGCTGCCAAAGCAATGATGAAATACTATCAGCGTAACTTTCCAGACGAAGAAGGCATTCCTATTTGAATTACTCTAAGTACAGAGTAGCAACCCCTAGCTCCTAGCGAGGTCTCCCAAAACCAAGACCTTATCACAGCAGAAACACTTCATAATATTCCTCTTCTGTTGAAGCCTGGTCTTGTTTGAGAGAGCGTGATATGGGCCTTGGTTCTGACTTCACTGTAACCTGTAGAAGAGACACTGGTTTCCCAGTCACATGGAGGCCAGTCTGAAGACTGAATCCTGCTGGACACAAGCTCTAAGTCTGATGCTGCAGTTCAAAAGAACCACTTCTCTTCTGATAACAGGGCGATATCAGAGAGAGGGAAGAAAACTGAAGTTCCTTATCTGGTATTTGCTGCTCTTACTGGAACGCTATGACCAGGTCCCATATCCACATTTCAAAAGTCTGAGAGGGTTCAGAGAAATAAGCCACATACATTACTTATTGTCTAGGAAAAGTGTCTCAACTTAAGAGACTTACAAGTAAAAGGTCATTTGATCACAGACTATAAACACCTATACTAGAATAAAATTGATAATTAGGAGTAACAGAAAAAAATGAAATTAGATCTACTGGAATAACTGATACCGAAACTCAGGAGTGAGAGCAAACAGCCACCAGAGATTACCAGCACATGGTACACTACAATTTTTTAAGATGTTAGGGATTTTTGTAGGACTTCTTAAAATCACTAATAACGAGACTTCATTCAAAAGCTGCTGGATGAGTTATTCTGGAGTGAGTTTTGGGTAGAGAATGAGAATGGTTGGTTCTGGCTCTAAAACATACTACAGAAAGTAAGTGAAGCTGGGACAGTTTCAGATGAAGAACACCTTCAGTGATAACGAGACTCTGCTGTCAAGAGCTCAGGGTGAATTTAATGAGTGACTGGTTATTAAATATCTTTTCACATTAAGACAGAACTAATTTTCTATGAAGCTTATTGAGACTCAACGAGTACAAATATCAGAAGATTTTTTGCAGTGACCTTTTTATGGTAGAAAGACAATACGTGATAAATGCACAGTAGAGGCTTCGTGGTTTTTTTCCCCCACAAAAATGCTGGCTTGCCAAATGTTTGCTGCATGTTTTCCCTCTGTTCTTCACAGGGGATTACCCCTTTCTTTTCCTCCACCAATATCTCTTTCTCCCTGTCAAAAACAATTCATGGGCTTACATTTTCAAACCATTTTATTTCAGTGTGTAAAATGAACGTATGCATTTTGTAAGTGCACAGTCCCACAGTCAAATTCAAAAAGCCAGTAGCATCTATATAGTTGGATAAGAACAGAAATATTTCAGGTGTCAAGAAAGAAGAAACACAGGTATCCTTAAGATATGTACCTCTCCACACATTGACGGACAGTGCAACACTCTTATTGTCGTTCTGGACAAGTTTCACAGAAAGACCATTAGGAAAATAATTCTGCTGAAAGCTAAATGCAACGGAATTGGACATTAAATGTAATTGTCTAGCTCTGTATTTGGTAATAATTACAGAGTTTCAGTGGATGTAGAGTATTCTTTCAAATGTTTTCTTACGCTAATTTGTCCATTTGGTTCCAGATACTTGAATAAATACAAAGGCCTCACTTCTAGCAATGTATCGAACAGTAGTCTTTAACAGAAAAATAACGTGTCTTGCAAAAAAGATAAAGAATTAATTTGTTTGTAGCTCTACTTACTGGGCGAGTAGACAGAAGATTCCTGAGCAGTCCCAACGTTTTCATCAGAACATTTACATCAGAATCAGAAAGCAACTGGAATAACTGCTCTGTACTCAGACCTCGTAAGATGTCTGATTTGATCTTCTGTTCCGCTTGAAATGCCATATTCTGAAAGAGACAGAAATTTTTTGCTTGTTTTTTTACCTTAAACTTGGGCTTTCACTCTTCCAGTAGACTATTACCTGCAAGCACATATCCTTGCTAAAATTAATCTTGCAAAGGTTATAATTTATGAGGAACTGCTACACAGTGAATTAAATTTCCACGTGCTCTTACAGCTGACCTTGTTATTACCTGCTTTTACTTGTCCCCTGGCATGCTATTGACACTACTTAACTGTTTCCCTGCATGATCTTGGCAACCAAACTGGTATCAGAACTGAAAAGTTTATTTTATTTTATGGACTAACTGATGAAGTGTTTCAGGCTGATGCTGTTCTCCTTCTGTAGTCAAGTGGAAAGACAAGCCAGGTTTCAGCTATGTCATTTTTAATAACAACTGATGAGTTCTTTACATTACATTCACAAACTTTTTAAGGAGCAAAATCACAAGTCGTATTTAACCAGTGTGGTCTACTTACCATTAAAGCCCAAATGCCATTCACTCGCAAGGCAAGATTTTCGCTCTGTGTTAAACTACATAGAAGTTCTATGGCTCCTGATTCTAAAATAGGCTAAAATGAAGAGGGGGAAGGCGGGAAAGTCTTTAAAACATCACTTAGATTAATTAGACATATATACAAATGTAAACATAACACAAAAAAGTCTTGCTTTTATCTTGTTCTTGAGTTTACGACACAGCACACACACACAGGTGTGTGGCTTATGGATGCTTTCAAATCTAACATTTCTGAATATTCCTCCACTTTGCATAACCACTATTTAATTTTGGCAAGGATGTTTTCACATGAACCCTGTGTCCCAATAGAAAATTCAGCATTTCAGTCCAAGCACTACCTGCAGTATGAACAAGAACGCCCAGGGGCCAGTGAACTGTGCTTGGCGTTATTTCAGCTGATTTTCTATCTTGCAGACATGACTAAAACCACCAAGATCAACTGACCAAACCAAGGTAATCCAGAGTGCCCTGTAGGAGCCCCCATATACCACAATCTGGCAAACATTTTCTGTAATTAAGAAATATTTAAGACTTAGGGAATCGATCCATTGCTCTGAAGTATTGATATGTATGTATGATCTGTATGAAATATAAATGTTGCAGAATTTGGGAGCAGATATCCTGTATCATTCATTTAAGAACACTAAAACTTGCAAGACTATGCCAACATTTTCAAGATTACAGCAGTAATTCTCTAAGACAACGGATCACATTGCCAATTCTTGGTTTGGTTTCTTCTTGCTTATGAATTTTTTAGATAGTGTTTTACAAGTAAAAAAACTCCCAAGTTCCGTGTCTACTTCTTTTTAGATTTACTACATTGAACTATTCAATCATATTTAACTGTCACAGCACTGCAAACAGATGATTATTTTTTTTTATTCACAAGGTATCAGTGATACAGTCTGCCTAACGTTACAGCTCTGTAACACTTCTCAAGCAGCGGCTACCAATTAAGATACCTTTATGCTTCTTGAACCATTGTAGGATGTAACTTTTGTCTATTACCTCTCCTTGTTTCTGGGTAAATACTAACCTCCTTGCTTGGAGAGAATTCCAGAAGAAGATTGCATAGCGTGGAAGATGCTACTACGAGAATTTCATTTGGAGCATTCTGTAAAACCTGCAGTCACAAAGGGGAGAGTGAGGAATCTCTGTTAACATGTAGGAGAAAGGGATCATTTTGAAACTGAATACCTGTAATGATGCTGCAGTTTGATATTCCATACTGTAGGAGATGCTTTGATGCTAGCAGCACAGACCCAGACACTGCTCATTCAACTCAACGTGATGATACACATTACGTGTCAAGCTGGAGCAACGCAGCGTTATTTCACAGAAGCCAGATTTGACAGCTTTCAGATTCAATTTAAAAGAAATCGGTGGGAACAGATGTCCTCTGCAAAGCATGCATGTGCTGGCAGCTGGAATTTGGCTCTGCAGCCACTCTCTCAACAGAGCGCAGGCTGTGTCCTGCAGTGCACCTCTGTGCCACGGTTTATAGAACAGCGGAGGAAGCTCCAGGAGGAGCCTCCTCAACACTTCTGTACCTCCTGAAAGCACAACGTGGGAAATCTCATGACCATCCTTTCAGACAAGCACGTAGCCTGCAATAAGTTCTGCTCTCTCTCATCTCTGCGGGACCTCCCCATGCCATTCTTAAACAGAGCATCTCCCTTGCATGTTCTGAGAAAATTTGGAGAGGAAACAGGCAAGGAGGATACAACTGCTCCTCCAGCAAAGACAGGGGGAATGGAGGGGTTTCTCCTGTACCACCTTTTATTTCAGAGCAGTGAGCAAACATTAACAATTACTGCATTTACAGCAGCATGCACTGAACTACATAGAAGTCAGTCATAGAATTTTAGACATTTAGACTTCGATGGCTTATACAACTATACATGCTAGGGGAGTGAGAAAGGACTTACACAGTTGTTATTAATCTAGACAAAAAATTAATTTATCTTTATTTAATATTACTTTTATTTTTCTATTAACAATAATTCTTGACATTTTGGAATGAACATGCAAGTTTCTGACTTCAGCTTACTTAATACAAATCAAAATGAACAACTGCCAGCAGCTGCGTTTACACAGAAGTCTGAAATCTGTTACTTTTTCTTTTTTCCCCCCACATAGCTCTCCTTTTACACTAGTTGTGCTTCTTCAAGCAATCCCGTAGTTTTTGCGTTTTGTATTTATGAAGGTAGGGTGTTTTCATGTTTGGCCTGTCACAAACTCTTAAAATATTCAAACCATTCTCCCCCAAGCCCCTTCAGGTGATGGTCATGAGTCCTGAATCATAGGATTATTACACTTCAGTGATAGCACAAAAATTGCATGATCAAATCTCCTCTGACCTCCCAGTAAGACTAATGAAGTAGACATCCACAGATCAGTATCACGACTCACACTCCCAATCCAAGGATGAATGCTTAACTTGCAATAAGTGTACTTATAAGTATACAGTATACTAAGTATAATATCTCATAAGTAAGATATACTCATAAGTATACTGTCAGAAAATAATTTGCCCATCATTTCTATCATGAAACTGTAGAAAAAAAGTAGTCCGATACTTTAGGACCTCTAATTCCTGCAAGCAACATCAAAGGCTGAGAAAGTTCCTTCGCCTGCAGCCAAGACAGCCAGAGAGCGCAGTGTAACTAGGGAGTCAAGTTTTCCCAAATCCGTAACTTGTGAGAATTAGCACATAAGCAGAACAGAGAAAGTCACGCCTGAATGAAACGTCAGTGAGTAGCACACCCAACAGGCATCTACCTTGTATTGAAATACCACTGCGAATAACCAAAGGATCTCCTGATCCCTTACTTCCTTCCAGGCTCTGGAGTGAAGCTTTGGACAGTCAGCTCGCCTAACAGCCTCGTTATCAGGCTCACTGGCTCATTTTTGCCAACACTTTCTGTGCTTTGGGTATTTTACTTCTGAACAGATAGTCAAGCTCACTTCAGGTGATTCTCTTGGTGATTCCCATGGATGTCAATACTACCCAAGCTTTCAGGCTTCTTGCTAGCAGACTTTGTTCCCCATTTTCAAGGTCTAAAAGATGTTGAAACTGAGAAACTGGTTTATTTATCTGCACTTAATGACAGTCACATTACAAGATGAGAGATGATATATACCTTACACACTTTGATCTCACACTTTAATCTTGTGGATAATTGCATTACATTGAAATGTGTCTTTTTAAAGGTCCTGCTGAGCTCTTCAGCTTCAGTTTTAAAATCTGTAATGAGATCTAAGACGTAGAGAATTACAGCAGAAAATGCAGATCTAAATTCTCCTGTAGGGCTTATAGACGAAGCCTGAACTGTGCCATCTCTGAGCCTGAAAGTAAAGGATATATAGTCCTCCCAGGGCCCTATGTAAACATTAGGCATAACTTAGCCTCCCTCCTTCATCACTCAAAAAAAAACAAAAAAAAAAAAAACCAACAAAAACCACAACCAAAAAATCAAGCAGGAGCCACAGTCCTCTCCGCTGCTGGTCGGCTTCTCTTGATTTATGACTCTCTTAGGAGGTCACGGAGTTTTGATTTCTAGATTAAGATTCTACAGAAAGGCATGTGAATTGAACAGAGACCGTATCCTCCTCTAATGGAACCGAACAGCTCAGTAGCTGAGACCTGACTTTTCTTAACTTACCTTCATTAAAGGTTTCCATACAGCATGATCCTGAAAACTTGTCCTGAGCTGCTGTACAGAACGGGACAAACTGTGCAAACACCTATAATGGAAAAGAAACCTTCCTTGTGAAACCCACACACTCACACGTACGCTACTGTAATATATACACTGCTTCTACACAAAGATTCAGCTTAGAATTTGCTAAGTAGTAGACTGTAAATCACAAAAAGGAAATGTCCTACTACTCCAAGTTAACTCCCCTCCTCCTCCAATAAATTTTCCAACAGTAGACATTATTTCAAATTATCTTTTGAAAAATTACCAGAAATGCTAATAAGTTCAGCATCAGACTTTGATAAGACAAAAGTATTTGTATGAATCAGAAAATCAAAAATGAATCAGCCTCCTACCTGACTGCAGCTAACCGCACCTTGATACTAGATTCAGACAAGCCATTAACAATACGGTCCATCATATTTTCGGTCTCAATGATCTGGAGCAAAAAGGAATTGACGTTATATGAATAAAATAATATTGAGCATTTACGGGTTGTTGGGTTTTTTTGTCTGCAACATTTTACATATTGCATAGAAAAAAGGGAGCTAAAAACAGCAAGCCATGTTCTCTTCCCAGATGAAGCGGGAAGTAGCATGTGTCTGCATACAATTTAGAAAAAATCATCTACATACTATGTTCCACTACTGCTTTCTATATTTTATTGATCCTCAAGGAACAGGAGGGTCACATATGTATGAATGACCCTTAATGTCATATTAAAACAAAAGAGTGCATGTGTGAGTGCAGACAATCCATACAAACGACAGACTGGCAACATGTTGTAGAACTGTCTGGAAAAAAAATAAGTAGTAGTTCATCGGCCATATTTAGACATGACCAGCACAAGCACTTCAGACGAGGGTAAAAGGGAGTTAAAACCAAGATGAAAGATGGCTTTTGTATAATAAATCAACTTTGTCATGTACACACCCACCACTTATTAAAACCAATGCTTTGATATGTAAAAGAAGGATTGTTACTAGTAATTAAAGTTCATCCTGCAATAAAAGAGAAGTTTATGGGTTTGAATTCTGGACATCCTGAATGGTTCCCCACTGATAAATCTTCCTGCTAGTTATCATTTCAACCCGGTGTTTTCCTGCCTTCTTCCTCTCCACATCTTTCTTCCTTCTGTTTTTCCTCTTTAAACGGCAAATAAACTCAGAAAATTCCCCTGCCTCCTGTTCTTCCACATTTGACACAGGAACTCCATGCTTAATTTTAAAAAATGCTGCTTTTAATCATTCATTGTTTAATCTCCCTCCACTTTCCACACATAAATTTTTAACTCTATGACTGTTCCGACCAGCTAATCTCTTTCCTGTGATGTTTGAATAGAATTTGTTCTCCTTCACACCAACTGCTTTGTTACCACAGTGCAAGCCCCTGTGGTCACTCCAGAATCATGGAACAAATCCTGACTTTGTTTCCCAACACGATTACACTTTCCAGGGTCTCTTTTTGAAAAAAAAAAAAAAAATTTGTTTTATAATAGGATACATGACAACAGAGGCATGTTCTGTCCCTCAGAACACAGGCTTTAGAAATTACTCATATGCCCTAGCAATATTCCTGCACAGCTTACGAGCGGCAAGTACCACAACGTGTTGAAGCACAACTTGCTGCGAGAATCTAGTCCATCACTGTGAAGATGTTTACATACATACTCTTACATTTTGTTATGGCAAGACATTAATTTTTTTTTTTTTTTTTTTTTTTCAAATCCCATGCAAAGGAAGTGCAATCTGAACGTTTATATTGATGTAATGGAAAGAGAGCCTTCTCATTTCAACCTGTTTACGTCAGAATGAAAAAAAAAAAGGGCTGGAAGGGTGCGAATTCTTGCACTGCCTCTCAGCCACATCTTTGCCTGATAACTAACATTTTTCACAGGCTCACCTTTTTTCGGATATCTTCATCATTTGCCCCCAAGGAAGCATAGAGCTTGAAAGCAGCCTGGCGCAGTTCATGGGCGTGCTTCAAGTCATGGTCAAGCTATTTAAATAAAGCACATATATACCAACTTTAGACACTAAAAAATTACAGCTGTGATATTCTTATTTGTTGTAAACTAGTGCTTATCTGCCGTGGCTTTCTCTACCACACCCAGGGCAGACAGAAACACAAATGAACTGCTGGTCCATTAGCTGACATCCACGTTTACCAACTGAACACAACAACTGAAGTTAATAATATGGTTAATTTCTCTGCAGAGTTACAAATAAGTCAACTTAAACAGTTTGAGGCCAAAATGCTTCTATAAAGTTATGGCTCCATCCAGGCCATATTCAGTCAAAAACTATTCCTGTTTACCCAACAGGAACTTCCAGGAAGAAGCCAGGAGAAGTGAAAATATTGGGACAGAATCAAAGGAAGTTTTATCAAGAGAAGTGAAGCAAAAGCGGGAACCAAAGTCAGTCTTGAAATCACAGGACCTCCATCTTAACCTTAAGGCGGATGTTAACTTCCGACTTCTGCTGTAGAGGCAACAAAGCAGGGTTCAAGCTGGTTGTGAGGTTCCTGGAAGGTAACTTCTCCCCACAGGTGCCAGAGGGGTGAACTGGGGTGATGCACCATTGGATGTGCTGCTCACAAACTGGGAGAAACTGCCTGGGGATTTGATAATCAATGGGAGCACTAGCTATAGGGATGATACAATTGTGGTGTTCAAGTTCCTGGGAAAGGCATGGAGCAGAGAGTCTTGACTTCAGGAGGGCAGACCCGGGGGAGCAGCTGGGTGTACCTTGGCTTGTTCAGCCAGGAGGAGAGAAGGCTGAGCAGAGACCCAAGAGCAGCCCTGAAACACCTACAAGGAGAACGTGGAGCCGGACTCTTTACAGAGGTGCACAGCAGAGGAGAGACAACAGTCAAACTGAAACAGGAGAGGTTCTTATTGGATATAAGAAATAAAAATTCACTATTAGAACAGTCAAAGTCTGGAAGAGATTGCTCTGAGAGGTTGTTTAATCTCTATTCTTCGCAATTTTCAAGAGCCAAGTGGACATAGCCTTGATTAATCTCATCTGAGCTCAGCATAGACCCTGCTTTGAACAGAAAATTAAGACTTTCAGTCCTCCGCACATTCTTTCCAATTAGAATAATTCTAGGATTCTGTCTGCCCTTAAAACTCTGTACCAAAGGGTTCCACAAAACAGTGCAATATTTAAAGTCTACATAAAATGTCAGAAAAATGCTAGTATTAAGCAGCAAAGCACTAAGTAGAAGAACTGTCAGAGTGCTCAACTCATGCAGTTTTTACCTTACAGGGTGTAATTCAAAGCATTTTTTACAAAGTCAGCACCCTGGCTTCCCAGTTGGCTTTCTACAGACTTTCTGAACACTCAAAGCAATGTCATAATATTTATAATTGCCCCACTCACATTTGGAACCTAATCATTCGTTGATGCTACAGCCAAAATCCATTGCTCCCCAGTCAGCTGCTAAACTTCCTTCTGCTTATTTAAATTTATACTGCAACTATTTTTTTAATATTTAATTTGCATTTTTACATAGAATTCAAGGCAGCTCTATACGCAGAATCAATCACACTCCATACAAGCCTGAGAAACAAGTCTACCTCTTGGGCTAGTTTCAGAGAAAAACCAAGGCTCCGTAATCCGGGCTTTTTTGTGACCTTTCTAAAACTCAGACTCAGTAAGAGGGGAAGGGAATAGGCTTCTGAGGTTGATTGATCTACTAGTGCTTTGGAAGGTGTATGCAAATCTGTAAAAAAAACCACCTTCACAGATGAGAACTCCTAGGACAACACCTACAAAACTAAGTCTCCAAAGTATATCTGGTCTCTGTTTATCCAACCTCTTGTAAGTGCAGGTAACTCATACTATGAAATGCTACATGAAATCCACATGATTTTCTGCTTAAACAGAACAGAGCCATCTCTGAACTTAACATTCTTCACAAACCTGACCTAAGAATTTAAATTGATTTCTCATCACAGGGACTATTATGTCTCATGAAGCTGAAATGCACTGGGCCCTGAAGGTAAGTCTTTTAAGCTCTGCAAAGGAGAAACATGGCAGATGTCTCAGACTGGCACTTTGCCGCTATCTCTGGAAAATGTCATGAAACTTGTATGGTGAAGCTATATTAAACTATCCATAGCACATCTCGCTACCTCTGACATAGAAGAATGGCAGCATCCTTCTTACAGGACTCCAGATATACACAATGATTTTCGTTTGGATAATATGGTCTCCAGAAAAAGTAGTGAGTGAGTACAGACTTGGGGACTACACGCATCAGGAATCAAGTCCTGTTGGACCTTTAGTCACCTTTCTATTGAGGAACTCAGACATGAGGTTTAAATAGAATAAAAAAATATCCTGAGCTCATTTATTATTGTTTTTGCACATTTTCAAAGCTTCAGAACTGGGTAAGAAAACATACCCTCTTGATATCGGTGATTGCGCTCACTGAGCTGGGATACTTGAAGTAGTCAGCAAGCATGACAATGAGGTGGTCGGTAATGCTGGCAATCCTCTGGAGCTCCACATCTGTTTCAATCAAATAGGCCAGTGTTTCTGCTCCTTCCACTCGCTCCTCCAGCAGTCTTTCCTTACTACACATTCGAACCAAACATGGCAGAGTCTGAAAAGTTAGAACAAAAAAACAACCCAAACAAAACCACCATTGTTTAGCACAGCTACATTCATAAAGAAGCTCACACACACACACAAAAAAACTAAACAGCTATCCTAGAGCAATTCTCAACAACGTTCTTTAAATCGGTACCTTTAGACAAAAAGATTTTAGTGGTTTTAAAGACTACACACAGAGAGAAATTATTCAGCCATTACTAAATATACAGTAGGCCACTTTCAGCTAACTTCTCATGCACTCAAAATTAGTCCATTGTGAATGCAATGTTCAGAAGTTTCACATAAGCTAAAAAAAAAAAAAAAAATAAAAATCCCCTCAAGAGTTGGTATTTGCACAGGTTTATTCTTACTACACACAAGAACCAAAAGTACCCAAGCTGCCCTCAAGAAGTACTTGACCTCTCCTGCCCCTTTGAGATCTTGGATTGACTAAGGACAATGCAATGAAAAACAATCTCAGGGCGCCTCTAACCCACACCAGGTGCTAGAAGGAGCACAGAAGGGAGGACTACTCCTAAGGAGGGTATGTGCTCAACCAGAAATGAAGCCCGCATTCTGCCTGACCCTGACGCACCCCTCTACCTTGATTACAGTCAAATGGCGACACTTTTGTCACACTTTCTCTACTTCAAATATTAAAAACAATTAATCTTTCTTTAGCTGCAGCTCAGTGAAAGGCACTTAACTCTGGGAAGTCCAATTCTCGGGACTCAACGTGTTCACTCAAGCCTCACCAAAGAGAAGTATGAAAATAGATGAGGAATAATATCAAAGTTTTTGCTTGCATTACTCCACTGATTTCAACCAAATTATGCTAGTAGAAAACGTTTCTCAGCATTATTTTTTGGGTGACCTGAAATAACGTTTAACTTAACTGTTCAAATGATTAAATAGATAAACATCTCCATTCCACAGGTAAGGAAGCAGAGTTACAGGACTTGCCCACATTTATTTAAAAAGTAGATGCTACCACAAGGTTTACCGTCTAATCCTGCACCTAATCCAGGGAGCCAAAGCACCTCCTCTCTCCATGTCTGTCACTTAAGACATCAGATACAACTTTCAGCCTAAACAACTGAAAACTGGTTCTAATAGCACGGACACACCTAAGGACCTTCTGCTTCCTCAGGCCATCAGGCAGAGCTCTTGAAAAGAGAAGACAGCTGCTGAGGTTGGTAAATTTAAGCAGCCCTCAGAAATCACCTCATTCCAAAAGTGAGACTCTAAAAACTCTGCAAGTTCCTCCAAAGTTTGCTTTAAAGCCTTCAGGCATTTAATTGTTATGATACTTTGTAATCTGTTGTATTCAGAACCGCACCCTAACAATTAAATGTCACCAGCTTCAATTACCAAGCTGGCATAAGGTATATTTAAAACTGAGACTGGCATAAATAAAAATCATAAAAGATGAACATAAGCTCTCAAAAAAATGACATTCAGGTTGACTAAGAAAGAACACAAGTGGAATCCCATGCCTAAACCATGAAGTTACTGTACTTCCCAATTCTTTCCAAGGCCAAATGGCCTGAAATGAGCTATTTCTTGGAATTCAAGGGCTAGATATTGTTAAGTCACTGGCTGCAAGAACCCAAGAAACACTAATTTCATACCTTTCAACTTTTAGCAATTTCATCTGTTTTAAATTAAACAAAATCAAGAATTCTGAAGGGCACGTTTTAACAGTCCATTAGACCTATGGGTCAGTACACCGTAATTAATGCAGAGGAGCAGGGGACTGTATCAGAGGTGTAAGACGAAGAGCCACAAAACAGCAGATGGGTCTGAAAATGGATTGTAAAGATGGAATACTTCATTCAAATGGTATCGCTGGGATGCATCAGGGCTATCTGGACAAATGGTCTTTCATTATTAGGATTCCAGAAAAATCATTTCCCTTCCAAGCAAATCCACTATTTATCAACATCCTCTACCTTCTCCCAACCCCATCTGATTTTATTTTTTCAAATGTTACAGGCCAACTCACTACTCACACTGAACAATGAAAATAAAACCATTTTGGAAACACACATCCCTAACCATCCTCCAACTGAAGAAAGTTTGGTAGCAAAGGGTCAAGGTTCTCTTCAATAATTTCTGAAAACTAAAGAGGGTGTTGCTTTGTTTTAGTTCACCAGAGGCCAAACAATTTGTGACTGGATTTACCACAGACTGAGACAGTGTGTTATCTTAAAACTATGAGCTTCTGGAGTGACCTCAGAAGAACAGAAGTTGTTACACGAGCTGTTTGAACAAGAGGACAAGGTTCCATGCCTTCCTTCCGTCCACACTCTTTTGTCTACTCTCAAGTATTACAACAAATTTTAGACCAAAGTTTAAACCGTTTATTTGCGCAGAAGCAGCTTCCACAAGAAAGAAAGTGCTCCTATTGCTGTAGGCTGGCAAGCACATCAGCTGGCAACGGTTTGAAAGGCCTGCAGTTACCCATCCAGCCCGTGCGGCAGGGCATCCGTAGCTCCACACAGCTGGCAGCCAGCTATCAGCAATAGCCTGCCTTTGCCTACAGCAGCAGGCCCCCATTTCTTCTCCCCAGAGCAGAACAGTTCTGGAACCCACACATCCTGACCAGGTCGCAGCCTGTGGTCAAGCAGACAGTGAGGGATTTCTGAAGAGAAGAAATTTTCAAAAGAACAATGAGGTTCGCAAGAGCGGGAAAAGTTGGGAGCGTGGAATTGGAGCCCTCGGTTTGCAGGTGTTCTAAGGAGAAAGAAGAGAGCCCAGGGAACTGGAGTGTCAATTTGGAAAAAAGCTAAGCAGGAGAATGAAGGAGAGGGATGCAGCTTGACGTCCTCACTTGCAGTAAGACCAGATGCCTGTGCAGAAGAGACGCCACTCAATGACACTGGAATCAATTGTGTTTTGGACTTTCTTGTGTAAAAAGACAGAAGGGATGGGCCTTTGTCTCAGCCAACATTTGGCTTTTTCACCTGTCATTACCTGGGATGATGGATACCAAAATCCCACTAACAAAAGCAGCAGATATGCCAAACTCTGCTGCCGTGGACATTGGAAGGAACGAATATGCTTCCTTATTGCAATATCCTACACACAACCTACCCTCTCCGCAGCATTACCAAAAAGTAGGACTTAGGGACAGTTCTTGACACTCTGGTGACAGTTCTCCAGTTTAAAATGTAAGCTTGCAGGAGGCCTGCACCAGTCCACAGTGAGAAGATACTGATCAGCAGCCTTTGATGGTGGGAAGTATTTGCTGCTTGAAGCAGTACACACAGCTAAGCGCAGTGCCACAGACCTTCACCACATGCTGTGGTCATGCACACACATGCTACTTGTCTGCTCACAAGAAGACATGAACACCGTGGAGGGGCCCTCTCAGCAAAAGACAAAGAACTCCCATAAAAAGCTACTGGGTCTCAGATCACACACCACCAAATCCTGACAATGACTGCTTCGCTGATTAGACCCTTTGCTTGCTAGACTCACTCCACAGACGCACGTCCTCTTCTCAATCTCCGTACAGGGGCGCGTATGGGGAAAAAATTATTTTTGCAGGCATTTAAATTGCATTTCCTTAAGTCTGAACTATGTGCTATTCTCTGGAATGAAGGATGCTAAAAGCTTGGGAGTCTGCCAGGCTGCTACAGTAATTATCAAAGAAAGTAAACATGTTTTCCTATTGCAGTATTACAGTAATACTTCAACATCTCATGGAGAAACAAGCCCTGTTAGTATTATCTCATCTCTGGCTGATATGCTTGCTCATCAACAGCTTTTTTTTTTTTTTTTCCTTTTGACTAGCTATAGAGGTGTGACTATTAAGAAAGAGATCACATTCCTATGGTGTTTAATGACGTTTCCTTTACTGAATTTCCTTATAAAGTCACATGCAGTATAAAAATCAAATCCAGTGTTTCAGCAGAACAGCTTCTATTTTTTTTTCATAACAAATTTCCCTAGCCAAAGTATGAAACAGACAAATGTACAAAAATATTGTGAAACCTGAGAAATCACCTGCCTGTGGCAGATTCCACGTATAGATTGTACAAGTATTCTGAGCACAGTCTTGTGAAATAACCTACTGAAAGACAAATCAGTGCCTTGTTCAAATAGAGAGAATAAGGCAGTAATGTTGTTTGCATGTTACTTACAAATGGTTACTGAAATGATTACAAACTCAAATGGACATGTGTCCAACTCTGGCATATTTATTCCTGGATATCAACCTTTTAGTGCGATTCTTTATTTAAAACTTCTTTAAAAAACCATGTCACTATAAACACTTAAAGACACAAAGGGAAACTAGGGAACTAATCTTTTAAATAAAAAAAAATCAGGACAACTTGGTGCTTTGACTTTGTGCTACTTTTTCTAAGAGACAAATAAAACCAGGATAGCCCTACACAATAAAAACATTTGAAACAGAAAACTGTTTAACCAGCTCACCTTAAGAACAATGCAAGAATCATCTGTCCGTATTGCTCCCGCTCTGCACATGGAAGTAAGGCTGTAAAAACATAATAAAATATATTCACTCATCATTGTATTTTTATGCACTTCAGTAAGACTTTGCAGAACAGCCAACTAATGAAATGTATTCCCCTTTGCTCTACCATTGATTTAAATACATTTGTGCTTAGGAGACTTAGGCACACGAACGAACTACTACAGGCGTACTTTTAAACAGATTTCTAGTAGGGGACATCTTGCTGGAGCACTGATCAATACATACACCACACACTGGTCAGAAAAGGTCTAACCATCAAACTCAACTGATCCACAGACCTCTTTCACCAACAAAAAACCCCAATATGAACAACTTACATCAAGATAAAAGAAACATAGGCCTGTCTTTGCTGCATACAGCACAGGCAAGCACTTAAAACAATCAGGAGAGATTCAACACAGGGTTGGTAGCCTGACAGCTTAGTCAGAAACCACTGAAGCTTTAGCCTAGGAGATGGGGTATCGTTGTGATGCTTGTCCACAGGCATGTCATAACACTGCTGGAATAAGCACATCCTTGCTAATGACAAACCCCATTAAGTCTCTGACACCGAACCAAACCAACATTTGTTCTTTATTAGACAAGAGCTTAGACAGTGGATGAGAACTCCAAGGTCTCAAACTACAATGCTGACACCCACCATCAGACAAATGCCTAAGTTTCTTTGTTAACTTACCTGCACATGTGCTCCAAGCTACCAGAAACACAAAATAGTTCACCCACCAATAAAAGTGGTTTACATTTAAGTGGTTTATAGTTTTTACATGCTGTGCTGCAAGCAAGTGGAATGAAGCTGGAGGATAACAGCTCTGCATTCAGTGCAGGAACAGTCAAGTATCTTTTGTTTTAGCTTTTGAACTAAGCCATTGTAACAGGCTTTTATCAAGCCACAGTTGAGGTTAAAAAAAGAAAAACCAAACCAAACCTGAATTTTAGTAAAGATGCCTTAAAACGAGCCTGTTTCAACTCTCAATTAGGCAGGTTAAACGTGTACATATAGTCAATTTTTATTGCTCAGCTAAGGAGCAGTAATACGCTAACATACTGTAACCATATCGTGTTTCGCGGCATTCCTGAGCTCTTCCAAGTGCCTAAAGAGAGCTCTTTCACCTCTTACAAGGTAACCCCACTGATCCAGTTCCAAATACCTACCGGTGATAGTCATAGTTAAAAGCCCATAATCAGAAGTCTTTTTATATATTATTTCTCGGAAGTGAAGAGACAAGACTTGACTGTTCACACAGAGATCATTCTATAAAACTTTTACTGTCCAAGCCTTGCAGCTGACAGCAGGAAATACTCATTTTCACACCTGAACAACCAGGAAGAAAGCACCCGTCTTGCAGCTGCCTTTTAGTCCAGCTAGACCCTATTTGCCAGACAAAGTAGTTTTATTTCAAACATGAAGTTAAAGTATTTTCACTCCAGGTAAAATACGCTTGGCTTAGCTGGAAGCAATTTTGGTAATTTTAGTAGAAAAGGTTACTGCTCCACTTGTAGCTGCAAGTCACTCTCGCAAGAGGCTCAGTGCTCTTCCTTCTGTGCCAACACTGCTCTCCAAGTGAAGGACCTTTACTCCATTTCAATCAAGAGGTATTAACTCGGGTCTTCCAGGTGTACTGCAGTTGTTGAAAAACAAAGGAAACTTCTTAAGATAGCCCTGTACTCCACTATGGATTCAAATAGAAATCTAAGAAAAGGCTTCACAAATGCATAAAAAAAACCCCAAAACCCTCCTACATCCCCACTCCAAGGACCCTACTAATAAATCAGAGAGGAACTGCAGATTAATTGACCAAAGCTGGCAAGGCAGGAGCGAAGTCTAATTTAGAAGCCAAAAAAAAAGAGGACCTGTGACAGTTTCACCTACTACTCTCATTAGAAAAAAAAGAAAGGAGGGATACTCTGACGTGGAGGGAATCAAGTAAAAGAAAAGCCAGTAGGTCTTTGCAAGCTCCGAGGGCTGTTGTGAAACTGAGGCCTTAACTAGCCTAGTCTGAAGGACGGCTGCCCATGGACTAATCAGAAACTCAATCTGAAATTCAAGATACTGGTTTGTCTTCCACGGTTTTTCACCATCACCACATCATTTTCCTCCATGCTTTCTAAAGTCCACTTGAGCCAAGGACTGCAAAGCAACAGCAAAAGATGGGATTGTCTACCCAACTCCTTCCAACGTGAAGCAGATCGGTACAGATCACCAACAGACCCGGCAGTATTCATTCCAGAACAAGGAGACAGCCCAGAGCCAGAACAATTCTTTTAACTCCAACCCACCTTCATCGCTTGTCGACTGCCTTATATCTTGAGATCAGTAAAATAATAATTTAAAAAAAACATAGTTAATTCTCTATGTATTCTCTGAATTCCCAAAGAAACGCATAAATCAATCAGAACTGAGACTGCTGCAATGCACTTAATTTAACTGGCCTTCTTCACTACGAGCTACCTAACAAAACCAGTAAAACCAGACTGCACAGGCTTATTGTGGTTGGAAGGGAGCATGGGAGGTCCCCAGGCAGACCTCCTACATGGAGCAGGATCACCTAAGGGAACCCCCACCACCACATACATGTCTTTATAACTGCTTTCAGGGATGGGTTAAGCCATCAAAATATAAAAGAATAATCAAACAATCGATCTGATACACTGATATATCAGCGACTGAACTCTTGAGTTACATTTAATTTTAGCAGTTTATAGTGATGGGTAATTTTATCTCTTTAACCTCCTGTAGTAATTTAATCCACTATTATCAACACAAAAAAAAGGAAAAAAGTCTTAAAAGGAGTCGATTCCCAGCTTATGAAGTAAGTATAACTCTAGTGTTGCTGTTACAGAATTTGGTCACATTTTGTCACAGGGCAGAAAGTCATTATGGACACACAGAAACATGCCCGCACCAGAAAGGGAAGTTTGATTTGAACTATAAAATGAATTAATAACATTAATTCTGCTGTGTGAGCACAGGGAGCTTAAAGAATAGTCTGTTTTAATTAAAGCAGTTAGGAAGAGGGACTAGGTCTGCTCTCTCATCATCTTAATGCACACAGTTCTCAACACATCACAGCCGCAGACACCTGAGGGAGTTCCCTGAGCAGTGCTGCAACAAGGACTTTAACCAGTAGTACATGGTGATATTTCAGTATTACACTTTGTAAGGACATACAATAGACCACGGCCTATTCAAAGTAAAACTTATCATAAAATCCAAGCCCCTTGTGAAAACCGCAGTTCAGCTTATGAAAATCCAAAGGTCTGAATACACGTTCCTGGCACAACTGCTGCCCAGCAACATTTCTTCCTGTTTATGTACAGCAAAGAGTGCAAGTTATGCTACAGAGATTATTAGGCGACCATCACTTCAAGGATTTAGATAATGCAAAAATAATACCTATAATTATTCCTAAGATTTTAGATCACATACTACTTTGCAATAAGCAAAAAGGGAACAGTTAAAAAGTATTAAATCGCATACTATCTTATCCTAATTCCTGATGAAAATTACCATTTGGCCGACGTGAGCTGCATTTCAATAGGCTTGTCCCTTTGTAACATCTTCACAAAAATTTGCGGTAATAATTCTCCATCAACTGACACTGCAAACAACAAAAGAAAGCTCCAAGTAATTCTAATTCAGCCAGTCAATAAAATGAGTGTCAAATAAGCAAGAGCAGCATCATACTTACCATTTACAAGAGTCATTGATACCTGTGGGTTTTCAAAGGCTAGAACTGAGAAGCATTTCAATGCTTGCATTCGAACCTGTGTAAAAACATAATATATGTGAAGTATAAATGTAAAGGCTAACTTAAAAGCAAAATTGGCCTATAATGCTGAATAGACTCGTAGAAAATAATTCTGTATAATCAATAAGAAATGTAGACGATGCACCTTGACTCCCATGATCTCCCTGCTGGAATTACCATTCTACAGGGTATGTTCTGAACTATTTGTGAAAAAGACAAGCAAGGATAAAACTTGGGAACTAGACAGTCAGAAACACTGGTCTTTTTTGCGATGCATCATAAACATGCAAACAACAAAAGAATGGAAGTATCGTAACAACAGTACTTTTTCTTTAGAGGACTCATAAGTACGTAACAGTATCAGAAATACATATAGTTGAGATTTGTATTTCAGAATGTAATAAAACTTCTAAAGAGAACCATCCAGTTGAAGTGATACTAAACAAATCTTAAAACAAACACATACAGTAAGTTTTACTGCCATTACACAGCCTCAGGTATCACCCCTACAAAAAGGAATCACAAATTTCTTCATGCTGGATCTTCCTCTTCCTGTCCAAAACCATGTCTTGGTTTAATTGAACAATATTTCATGGTTGCCCAGTCACGCTAAGCTATGAAGTCTTTATGACTCTTTTTTGACACAGGGAAGACAAACCATTATCATCTTCCCAGATGAAGAACCTAATTTAGTTCTGATATTAGTGTTCTACTTCACCTTCTACATTTGCACATATTTAAACCGTGTCCATGTCTTTCTATATTTCTGTTACCACATTCTTATAGTGAAAACAAAGCAAAAGGAGCAAGATTTTGACCTAAAGAATCCCGTCACTGAGAAAGCAGCTACTGCAAGTTAGGTTTAAGGTCCATCCCACCCTCCTCGACAAAAAGTCTTAGCAACAGCAAAGACAATCACACTTTTGTGCATTAATTCTGTAATACCTAGTCACAGCCATGGTTAAGATCCCTTCTCATCAGTAGTAGTGAAGTCTTAGTCAAGAGGAACAGATAGATAGCAGGCTACCTGGCTTCAGAACAAAAGCCTTTTTTGACATTTGCCATTTACTTTTCAGACAATCTAATGAATACCGTGTAAGCTTCAAAGCAGCAGGAAGCAGAAATTGTTTATCGAAAAAGCACTGAGAAAAGTCAAACCCACAGCTCAAAAGCCATACTCCTGCCAGAAGGAAGTCAGGGGCAGGGGGGTAAATGAGAACAACTGAAGTCTAGCTGGAAGTTAACCATTTTATACAATACTGCTCTATTAATTAAAGATATTAAAATTACTATGATGACTACTTTTCTTGGATAGTAATATCTACTTAGGGGCAATTAGTTATATAAGAAACAGGGAATGCATGCATTAAGAAAAATATATAAATGTGGTCTGGAAACCACCATCTGTAAAGCCACTGTAAAAGCTGTAGTCCCTCTGGCCGGTAGCGAAGATGCACGCTTGTAATGATATAACATATGGAAAGGTACTCGTAGAATCAGCTGGCTGTGGGACAACTCCAGAACCAAAGGAAAAGAGTTTATTGGAAAATATCAGGCAATTCTCTTGGCAGGCCTAGACAAACTTTTCTCATGGGGACTGAAATCCCATTTTGAGAGTTTCTGCTCTTTATTGACATGGACCTATTGCCTAAATCATCTGAAATACCTTTCTGGCCTTTGCTGTAAGTACTGAAAAACAAGCAAAGTTTCTAATTGCTGTCTTTTCCTATTAAGTTCTTATTTGTCTGAATATTAAGAAACAGGATGGAGAAGTACGAGAATGAAATGGCTTGTATTCTACAAAAATGTATCTGTTACTTTAGAAGTCTGAGAACGCCTCATCACTGCAGACCACTAAGAAGCAGCCAAGACCACAATGAAGCTGTTAATCCCAGGAGCAGTCAGAGAGGAAAGCGTATGAAGAACAGCTCAGTATGTACACCTGGAGTTTAAAGGCCTGATCAAACTAGCAAAGGAGGAAATAGAGAATACTTTACACATGTCTCCAGTAAGGTAGGACTAAATAGAAATATTTTAATGCAACACTACATGTATCTTGTTGGTGACAAAGCAACCTGAAAACTTTATCTTGCTTTGATTTCTTTATTTTAAAGCAGCTCTTTGAAAAAAATTAAGAATGGTTCAAAGCCATTAGAAAAGGATATGAGCCAAACATAGCCTGGAAAAGTCACCTTACAATACAGGGTAAAAAAGGGCAGCTAATGGGAGAAAGACCAAAATCATGGTGAAAACTAATTAGTACAGAATGACAGAAAACAGACTTTTACCAGTCTCACTAACAAAATATGGAGGAGCAAATATTTCCTACTGGATTTATCAAAACACCCAAAAAACCCAAAACCAAACAAAAAGCACCACACAAGAGATTGACAAGCCCCACAAAGAGAGCACCAGATTTCCCCTTCACTTGAAATTCTCATTTAAAGACTGGTTTTCTTGCTGAAAGATACTTTATCAAGAATGTTCTCCATTAGGCAGGAGATCAAATTAGACAAGCACAATTATCTCATCCAGTCTCAATCAAGCAGCACGCAGCTCACTTTCAATAAAATAAAAAAGGCATGATAACATATTTGATATTTAGTATTAGTTATTGTAAAAAAAAAAAAAACTCAAAAAAAATTTGGATACTTTGAAGTGTTTCTTATTTTCAGAAAAGCAAACTACACAGAAGAGCCTGAGAGCATTTTATGCACCCAAACGTTTTATTAAGTAATCTACAGCAGACACCTAAGGCTGTGCTCAGGATTTGAAATTTTGGCCTTCAACTGAAAGGAGATAAATGACACTCCTTGCCACCAAGTTAAAGGTAGTGTGGGATATTTTTCCCCCAAAGGTGGTACTTTCAGATAGTCCAGGACGGACTTCCAAAACATAACAGCAATTCAGCGAACACAACACAGAGGTAGCTGGTGGCCTCCACATAGTCCACGTCCATCTTTTCACAGGTCTGACTTCTGTTTAGGACAGTTCACATTGCTTCTCTCTTTGGCTTATTTTTTTTCTCTCATTTATTGTTTAACAAATTAAGACTGCTTTTATTGGGTTGCCACGTGACTGTCCTCCTTTGGATCAACAGCAGCCAGCTTTTTTTTTTAATTAATGGTATTTTAACTTTACAGAGCACTCCAGAACAACAGGTCTCATTTTGACAGAAATCCATAGGGCAAGTAAAATCAATTGTTATTTTAGAAATATACATTATACTTGTTTAGAGCCTTAGTTCATATGCATAGACGTAGTTTGTGTAATCTTCATTTGGATTCCTTTCACAAATACATGAAAAAAACCACAGACTAATTTTCATGTCTTACTTTGTAGGAGGTGGAGACTAACAGATGTGCGATATTCTGAACAGCTCCGTGGTTAAATAAGATTGTCTGGTGATCTGGACCCTTTAAAGGAAAACAAAAAACACGATTTATTTTTTTAAAAGACCATGTAAGAGGTTTCCACTATCCGCACCTTACTGCTACGTATTAGAAGTAGATTTACTAACAATTACTTTGTAATCAGCTGGCATACCAACTTTTTTTTTTTTAAATAAACAAGTCCAACCCTTATTTTTATAGCATTTGTCCTTTTCCGGTAATCATTTCCACTCTTTTCTTCAATTAGTTTTCGCAAATGAAGAAACATGGATAGAGTACTTATGTTTCTATTCTTCATATGGGAATCAATCCAAAGCTCCTGATTTTCTCTACAAATCATATAGAAGATCCCCAGTTACTAATGTCTTCTTCACCGTTAATATTAAGCATTTTCAACAATTCTAACTTCAGAAGAGAGGGAATTCATTCTGAAACTGTTTCCAGACAGAATGTGACAGTGCTTTGAGAACAGATTCACGTTTTCCTCCTACAGATTTTAGGTTCAAACATTTTTAGCCATAAATCTACTCAGCCATCAGCCATTTATTGACTTCAAGATCTAAGTCGGCAATGGCTGATTCCTCAATGTTTTTCCAAGATTTAAAAAGCGTTTGGAATTAAACACAAATACTGAATTTTGCAACAGAAAGTTCTCAGAACTTTTGTAGTATGACAAGGCTTGATGAGGTTCCAAAAAACCACAAGAAATCTCAATGGGGCCTGCAGCCCTCAATAGTCTCTTGTGAAATCTCAGCTGTGACTTACAAACATCCCTTTACAAGTAGACTCATGACTCTCCTCATCTTTACATCAAGCACAGGCTATGCGCCATTTAAATTCAGCTTTTAGAATGTCACAGCATTAATCATACCTCGATGCATGTTCTTGACTAATCTGCAAGTGAAGAAAGTATCTCCACTCCTTAATCTTTGGTTTGAACCCAGTGGAGTTCATGGGCACATCTATACACACTGGTCTGCATGAGGGACACTTTATTTTCACATTTGAGATACAGTTGAAATCAGATTCTGCTTATATACAAAAGGAAATTTTTAGAATATCCCTTACCTCTAAGAAAAAAAAGCACAGAATTACTTTTAGATGTAACATATCTGGTGCTTTAAGAGATGCTTCAGCTGCTACTGCCACCAAGAGCTTTCTACCAAAAAAATGCAATTAAAACAGCATGGTTGAAGTAGGAAAACAACTTACATTGGCACACAGAAGTGGCTGAGGCAATGATTTAAAGCCGCAGCTATGCCAGTGTTGAAGCTGAAGAACAGATATTAAAATACGTGAAAAAAAATGAATGAAATTAAAGTAAAAGAAATCATATTGACCTAGATAAGTTTCAGTAATTCACAAGCACTAGTGATTTTTCAATGAGATGCAGAGGGTAAATTCTGTGCAAACAGGACAAATGCATGTACAGAGGTGACACCTGGGTGTATTCTTAATTGCATAACTAGATGTACAGTAAAATACCTAATCTGTACACATCGCGTTTGCACACACCAATCCAGCTTGTTTAACACACAGTCAGGGTGAGCGCTAACCCATAAATAGGGACAGCTTCAAACATAAATGTGAAAGCCTGATAATATAACATATCATTTCCAAGCAGCTCGGGCACAAATTTACTAGCAAGGCCTTCTGCTAGTCCTACCACAGTGAGCTTTTTCTCCAAATATCATTGAACAACATCATATTGCAGGAATAGAAATCACACTTTTCGCATGATTTTCCACCGTAAAGCATCAATTTTGAAGAAAGCAGTAGGAGAGAACAATATAACAATTCATTCTGTAATGAAATTTTAAATGCAGTTATCTAAATGCAAATGTACCTTGGTTCAGGGATCCAGCACCAGGCCTAAGATCACATAAGAAAACACTCTCAGAACGGGCTTGGGAGGAAGCCGCCTTGATTACAGGCTTCATCCTGGATCTTTCCCACACACAAGATTTTAATTTTCAACTGGTGGCAAAAGTATTATTTATGCAGAGACGTCACTACGCTCAAATATAAGTTCCAGAACTATCTTTTCAAATGATTCATACAACCATGTGTTTCCAAATGCATACCTTATCTTTTTAATTTGACCATTAAAATAGTAAAGCTTACCTACTCGCATCTCTGGTAACAAACCAACCGCAATAGAGAGAATCTTAAAAAGTAAATTTTTATTTGCATTTTAGCATACCACATAAATCAACTTGATTTCAGTTTACTTATTTGCTTATATGTTGATAGAATCCTGGCTCCGCATGTTAAAAACTGCATCTGCTCCTCCTGTAAATCACCATTTTCCCTTGCTTAGGATGGCTCTTCTCCAGGGTCAATGTTTTCCAGTGGTTAATTTTAATTCTAAAAATGCAGTGAGGAGCAGTAAAAGCAAGCAGTAAAAGGAGAAACCAGGAGCAATATGCTAGGAACCTGAATTAAGGATTTCCTAGCTGCAGAGAACAGGTCTGAGCTTTTCCAGGGAAATTTGAGCAGGCAAGAAAGAAAGAAACCTGAGAAGCTCAACCAAACGAGGTTCTGGCAAGGAAGAGAAAAAAATGGATGCACGAGATCTAAGCAGAGAAGAGTATGCAGGAACAAGCCCGGTAGGAGCTATGATATTAGCTCTATGATATTATGCCACTATTAGTTTAATGAATAAATCTACTAAGATGAGGAAAAAGAGGAATAAAAGCATCAATACCTCTTACCGATTTATGCTAAGTCGTACCTAATACAACGGCTTATAGTAACTTATTTCTTCCGGAAAAAAATAGAAAGCAAATTCTGCTTCACTGTATTAATGTATTTTTTTTTAACGTCTGAAAATACAGTAATTGACCTTAATAATGAGACCTGAAACCCAAGAACTAAACAAAAAAGAAAGAAGGGCATTTTAGACTTTTGCTGAACAGCTGCATTTGCCTGGGCAAGAGAGAAATGAGTTCTTGCTCAATTTAACATTTGTGATGATCTATTTACTCAGCCTCAAATATTTTAATTTTTTATGCAGCTAATGTTTATTTTGTAAATGCAACTGATTCCTGATACTCATACCCATCACCCTACTTTTCTTGTGTATTCATGTTTCTGCCTGTTCACACAATTGACTTTTTCTTTCCAAAAACCTGGAGTTTTCAAAACATTCACTGTAAAATTTGTCTGAGTGAGACTGGGGGTAGACTGAAAACAGTACAGTGAGTTCATAAGACCTTCCTTATTCTACTTTTCTGAAGCAACTGGGCATTTGCTTTTTTTATCATTGTATTTGATATATAAATCACCAGGAGTCAATGAAGCCACAAGGACATAACTGATTTCGAAAAAGATGACAATAACTGTTCTCATGTTGGATTAATTACCTGAAGTTACTCAGCAGTTCTCACACAGCCAACAGGGTTTATATTGCTACAGAGCCAGCCCCTGCCTGTATAAACTGCCTTCTATACCACCCTACAATCAGTCCTGTCTTATTTTTCTTGTAAGCCAACACGGGCCGAGTTCTCGCCTGTTGAAGCTACTAAGCCTATTAAGGAGACTTTAAACATGAGCCCCTTAAACATGAGATGCCTCGCTGCTGCATTTTCCTTCTTAAAATACCACGTTCTTTTTCCAATATTAGCTATAGATCTGAACTTCCACAGTCCAGCGTAGGATTTTGTCTTTACGTTTTCTTTAAACAATTCTATAAATGTTAGCAGCTGAGTTATAGTTTTACAACACACTAACTCTACAGTTTTCAGTCCTCAGTTTCACTTAACAGAAGAAATGAAATTGGATGAATGAAATAACAGTTAAGGCACAGAAAAATACATTTTTAACAAAGGAATAATTCAGAGTTCCAGAAAATTCATTGCAAGTGATAAGGTATAAAGATATTTTTCAAGGTAAATACTTAAAAATTTATAAATTCTGGAACTTCTTCATTTGTTAATCTGGGAGACAAATGCCATCTAAGAACTTTTAGTATTAACTGCTTCTAGAAGGGAAAGATGCCGTACAAACCCGATTTCCTACACTGAATTATTTTGATGCAGTTACTGTATAACCCATGGGTACTACCAAAACACACAACGATAATATAAAAAACGGTGGTGTGTGGAGACTTGGAGCGGGGGCGGGAAAGGCAAAGACCTCTGTGCTTGGGGTGGGGTTGCTGCTGGTTTTAAATTAGTTTTCCCATATCAAGGAATTGCATTATATAACAGGAATGAACACGTATCTGGATAAACCTGTAAATGGTAGAGTTCAACTGAGAAGAGCATTTTTCTTCTTCTCGATCTACAGTAGCTATTAGAAAACGTTCTCTGAGTTTAGAACGGCTGTCTTGAAAGCACGTGCAAGACCTCTGCAAAGAGATGCTCACATTGTCTTGAGACTACCAGAGAAAAAGAAATAAGCCTTCCAAAGTTTATACTGACAGTAGTGAAGATTATATTTGCCTAGCCTGTTGAATTTGTTTAGTAGCCAAAGGTATAAATATATATACACACCCTATAAAAAAGGTCTTATTAGCATATTATGTTTTACTGTAGAGAAACATATATCAACCCCAATAAATCTGTCAGCAAATTCAGAGCAATAACAGTTGAGTCATTACTGTCCTAATGTTCTTGTCACAAAAGGCAGTATCATCTTACAGTTTCTTATATGCCAGAAAGACAGTAAGTTGCACAATGAACATGTATTCTCTTCCTTACTTTGCAGCAATGTGAGAAGATCTGACATATGTATTCTTGTGTATATCGAGACCTACTGAGCAGTGCCATGAGGTGGGAGATAACTGTAGCATCCTGGAAACAAGTCAGAAAAGAAAGAAGCATTAACACTATATATCAGCATAGTTTGTTCACAGTTTGTTACTTAAAAGACTACTCCTGATTGTGGAGTCAGTGTTCTCCCTTCCACTGAGACTTGTATGGACACAGACAAGACCATTAAAGCAGTACAGGACAGACTTCAAGCCATGAGTGACAGTTCTGAGCCAAGCCCTCATGGAAAACAATAAAAGGTTAATGCAGGTTAGGTAAAATACTTACAGGATTTGTCTCCAGAATCTTTACTTTGTGAGAAAACAATAAAAGAATGGGGGAAAAAGCGCCATGCCAACTGCAAACAGGGTCACTGAAAGCAACTACTCCAGGAGTTGTCTTTGTATTTTCTCACTACAAGTGTGACTGACTTACCGTTTCATTTCAGCTCCGAGTAGACAAGAGCAGGGAGGAGAACAAGGTGCCAGACCGAACAACGTACAGTCCACCTTGAATCCTGTGGCACTCACTTTCTAATTGATTCATGTGGGGTAATAATTTCCTTTGTCTTTGAGTCAAATACACGTTCTAGAGCTATTGGTATTCCTAACACTAACGATAGAGAATTCCAAATAAATCAGCAGAAGGAAATCATTATACTGAAGTTCTCTTCTGAAAACACCTTCAGTTCCTTAAGATACAAAATTACAACATTTTAACGCTTTCTGTTACTTTTACCAGTACGTTTTCACCACAGCAACTGCAGTGATATTAAAAGAAACACTGGTCATTTTAGTTGGGAAAGACGGTGAACTAAATGACCTCCATGAGCTAAAGGGTGCTGAACAGAGATGAAAGCCTGAATGAGTCGTCCTTTCCAAACTCATGCCATATTGACCCTACACAAGTAAGTCAGGCTCTGTTTGACCTACAGAAGAATGACGAATTGGAACCCTCTGACTAGGGAGAGTTGAATTAAAATTAAAGCAAAATCTTCATGCTCCTCGGTTACTTTTACAGCAATCAAAGTAGCACCAGCGCGATCGTTTTAACGACTAGAGCTTCAGAGATACACAGCTGTTTATGAAAAGTTTTATTTCCTAATTACCTGGTAAATTTCCAGTCGCACTATTTTATATTAGCAAAATAAACATGTATATGTCTCTCCTATTTGTATGCATGTTTGAGATTAGACAAAGCTTTGCAATATTTATTTTTGCTATTTTTAATAGTCTGACATATATAAAATACATATATATATGATTTAGCAGACTTATTCTAGAAAGCTTTGCTGCCAACAATCTAGCCTTCTTGTTCTCAATGGAAAACAATAGGTCAACGCAGCCAAGAAACACTGCGAGAATAAAAACAACTTCCACTTCTACTGCTTGTTTCTCAATAACTGGAAAGGATCGATGTGCAAGAGCCTCATTTGCCATTTCAGCATCCTACAGGGAGAATGTTACTTCCTAGAAACTGGAATTCTTCCAGGTACATCAGCCATATATCCATGGTCATTGCGTGCTTGTGTGCATAGGAAAAGCAAGGGACAAACTATCCTGTGGTATTCTTAGGGTCTGGTCAACAGTAGCTCCCCATCTGATCTTCTGCCTTTACACATGGCACATGAACACACACGTCTATTTCTTTGCAACTTCAGAACCCAAAGACCTGCAAGGAACTGGTTTGGTTGCAGGGCAATAGTGGACATTAAACCCACGAGTATGTTGCAATAGCGCTGATGGTCATACCCATAACGTCTTGACTCTTACCTACAACAGAGGTAACCCTGCAGTGGTACGCAAACTAAGTGGGTTTTGGGCATATGCCAAGCAGAGCAGCAAATTTCCACGAGAAACCAAACAGAAGCAGCTAACAGGCCAGCCTTGTTCTCAAGAAAAACATGTTCCACTCTTACAAAGTCATAGCGGGTCCCCCAAACTTCTAAGTGTCTCCTCCTTTGAGTTAAAGCAAAACAAACTGACTATATACCCAGGGTTCCTCTGTGGTTTAACACGTTTGACCCATTAAGACAAATTCTTGTCATTTTCTGTAAATCTTAGGCAGCTGAAGATATGAAGCCACATTAGTGTTCAACACAACACACACACACACGCTAAGAGGCTTATCAGTGATAAAGTGCACCTTAGACAAAACAATCAAGGTGTCAGGAGGATTGTGGGGAGAGGAAAGAACCACCTCAGGATCCAGAGGCAATAAAGCTTAAAAAAAAAAAGAAGCTTCAAAATGGAAAATGCAAGACTTGAAATCTCCTGCAGGGAAATCACTGACTATATAATCTGGCTTATTTCAAAAACTACAACTAGAAGGATGTAAACGTTGGTCTAAAAGTTGAAGTCTCATCAACTCAACAGAGGTACTGCTCCAGCCAAAGAGGCACAAGAATTCCCAACTAAAGAAATAAATGCAGAGGGAGCTGAGTGAAAAAATCTGCAGCAGCCCAGTAACCCTTAGCCAGAGGAGATCCCCATGAGCTGAAAAGGCCTCAAACTCACATTATTAAGGAAGCCCAGACACAGTGTTCCCTAACATTAGTAACATACGTTTTTCTATCTACATGATCTAGAAAACCATGGAACATAGCAAACTTTGGGGATGTCAGCAAACAGAAAGCCTAGATTGGGGGGGTGGGTGGAAGAAAACTCATTTCTCCTGTTTTGGTCTCTTCCCCCAAATAGGTGGGGTTCTAATTTATAAGCACCCACTATTATATATTGCTTTTTTGTCCTTTTTTTTTGTCGGGCAATGAAAACAACTTACACCATCTGTCACCTTTATGGCATGACCAGTGCACAGCAGGACACCGAATAATGCTGACAACTCAGAAGGAGCCCTATACAAGGCGATAGAACCCTCCTTCTGATCTCAAGCTGGTAGGAACGTTTTGCGTCTTGTTTTATTTTTAAACTTGAAGCGGTGGAATTGCTTATGAAAAACAGATTTCAGTGAAAATACACAAGAATAACATTTAGATTAGTCTTCATTAACTAAGAAAACACTTGAAATCGATACAAAGTGGAAGGCGGCAAGCTTTGTATTGGGAGCCGCTGGAAATCAACCTGAAGCTAAAGAAGCGAAGATCTCTGGTGCTATCTTTCACAGACTCTACTAGAACATATCTTCCCATATCCTTGTTTTTAACTCCCAAACTATGAATAAAGATATATTCCTTTCATCTTTGAATAAAACAATTATTCCATTGAACTCTTTTATCCAACACAGGTGAACACATAACTTCTCTACTTCACACCAGGGAAGGAACTAACAAACTTTTATTTCACATCCTAGCCAGTGCCATCCCTGTGCAATAGTTCAGTTTCACCTAAAACTTCAATAGTATTGATCACACCAGTATTTTTAGCTGCAGTTTTGACAGACTGGAGAGTTTTGATGAAGATATAAGTGGACAGAATTTGAGCCTCTAACTGTTCGGAAGCTCTACTATGGAGTTAGAGAAACGGGAACAGAATGGCACACAGTGATTTGCATAAGAAAACATTTTACTGACCAGTGTGGCATCATGGCCCAACAGCAAGTTCCTGCATAGGAAGGTGTTCAGATTGGATGATGAAAAGCCTTTTAATTGAGCATTTGTGAGACTGGGCTGTTCCGATAAAAAACATTTTGACATTTCTGGTTTCACCGTGACCTCAGTGACAACACTGTGTATGTGACATAAGGGTTAATCAATCCTTGCAATCAACAGAGTAAGGGTTCCCTGAAATTCTACCAATACATAAAGAACTGTATTATTAGATATTCTGGACTATAAAAGGATACGTCTGAGAAGCGATTCTTTGGAAATACCTTTTATACACATTCTGATTTTGTTCCATCAAATCAGAAACACTGTGTGTATGAAAAGGTTAAAAACTCTTGGAAAGCTGCAAGGAGTGCCTCCTTAATGCTTGTGAGAAAATTATGTTCATTTTGGTCCTAGATTCTGCTAGAATATATCCAATTTCTATAATAATTTTGGTATGTTTAGCAGGAAAGTATCTAGAAAGAGTAAGAAGATGTGTGGACGTTACTGACTTCCAACTAAATGTGAATAGTAATTATGTGCCAATATGAGGCTACATAATTCCACGCTTTTTCAAATTAATATCTAAGTAACAAAGGATGTTTCTAGCAACCTTAGTAAGTGACATTGAGTCTCCACTCATAAATTGCAGTTAAAAGAATGAGATTCACAAATCCATTAAAACATTGTCTGTTCCAGGCAACTTAATACAAATACATGTACATCACATGTATTGTAACAAAACTCCTCCCCATCCAAACAGAATTCAGAAAGAGAGAATTGACAGAGTTGCATTTACCTGCTTGGATCCCAATACCTACCTACTTTCTTCATGTTCCTTTTTAACATTAAAACAAAATTTGCAAGATCTATTCTTAAAACATTTCTTTCTAACAGAGGATTACTATGCTTTTTTCCAGATCAGAGAACTGGAACTGTTATAGTCATCCAAAGAACTTAAATTCAAGCTCTCTAAGCTAGAATTCATCATTTTACAATTTTCATTTTTAGGAAACAGTTCAGATTAGAGAACACTTAAGCCTTGCTGCATGGGCTCAGCCATGGCAGAGAGGAGGAGTGAAAGGAGTAAGGCATTAGAAGATGACCTGGATTCCTCCTGGAGTAGCTACATATCACTGAGCCACGGTGGAGCGTGGTTTCATTGCTCATTGAATACCCGGTTGTTAATCAGTGTAGCATATCCTGCTCGCCTCATCCTCCAAATTGTTCCTCCTCCCCTTTATCAAGCCTAGTGGATGACCAGGTGATGTAAGGTTTTCCATTTGGAATCTGAGCAGTAAGGAGGAACACCTTTCACTTAACATTACTAGCTCACCTGAGATGGAAAAAGTGAGTTTTCTGCAGCTTCATTCCTCATGGTCTTGACAGCACTCATCCTGCACAGTGCCTTCATTCTCCAAATGAAGGACAGACTTGTTCACAGCTGAGAATGTACCTGCTACCTGCCTCTTCCTGCAAGGCCAGCATAGTAGCCACATCTAGGAATTTCTGAATAAAATTGTTTCTGGGTCCCACCGAGGAAGGAAAATGGGATCACCACTGGGAACATCCATAAGGAAACACGTAGAATACCTTCACGTGTTGGAAAGGGTTTCTGCCACTCAATCAATTTTTTTTGTTTTAAATAGAACAGCGACCTGCAGCAACAGGCTATGAGTCAAACTGGATTTGACCTGGTGCTTGAATCTATTCAGTGAGCCAAAACACACCTAGCTGCATTGAGCTGGCTAGTTCACATATACAAAATGCCTCCAAATATAATATTATAATTTAAAAGAGAATAAAAAAAAAAATAAAAAAAAAAGTCTGCATATATGTCTTCATCTCAACAGATCTCTCACCCTGGGACTCCCTATCATTCCTCATTTGCATTTGCAGGATGGTTACTCAATTGGTCTCAGCACCAAAGCCTGCACCCTTCAGTGAAGGACGTCTCCACAAGATGCTGTACCTGGCACAGCACGTCTGGATACAGCTTGCTGTTCTGCAGCAAACTTGCTATAAGATCTCAGCATCAGACACTAAAAGCCTGGCCTTCTTGAGAGCTCAGCGTTCATTGAGCTCAAGACACACATGGATGGGTCTTCACATTTTCTCAGCACAGGTCCTGAGTTGCAAAAGGGAACAGCCCAAACATTTCCACCTCTGAAGAACTATTTTGTATTTCAAACTGAACATAATTGCTCAAAACTGCCAGCAGTTTATCCTTCACGCTCATGCTTATAAGGAAAGGTTCAAGAGGAAAGACGTAGTTTCTGACACCTAGCATTTCTGCTGGGAGAAATATCGAGGTTACTGCAGATGAGGTGCTTTTGTTTCTTTAAATGAGATCTTACGTTTATTCTCTCCCAAACCTATTACAAACAGAAAGAAATACTTTTAGCTGCTCTCTTTAAAGCATTTGTGTATCCTGGATCTCAACTGAGAGCTCCTCTGAAACCTCCAGAGCGAGTGTAACAGCCTTGGAGACATTAGCTAAGTTGTAATATCTTGTTTGGAAATAGTCCTGGCCAAGGTTTGAGAGACAGCATCCTCCATGCAGTCAAACCGCAAAGAAATTCTCGGAAAAAAGTCTGTCTTTGATACAACTCAGGAACCAACTTTTCCGAAGTCTTCTCCAGAACTGCTGGACAAGAATGAAAAGCCACCGACAAACTTAGACTCTTTGCTTTCAAGATAGGACCTGATAAAGGCAGAACTAGAGAGGCTGCTGAATAAGCCCTTTCATCCACTCAAGGTTTGAAGCTATATGGAAATGGTGACCATCTTCCTAGAGCTGTTGTGTTCAGAAACAAAGAGGAGGCAGGGTGGCTAAATGATAACTTTAAGTTCTTCTTGTTATTCTCTATGGGAGACACTCCGCTTTTCTGACATTAAGTGTTGATCAGGCCTACAATTACTTCTTTAATTGCCTTGTGAAACGCAGCTTGCAGCAGTGGGGGCTGTGGCTATACCTTCCAACAGATAGGAAAAAGGTCTCTTCTCTTCACGGGATTGGCGTTCATTACTTTTCAAAGCATGGGTCTGTGTATTCCCACAGGAGAAGCAAAAAAGAAGCCGATTTGCAGAAATAGGATCTTAAGTACAGTCATAAAATATTTAACTTTCAGGTGCCCAACTGGAATGGAAGGTTAGAAAATGGGTATTACAGCTGAAACTAAAGAACAAGGGCACCCTCACCAAATGATCGTTTCCTGCAGCTACGGTTAATTAAGGGGCATCACATTTGCCTGAATAAGGAATGGGGTAGCAGAGTTCTGATGTCACTGGTGTGCAGCAGAGAAAGCAAAGGATGAAAGAGAAAACCCAGTATCTCAGACATATTGTACCCACAATGGGAAAGTGGTAATTTCTACACTAGTACTGGTTCTTTCACATTTCTGTATGCACTCTTCCACTTCCTCTCTCTTCAAGATAGCAAATCTCTCCTCCAAATAGGGAGCAATTAATAGTCTCTATCGAGCACTGATCCCCAGGAAGAGGTATGGATTGTTAATGGAGATGATCATCTTAAGCCCTGACTTTGGATGCTGAGAGCAGAAAGCAGATGCAATTATGAACTCATACAGGCTGATGGGGGAATCTGGGAGCATGAGGTGGAGTCAAAGGAAGGAACAGAGACACAAAGAGAAAACTCTGAGATCACTCAGGAGATGTATCTTCAGTAGTCACATGTAAAATCTGCACTGAGGGTTTCCTTGCGGCACAATCAAAAATCAACTAGAAAAAAGTCAGGGAACAGTGGAGCTGGCTGATTATCTGCACGTACTAAATGCAAGGGTAAGCTGTGAAGAGCTGCAGAAAGATTTCACAAAGTAGACTAATTAGAAGATGAAATTCAGAATACACGTATGGTAAAATTGTGGCCATGGAAAACAAGTTTACATACCTATTGCTACTCTGCAATGAAAATGTAAGGAATCATTAGACAAGGAATAGAGAACAAAACAGACGTTACAGCTCTGCATAACAACTAGACAAAAAATCATGAAGAAAATCTGTTGAGGACTAGTAACACACAGAAATTGTCTCTGGTAATGACACAGACCCCCACACCATAAAGTATGAAATCAGAGGCCAGCTATGCCCTTCTCTATAAGCGTCAGGTCTTCCTCAGCAAGCAGCAGAGTGGTTTGAGTGGTGGGACTAGAGCGGTTAGCACTGTAAGCTCCCAGTTACCCTCAGAAGCTGGATCTGCTCTGTGACCTCCAGCCAGCAGAACGGTGCGATGCCACCCTTTTCCTAGCAGAAAGAGACTGCTCATACAGTACGGTTCTCAGGCCACAGCCTGCTTCATCCCTTACACTGAGCCAAGGAAGAGGGAAGAATGCAAATCTTTCTTTCCCTTCCTTCCAACCAAGAGACAGTGACTGATTTTGGGCAAGGACTTTTGTGTCTATGCTGCCAAGAGACAGCACTACCTTTAGACAGGGTTCCACATCAATGGCTTTGCCCAGTCACCTTAACGAGGTCAGCACTTACTGCTCATACGCTTCAAGCTGAAATCAAGATTATAGCAATGGTAGAGCACATTTCCTACCCTCCTGTCAGTTAAATGTCTAACTAGAAGCAGAGAAATTTTGGAGATAAAAGTGCAAAAACTAAGTGAAGTGCAAAAACTAAGCAAGCACCCTCGTATCTGGTGTGGGACGACAGTGTTGGGTAAAATTTTAAGTTTCAGAAACTAACTTTTGCCAACACAGCTGTGGTAATGGTATCTGTAAATACCATTCAAAGACAGTCTTTACTTCCTAAGATTGCACACAGCCTGGAAATTTTAATTTTTTCTTTATCAGTGTGCTACCTTGTTGACCATCTCATAATCAATTATTGCTATGTTAGGTGAGCCAGATGCCTTAAACATAGGTGAGAAATGCTAACATTGCGGGTCAAACAAATCCTCATTACTACTGCAGACAACAAGATCTTTCAGTCCCACCAATTCTATAGGTTTTAAAAGGACATCATAATCTGCCTGCAACTTACTGTGTATAGTAGATCCTCTGGAGTTACAGGACTGATGAAAATGGTACGGAGACACCGCAGGCAAGCTTCAATAAACTTCAAATCTGGTGACAGTAATCCTATAAATATAGAAAAAAACTACTATTCAGTTTCATTATCTTTGCTTATTTGAGTACTTTAGGAACATTTAGTAATATAGATCTACCTTGCAGTAAGGCTGGGATAATATGGCAGTCTAGAAGGGATTTGACATTATTCTCTGTACCCATTGCAAGGCTTCCAAGGACCACTGCGCATTCTGTTCTCAGTTCTGTGCTGGAGGTTTCTTGCTGAAGTAAATACAGCAACCTGGAAACAGAATTATTTTTAGAGGAAAAGTCAGATGGAAGAGAACTTTTAAGTCTTGTAAAAAAAAAAAAAAATCTGAATCCTGCTATGTAAAGATGAAGTCCTTAATAGAAAGATGAAGACTGAACAAGAGTGTAAAATGAACACTTTATTCATAAGAACCTTTTCACACAGTGTGTACACAGGTTTCGCTTGCTGTTATGGTAGAAAGATACCACACTGTTTTTTCTAAAAGTGTACTGCCACAGCATTGATATCCGGGATGAGGTCTTTCAGGATACCAGGAAGATCCCAAATTTCAATTAAAGGAAACAAGTCTGCAGTTTGATGTCAATGGGAAAGGGAACCTCACGCATCTTCCCCAACACCTGGGGATATAATTACCACTATCGTGATGGTTGTTATCTTTGGCAGTGATTTCTTCTGGGTCACGGTTGCAAAATAATTCCATCATCAAGCACAAGCATGGGGACTGAGAATAATTCGAACACTGAGATATTATCATATATGAACAAAAAGAAAGCCCAATAAAAGTTTTATGTGCAGTAAGGCAGCTGAATTGCAGCTAAACAGGACCACTTCAAGCCTGAAACACACTTGCCAAATGTGTACCTTGGGTCTCGGTCAATTTGGATTCCTTATACAGTATCAAGATACCCAGGAGCCCCTTTGAACATATTTTAGACTATATCAGTAGCACCTGAACCACAGCAGAGGTCACTGAACACTTTCAGGCTAAATTTGAGTCATATAAAGAGCCCAGAGAGCAAGCAGATTCCTATCTCATGTCAGCACAGAAGATAATCAATTTAAGATCCATGTGGTTTACAAGCTTAAACGAAAACTATTTAACTAAGGGCTCCCACACCACACACAAGTTTGAGCCAAACTGTAACAGGTAAGATGACTTTGACACTGAGATACAATTCTCTCTGCGCATGCAACTTATGCAGTCACTTTTCTAGATTCCCTGAGCTAAGACAGAAATATTCTCCATTTAGTAACACACTACTCTGTCTAGTTTGAGAAGTTCTCTCCTAAAGCCAAGCAATAACTGAAGCCTTCTGTAGGAGCAAGAAGGAGACAAAAGCCAGCACCTACCCCACTGCTGAAGGGGACAGAAGCAGTCACCCAGGCAAACAGATCCTTGAACAAAATGCCCCAAAAGCTGACTTCCTAAATCAAAGGCAAGGGAAAAAAATAGCTGCAAACACAGTAGCTAAATACAATTTAGGTACACAGGACTAGAAAAGGCCACCAAGGGAAGTGCAAGCAGCCCCACAACAGACAGTAACACAGAAAAGTACCTTTAACACACACTCCAAATTTTTCACGCTGACACAAGGCAGAAATTGCTTCTTAGAATCCCCTACATTTGAAATCTGAAGTAAAAGGCCAACAGACATAACTATGGCACGTCACTGGAATAAAGAGATGAGATCAAAGGTCTCTCAATACCTATAAGGAGCACATTCATTACGTAAAATTCAGACTACCCAGACTTACCAAGCTCTTGGAGAACAGCAAAGTAAACCTCCAGTATTCCCTAACAGTTTACTTAGATTAAAAATTTTCTGCCTGTGAATCTGCTAGGAAATCTGCTTTGCTCTAAATTTGGGGTTGACAGCAGCCAGAGAACAGAGGTATGCTATTATCACCCAAAGCACACATGTACCCTTTTTGATTTTGGAAACTAAAAATAAATAAATATATAAATAAAAAATTCTCAGGCACTTGTTCACAGTCCACATTTTTTAAGAATATGACGTCCCTGCTTAAGCTGTATCCCTTATCTCCAGCCTTATCAGCCAGCCATTCAACTTCTACCAAACCTGCAGGAATACTGGAACAAGGCTCTGCTAGAACCACCATAACTCACTTTTGTGGAGCCAGAGAGCTTCAGGAGGTACCAAAAGGGGCTTTGAGCAACCAGGTCTACTGGGAGGTGTCCCTGCCCAGGGCAGAGGGATTGGAACTAGACGAGCTTTAAGGTCCCTTCCAACACAAACCATTCTATGAAAAGCACAGACCAGGTATTCTAATATCTTCCCTAAGATATTTTCCTCTAATGTTTATATAGAATACAATTTCTTCCATTTGTCCCTGCACTTCTAAGACCAATTAACTGATCAAAGCCTCTTTCTCCGATGTCAGTAATGGTATCCAGGCAATTATATCTAAATGAGGTAGGACAGCAAATCCATCCAGAGAGATACTTCAATGAACTCCAGGAACAACTATGCCTAGAAACCAAAATTAAGGTCAGCTGGAGGCGTGATGTATTTTGAACAACTGATAAGGATTCATCTAGGAAAACCAAGCAATATTCTAGATAAAGTAGAAAACTTTCAAGGAAAGTAGCTGCTGAACAATTGGCAACTACAGTGGCTTCACAAGGAAGATAAACAGTTCAGACTTTCTTGTCTTTTGAAGATCATTGTGATGGGTGTGGTGCATCAGAGTTGTGCACCAGAAGACAGACTTGCGTGATTTAGACCTCATCAATCCGGTCCGAACACAGACCTCACCGTTCCCCAAAAATAACAGGAATTTACTCTTTGACATTCCACCCCACTTACAAGTTGTCACAAAAAAAAAAAATAAAAATCTCTGAAGTTCTTAAAATACCTGGGAAGGAGATGAAACTCAGCTGTCAGCAAAAGAACATTTTCAGCACTTCAGGCATGTGGAAAAAGAGCTCAGGGTAACAGTTCGAGTAATAGTACTGTGAACCTTAAGATACCTTTTATCAAAGTATACCAATAAATAAAAGCTTTCATTCCATCGTGATTATCTGAATATTTATTACCAGTCCCTTTGCAAAACAGATGAATGCACCATTTGCTGGAATGATCATGATTTCCTATTCTACCTTGGAAGACGCTTGTCTTCCAGTCCATTACAAGAAGGCCTGAAAACTATACCATGGAAACACATGTGATGAATATACAGACGAAGGTACCACTGAGGCGTATTATTTACTGCTGGCTTACAGAATATTGAATAAAAAGTTAATGCATGCATAGAGGTTGACCTCTGAAACCATGGGAAGTCCCAGTGAGCATCAATCCCAAACTGTAAACTGAATTAAAGTATGAGAATAGATCATGTGAGGTAGGAAATCATACAAATTTTTCAAAAACTGCTCTTTTTGACGCATTTTAAGCCTTACTTTTCAAACAGCTTAACAGGATGCAATCACTGGCCACAGAATTTTCCAAAGCAAGAACTAAGTATCATTTTTAAAAGTACAAAATCATTTCTGTAAAATATCCGAAGTGACAAATTAAGTAGTTATGGACTCTAACACAGGAGGACTCAAAAATACAAGCGATTTTTATGATTGACTGGCAAAGAAATGTATCCTAAACTGAGATGTCACAGTCCCACTTCTGGAAGCAACAAGCTAATTCAAAACATCCAAAAGCTGGATCCAAGGGGCCTAGGCTAACTCTACTACCAAGTTAAAAAAACCAACCAACCAAACACCCTACAAAGCAAAGATAACTACTTCTGAAAATTTTCATACAAAGGAAATAGTACCTGTCAGGTTTTTTAAAAAAGCCCAGTTGAGAAATGTGATGGTAGGACTCAGCTTTGAACTAGACTATTGAAGACATTCCGACTACTTAAATGTCTGTAAAGGAGCCAGTAACACAAACACTCCACTGACATGGGTTACAGAGCAAAACACCCTTCTACTTCTACAGTATTATGGTGCTGCAAGCAGGGAAATAAGCTGCAAAGAAAGCTTTTCCTGAGACAAGGAGTCTCAGCTTACAGCTCTAGTAATTTATTCTAATCCTCAGACATCTTCACTTACATTAATATTCTACGATTTGTCCTATATATATATATCACATAACTTGCATCCAATGTTGGAGCACTAGAACATGTAAGAGTAAATAAGGACAACGATCAAATTTTTCCTCACCTTTCTCATTAATGATCAGTTTCATTTGAAAATAATTCTTCCTACTCTACATTGAGCCAGTGCAGCCTGATTCAGCTTTTGAAAACAGGAACACTTTCATTCAGCATGTAACACTGCTAACCCTCTCCCTAGTCCTTACCCCAAGGTGTTACCAGCTCTCTGAAGTTATTCAATGCCCGTGCTTTTAGAGTGACTTGAAGGATGCTGAAGTTGCTACAGTATGGCCTCCCCTTTTGTTACTAGATAAAAATGCCCACAGCCAAGTGCATTAGCACTGTCAAATCTGCAGTCTGTATGAGCTAAATTTATTCTGCTTTTCCCCTGCAAGACCACTCCAGAAGCCACTTAGCAAAAAATAAATACATCCTTTCTTTGCAGCCGTTTACACTAGAACACATGGGATCAACACAACCCCTGAAGCCCAACAGAGGTAAATTTGCACTAACAACACTCAAAGCTTTTAACTTACACAGTGAATTACACCGATTCAGTTCATCATTATTTGAAAGCATAAAGCAGGCTCAAATATTTTAAAGGATTAGGTTGTTTTACAAGAAATGTGTTAATAGGCATTATCTAAAGCAACATCTTCATTCAGTCTTGCTTCAACCATCTTATCACTTTGCTCAAAACTGACAGCTTATGAATAAGTTCATCATTGAACCGTTCATTCCATTTATCTTTATAAACCACCAACATGCAAACTCGATTCCAGAGTCTTCCAAAAAAATACATATTTTTTCTGTGTTAAAACATCAGTGAATCAGACTATGACCAACATCTGGGAAAACTACTCTTCATTTAGACGAACCAATTTTATAAGGTTTTTGTCTGAAGATGCTAAGCAACCTTAAAACAAAAAATAAGCTATGTTTTGACTTCCCATTCACCTGCATTTTGAAATTCTCCATCATACACAAAATGGCTACACAATATTCCCACTCCGTTTGATATCACTGCCCGACAATCAGTATCTGCACATGAAAGAGGATGTCCAGAATACATTTTCGAATACGGCTTTTTTTTTCTTCTTTTTTAAAGATTTGACTCTTACAGCTCCTTAGGAACAGATACCATGAGATATCATAAAGCTACCTTTTAAGTTATGTTTTTGAACTTAAAACTAATAAAAATAGACAATTTTAAAGATATCTTTAGAAGTACAGCTTCTTAACAACTTCCTTTTTGCTAATAGATAGAGGGCTACACAGCTTTTAAACAAAACCAGCTCCAATACAATTCCGCTGACTGCGAATATGTGCCTTGACTCACATGTACTCACAGCTGGGTTAGAAGAATACCTTGTGTTCCAGTTATACATAACCCTCGCGGTGAGGGGTATTCCTCATTAAGAGACATATAATTATGTAAACAGGCTGACGCCTGACTTGCTTTGAAGAAAAAAGCAAGGACAACCACAGGAGGCCTATTAGGGCCTCTGCTCTCCACCTCTTTCACCACTCTAGAGCAAAAGGAAGCCTTTAAAAATACCAGCATCGCAGATGAAGCTCCTTCACTTAAGTGCACAAACCACTAGGTTTGGGCAGAGATCCTTACCCTATGGAGTACGGGACACAGAAAACCCCAATGCAAAGTGCAGCCAGGAGCAAGGCATCAGGAAACAACTGTGCCTTGCCCTCATAAGGATGTCCACAAAGGTTGGACAAAACATCTCATTAACGTGCATGACAGACCTAGGAATATACGTCCAAATGTGCCATCTAAGTTCTTGAAAGAAAGCTGGTGACATGCCAGAGATCACGAAAGTTTCAGAAGATGTGCATAACTGATAATTAGTACACTTCTTACTAGCACCACCAGCATCAGTCAAGCAGTGCAAGTTGATCTGAACACCTTACAACTTCTGCATAGTCAGCAGGTCGATTAGGTGGGAACTGAGGATCACAGAACCAAAGCTGGAAGGCATCTTGACAGACGCTCTAGTCACTGACCTTGCTCCAAGGCAGGATCATCAATCGTTAAATCATTTGAAATTACCGTCTTGCTTGTTTTTCAATACTTCCATTGGTGGAGATCCATCACATTGTCATCATCGGAGCTTTTCAGCACTGCAAGGTGCAGATGTACGTACATTTCTCTACTACTACAGGCCAGTCTCGCTCTCTCCTATGTCTGTGCTCATCTGCCCCCTTTTTTTAACTCAACAGAACAACACTTGACTTCTTGTGAAACTTAGTTTTTCTGCAATTATTGAGCCGAAGCAGTTTTCTGTGCAGTCACACAAACATCAACACAAGAAGTGGTACCAGGATATGATCAGAATCACAGAGGGGGGCGTTCTGTGAGATAACCATCTCCCAGAAGAGGAGACCTGTTAAATCAACTTGGCTTTTCACCTGCACCTTTACACTTACTACCTCAGTCAGTGCCACCAAAGGCATTTCCATTAGTGTGACTAAATCCTAATCCCAAAGCAACAGAAAGAGGAGATGCAAGCCATAGAAACTGCAAGTCTAACAACAAAGGTTTTCAGACAAAGGAAGGCAAGAAAGCAGTTGCTACTGAGCACTGAGGGATTAGGGACAAGATTACTCCAAGAAATACTAATTTCAGAGAAGAAAGATGCCAAGCAAAAATACAACAACTCAAAACCCAGGCGTGAAGCTTGAAGGCCCATTTGAACCTAAGCCATCACCTCATCAGATTAGGTTTGAAAAGGAAGGGTAGCATCAGGACAAGAAGGTGCTAGCATGTTGCAAATTCACCAACCTTTCTCTAAGAAATAAACCCCCGCCTGCAAAAAAAACCACCTCATCCTTGTGCTTACACAGCACAAGCGTGTAATGGTCAAAAAAGATCATAATTATTTTGTGCATCATTAAGCACACCAGGTGTCTCTTTTGGGAAAGAGATACACAACACGCTTTCTTTGGCGGTTAAGTGATATCTTGTACCACAACAACTCATATAATGATTACTGACAGACCTATGGCTTTTTGAACAATCAAATCAACCCTTCTTCAGAAACAGTAGCATCCAGACTTAAAATGTTTTTTGTTCCCCAGAATATCAACTGACCAAGGGAAACGTAACAGATTCCGCACCTTCTGTAAAACGCAACTTTGCTATTCTAAAAAGTATCTGAAGTCTAGGGAAAAAAGTTGCAAAACCTAAATCCGATACTCAAAATTGGCATAGGTTTTTTGGAGCTTAAATTATTTATGGCTTTTTTTTGTCCTCCCAGCTTGATTTCTGAACACTGTTCATTCCCGTTAGAAAAAAAAGATCCTATCACACATATTAAGACAGGTTATCATCTGGCAGATCAAAGTCCAGTTTATCACCCAAAACACAAAAAATAATAATATTCCTAGCTTTGTATCGGTCACTTCACTAACATTTCTAGAGCTGCTCTTTCTCTAGGCCTCAAACTATAGATCTTTTGTCACATGTCTGCAGGAGCGACTGCAGGCATGCTTCATCCCCACATGCTTACAAATGGTTCACATTTTATTCTCTCTAACAAATGGTGGTGCACGGACAAATTAGCTGGGAAAGATGAGGTCTTCTCCTTCTTCCATGTCATGAAAGTTAACTGGCTGCTCCCTTTTCCTCACAGGAAAGCTTATGTGGTGAATCTAGAAATCCCCCAAAGGTGCCGCTCTTCATGTTATTACTGCATTGAATCCTGGGGTTGTATGATTCACCAGAACTGGCAACCCTGCAATATTCGTTATCCTTTATCAAGAAAGACAATCCCCAGCTACTAATAATTTTTTACCTTTTTAAAATTATTTAACAAAGAAACTGAGAGAATAAACTTTCAGATAAAAAACTAGTCAACAGCAGACATCATTTACCATCAGTCACTCAGACAATAGAGAAAAAAAATCCACATAGAGGTTAACTATTTCTCATAGCAGTTTCCACCATTCATTGTCCCTTTCCCCTTCACAGTACCAGAAATTTTCCAACAAGAGAACTCTTTTTTGGTGGTTACCTTAAGACTGGAAACTAGAAAACATTCAAAAAGTTATCTGTTGTCATTGCTAAATCTAATCACATCTGTCTAGTAACCCAGGCTTAGGCAGTAGGGAAACACTGATTAAATGGTTCAACAGCTTTGCTGCCCCAGGTACAAAGAAGTAAAAGTCACATCAGATCTATACACGTCAACTCCTAATCCATGACTGTGCTGTTCCTTCTTTACCAAAATTCAGCATTAGATCCATGCACCAGTGTGTACCTCCAAAGGTGGTTCAGAGAACCTCTGTCTAAAACCACGTTGGGATAGCGCTGGGGGGTTCAATACCGCTATGTCTAATCCTAGCCAGGCAGTAATTAAGGAGGTTTGCATGACCGTGTGCCCCAAGCACAACATACGTTTGCACAAATACATCTTTCATGCATAATTTCAGCATATAAAGTTAAATTAAGAAATTAAGACTTTCATTGAAACCATACCTTCATTCATAAGGGACGGTTTCCTTATACTAGCTAATGATGCATTTAGAGCCAAATACTCAGGCAAGTGCTAATACATCCTGTCTGTACAGGAGATGGTTCTGCCAAGCAGACACTTGCACTCCTACAGTTAAAGCATGGCCAGTCCATTAGGAGTAGAATTATAAAAGACACTAATTAATAGAACTTCTGGAGTGAGTGCCTAAATTCAAGGACAACCCCAAAGAAAAACTAGACATATAAAGGCAGTTCTTCATTAAATCACATTACAGAAGCACAGAATAGATGATGTTGGAAGTGACCTCTAAAGGTCAAGTAGTCCAACCCACTGCTCAACGCAGGATCAGCTGGAGCAGGTTGTGCAATATTCCAGCCATGAGGCCAAGCTTTCCAGGACACAAAATAACAAGACATGCTTTCTTAGTGTTAAATTTAAGTTGTACTTGCTACCTGGACAAGCCTCTTTATTCCTAAATACCCAAAGATAGGGAGCTGGTTGGTTATCTTCTCCAGTAAATGAGTTGTTTAACTAAGAACATTACCTGACATTTATTTGAATAGCTCCAAGAAAAGCTGAAAGTAACAAGGTGGTTTTTCACTCCGCAGTCCTGCAACTCTTCTCACAACAGTCACCGTCCCAGTAAGAAAGCATTCAATATGTAAGGGTGCTCTTCTGCTAAGCTCCATGCGGGATCAATATCAACATCATGGGTCATTTACAAATTTGTAATACCATTCACTTAAACAAAGAATTGATCAGGATACTTCTGAGCTATGCAAAACCATCCTGCATAAGTTTTATTTTTAAATCTCAAAACAAAAGGAACACACACTCAAATGTTTCAAACACTATCACAGAGATGTGAATTCCTCTACTTACTTATCAGTATGTCAGTTTTAATTTTTCCAGTATTTGCCAGAAAACACTGCATGCAAAATCTTCTTCACAGATGCTTTTCTTGTGTTTAATGTAGACACTAGCCTATATAAAATCCTTTTCCTTAGCTGAGACGTTGGGGCGTAACAGAACCTTCCAGCTAATAGAGATATTTTCTCATCTTATTACTAAGTTACACAGTTATCAAACCAGCAGTTTATTTTTGGCAAGCTCTAAAGAATACTACCTGAAAGAATCTGATTATATTTAACAATAAATTGAAACACAAAATTTTGTGGGTGTCCATGCTGCTGTGCTCACGGCCCTAGAAACAAGTGAAAACCCCAACAAATTCTTACTAGTTTTCACTTCCACAAACAACCTAACAGTATGCTTTGCAGAATTCAAGTTTTAAATGATGGAATAGATAAGAGTTCATCAGCATTCTACCTGTCATTTAAAACGTGCTCCGAAGAAATTAAAAAATAAAAACACCCCAACAGTTGAACATAACCCCTAATAAGTGCCTTAAGGAAAGGTGAAAATGAACTATATAAAGTTCTTTGAGGTGCACCTACCTAGAAATAGGCCTTTAGCTTTGGGAAGTACACTACCACGTTACAGCTCCAAACAACTGACTTTACGCCTCAAGACTCTGGAGAACAATCAGCTGGAAGTCAGAAAATCATTTTTGGTAAGCGACAAGAATGATTTAGTGCTTTTGTTAAAGGTCTTGGATGGTTAGGTCTAAGATTTGATTTAAAAAACTCTGTATTCATTTTGCAGCAAAGGAATAACTAAAGCTCTCAATGAGAAACTGGCTCTGAAGTGGATTAGACTTTAAATTCTCAGTAATGATTAGATAAGCAATAACTTGATTCAGCTACCATTTTTGATAAATTAGCAGAGGACAGAGCTTTAACAGGTAACCATGATGTACAGGAAGACAAAGCTATGCTCTGCTGACTGGAATTTAACATGGCCTTCTCTGTGCTCTGCCATCCACCAGATGAAGAAAGAGGAAGAGAGGAAACGTGTCACAGGCTTGAAAGGCCCCATCGTTGACTGGATTACCAACCACCTAATACCATTATCTTTCAGCGTACCAAAAAAGTGGTCCACAGACTTGCAAAACAGAGTTATCAAGAACCTACTTTTGTTCATCTCATCACATTTTTCTTTTCCAATTCCACCTCTGTAAGCCAGAGGCTTTAGACTGTTTACTGCAGAATTCATAAAGAGTTTAAGAGCAACAAATTTTCTCTACAACAGAACCTAAACTACTCACTAATTCAGTCGCCTTAAGAAGTACCTGATGTGTCGTTTGTGGGAAAGTTTATAAAGGAGGCCCCAAGGTACCGCAGAGCAGGGAGGGAAAGACTACTTAGCTTGAGTGTGTCAAAGAACGTCAAGGTATCTGGGCGGTCCTGGCAACCACTGAAGTGAGAGTCTTTAGTTCCCCTATGCCATAGGTGTTATTAAGCGCCAATGAGCATGATGACAATATGATTGTCAGCCTGGACTCCACAGTAAACAAGCGTTTTTCTAGCCTCTATGACAAACTCCACCAGAAAGGGGCTTCAATTATGACTCAGAGGATTGGGAGCCAGCAGCACTACAGACTAACTGTCACTAAATGAACACTGTTTCATTAGTCAGAAGTCCTACCAAGATGACTTAGAAAAGAACAGTTTACATTTGAACTGAAAACTCTATTTTACTGAACTTTAGGAAGTAAGAGCAACTGACAAAAAGCTTTAAACACTGAACTTGGACTCTGAAGAAGCGTCTGACGTTGACAGGCACAAGAGCTGCAGTATTTGTTCTAATAAAACTGTCATGTGAAGGGGCACACCGATAATTAGTACGGCCTTCCTCATTTTCTGCTAGCCCTTATGTGGGGTAGAAGGGAAAAAAAAAAACCCGAAAACTGAAGGACAGTACAAGTAGTAAACCATTTTTAGGCCAGGCTGACTTTTTGTTTTAAGTTGGCCTGCCACTGAAGGCACTTGATATTATGGCATGAAAATACCTTTTTCCCCCCTGAACTCTAGAAATTTTATTTTCTGAGACTGCTAATAAAAAGTTTCAAAAAGTAAAATTTCTGCAGTCCTGAGAGAGGTGCCCAAGGCCAGCATTTCATGAGAACACAAAGGAATAAATCTAATTCTGTAGAGAGGAAGAGATATAAAAAAATCATTTCTTAAGAAACAAAATCCACATACAGGCTGGCTACATTTATATTCTTAATATCTAGGACCGTGTTTGTGTACATATTTGTAAGGTCCTTAACACTTCTTAGTTCTTAAGGCCAGACATGGCAATTCTGCAAGCTTTCTTCAATGAACTTTGGGTTTTTTAGCACCCTCTTCAGAACAAATGGTCAAGAAGTGACCATAGGTCAGGCTGAACTTCAAAGGGACAAAAAAATTTCACTTAAGCTATATCTATATCTCCCTTTCTAAAGATGACACCACTAAGCAAGTCAGCTCGCGGACTTAGGAGGCCACTGGCCTAGAAGTGACAGTGATTCAGCCGTTCTTCCCCAGCATTTTCTTCCTGTACGGAGACCTTTAAAGGACTTTGCCTTTCTTTCAAACCAAGCAGCAGTCTAATATTTTAAAATAATAGGGTTACTTCATACCTAACCAGTAGTACTTGGCCCAATTTCAAACAAAAAATACTCCCTAGACTTGTTTCCAAACCTCCTATGAGTCTGTTCTAATATTTGAACATACTGTTTTCTCTTCCACTAAGCAACAGAAATCTGAAGGGGTTCTTTGGGTCTAACGGGTCTCCTCTGAAAGCTTGCTGGAGAAATACTTACAGAAGAAGAGAGAGGCAAGAAATGAGTAAACAAGAAGTTGAACCACAGGACAAAGCATCAGAAGAAGAATTCTTACAATCCCCATGCCATTACAGAAGAGAATCAACTTCCCCAGGGAGACTGCAATCTAACTCTGTGAAAAGAAAACTGTTCTCCTCATTAACTTTGCAGAGGAGATTCAAAATAAAGAACGCTACCTTGCTTACTCCTATTCAGAGAAAGAAATGTTTGACTTTGCAGATTGGAATTCCAAATGTTTCCATACTCCAACGGCTTCAGCGGCCATTTCATGAATAAGAAGGCATGTCAAAAAAGCCAATGAATTCCCACCACCTTGTTAAGAGAGAACAACAGAAGTAGTTCTCCAATCCAAATGGTATATAATTTATTTAAGTCTGTCTGTCACACCTTCAGGAAATTTTAACACCTTCAGAAAGGCACTGGGGGGCAGATTACACCACATAAATTTTAGCCAGTGAGAGTCATCTTTTCTCACAATAACCCAGCCAATTACCTTCATCTATACCTCTAGTCTGAAAAGCCTTGACATTAGATTTCCTGTGATTTGAGAATAAATTGTACTGAAGCGAGGACAAACGTGACAGTTTACCTTTTAAGATTTTCAAAACCCAGTCATTTATTTGCAGTTATAGGTTAACCATAAAATTTACTTGGACAGCCAGAAGGCATTAACAATAGGAAAAAAAAAAAAAACAAAAACAAAAAAAACACCCCACACTTTCAGATTTTCATTAGTGGGCACAGAAGTAGTAACAATAGAAAGCAGGATAACTGAAGGAACATGAAGTCTTAGAAAAATGTAAGAACAGGCAGATTCTAGATTTGGAAGTTGGAGATCTTCTGTCGCTTTTAAAATGGGAACCACAAGAATCAACAGTAGTTGCAAGAATCCCTTGGGGCCTCTTGCTGAAAAAAAAAATCCTTAAACTTTGCATAATCTTCAACAAATGTCCACTTCGATCTTTTCGTCTCATATGAAGTCTTCTCTTCACCTGTTTATATTTGGTCAAAATGGAAGATAATTCAGCAGGTTTTGTAGAGGGACTTTCCCAACAGCTAATCCCTAGAGAATTTCAAGGACTAGCTTTGACTCAATCCATAAATGAGAAGATATTCCCTGTAAATGAAAGACATTTTTTGACAAGCCAGAAGAAGCTTTCTCAAGCAGGCCCGTTTGGGACCTAGTTGCCATTTAAGCAAAAGGATCAGAGGTGGGTCCCATACCGCTAGCACAAGATTAATGCAGCGCTCAATGCTTTCCTTCTCCGTTGCTGCGAATCATGGCTGAAAGCAAGCTGGAGGAGAAGAGGGGTGAAATGAAAGCTGTAGTGAGCAATCCGGTAGCTAAAGTTACCTGTTAAATTTGTACTAGTGGAATCAGGATCCAGAAAATGTTAACATCGGCTGAAGCAATAACTCAGCAATAAAGCATGATCAATGGTTTTTAATCCTCTGAAGCAGGTGGAGAAGACAAGCAAATTATCTCAGATGTTTTTTTAATATTTTTAAATTATATTTTTAACATAACCTTACACATTTTCACTTCTGAACTCACCAGGCAATTGGGTCAAGAACAGTATAAAGATACAACCACTTTCATCCATCATTAGTATCAATGTCAGAAATTAGATTTCATTCCTGAGCTGATAACGTTTAATTATAAAAAAAAAAAAAAAATAACCAAGACTACTTTAGAGAATTCTATGAAATTCTAAATTAAAAGCATTACCCAACATCCTGTTGTGTAATACATGAGTTTAACAGATATTTCAAGTCTCTCTCAGTTACATTAAAGAAAGAAAGAAAGAAAGTATGCAGTCAACTACAATCAAAGTTAAAACAAAAAAGTGCCTGTGATCTAAGGATCATTATTCCAGACCTGTTGTGAATCAGTGAAAAGGAGAGTAGCAAAGGACATACCTTGGAACTGCTCCCAAAACAATCAAGTTGGCTTTTTGTTTGTTGTTTCCAATTACAGCATTTTTCATATCTCTGTAAATCCAGAAAGAAAAACAAACCCTGGTAAATGATGCTGAGGTACTGAGGGCTTAATCTATAGAATTTACTATTTCCGTGAAGGCTTATCAAGTAGTCTTCCACATGTCCATGCTGCACCTACAGGACTGAATAGTGCTTCAGGGCACAGTTTCCACAGCTCACAGATAAATACCCCAGAGCTCTGGGATTCCATTACATCCCAGTTTATGCAAGTAACAAAAACCCAAACTATCTCACATGCACACCAGACACGAAGAAGTCTCATTATTGAGAAAAACTAGATATACTGACTCTTTGTGCCCATATATTCACTAAACTTCAAAAAGAAAAAAAACACTATGGGTTGGGTCATCAAATGTTTGTAATTTAAAGTATTAACTGAATATTCCACTGGGTGCAGGAAAGGGGAAGGGGAAGGGGGAAGGAAAAAAAAAAAAAAAAGGGAAAAAAAAGGAACATGGAACTATCACCAGTCTCCAGAGACCAGGCTTTCACTCTCCTCTTCACCACAGGCTTCCTTTTGTGAATTTTAGCAGGACACCTAAACATCTGTATTTCAAAATCCCACGAGTAAAGTGGAAACAAAAGTATTTTCCTGTCTGAGAGCTGCTGCAAGGTTAAATACATTAAAGGCATTCACACTCTGCTACAGAAACAAGGGAAGCATTTTGGAAAGAGGATACTGGTTGCACACACTAAGTCCTATGAAAATGTGTGGTTTGCAACCTTGTTGTTCAGAAAATTGCTAGTGTATTCGAAACACCACCACCACCTTTTTAAGATTTTTTTTTTCTTCATATGAACATATTGAACATACATGAACATCCAGAGAATCTGACAGAAAGCCAGCAACTTATGACCAGTTTCAGAAAATCAAGATGACGCATTTCTAGGAAACCTCCTTGTTGTACGGACCTTCATAAGAGCGGAGTACAAAAGGAGTCCAAATTCAGATAATTATCAGCAAAAAACCAAAACTAGACTGATTATAGTGTTAGTAGTTGCAAAACTGATAAATTAATCACTGGCTAACCATCCCCATAATTCATTCAAATTATTTGGGAGCTTTAGAGGTTGCTTTAAGTTAACAGATTTTCTTGCCACTATTATCACTCTTTTACCTGTTATTTGCAAGTTTTAAGAGATTTAGAATAGCTATTCTTTCAGATCCACCCTGGCCTTCATGAACGCTACACAGTCTTTACGTACCCACTGAATGTGCAAATTCCACTGCAATAAGCAGCTGTTAAACTCACTTCTTTAGAGGTACAAGAAACTTCTTAGCCAAGGCAGGCAATATCTGGACTGGCATAAACAGAACCTTTATAAACTTGAATTAGCAGACGGTAATTGCCCGTTCTTCCTGAAGTATTTCACCATGTGACTCACTCTCCCGTTGCACACAGTTATCCAGCCACAGACAGATGAGCGCTCTAGGAATGTTAAGCAAATGGAGGCTGGCTAACTTCTCCAGTTTGGCTAGTGATCTTGGAGCTCCAACCTCAAGCAGCCCTAAAAGCCGCTGAGCGCCAGACTGCAGTTCTGTGCATCTCTTAACACAGGCAGAGTCAGGAAAGCACTTGCCTTGTCAAGTGAGCCATTACTTAACAGGAATCTGCCTACCCAGCACACAGTTTTACACAGCTGAGTATCAGCAGAAAATGCTGGAACTATCTGCTGTATCTCCCGTACGTTTGATAACTTTACACCACAAGCCAGAAGGTAGAGGAGCAAGAGCAAGATCAGAAGACATGCTAAGCTGAAAGCCCAAGAAAATTTAAGGACTGGACTTGAAGATTCCACTAACCTCAGAAACAGTACTTCAGTGGTTTCTACGCTGAATGCTTTATATGAAAACATCCCAGTCATTTTTAAAGGTTTTTAAAATACAAGAGTCAGTCCAAAACAATGGCAGGAGCAATGATCAGATGTCTCACGGGAATGGAAACTGTACCAACAGATGTACTAGGTTCAGGTACTAAACTGCTCAGGTCACTCTAGGACTTCTCACAAGGCTACCTCTCCCTGTTCTCCTTAGGCACCAGCTCTAAAACTCATCAGAAAGGCTGTAGCATGTCACGTATCTGTGAAGGCATCTCGAGAAGCTAAAGTGAGGGCGCTTGCCAGGCACTCTGAAGAATTAACAAAGAGATTTTGGTGACATTTTAATGCTCTGCTCAGGTGATTTTACACATTATTTTGTTTAAAAAACAAAACAAAACACACCAACAACAAACTTTTCTGACTCCTGCACCAACTCCACAACAGAATGGCTTGCTAACCTTATAACCACTCAATATGTAATAAGTACTGCCTATCAGGAATTGATTTAGAGTCCCTTGCAGAAGTGGCAAGAATACAGCTAAGTTCAATAACGCTCAAATTGAGAGGTTTAGGGAGGTCACAATCCCGATCTGTAAATGGTTCAGATGAGCTTCTTCATCCTGGTTCATACAGTTCCTCAGAAAGGTCACAGCAGATACACAAGAAACATCACAAGCTTGAGATTTCTGATAAATCTAACACATGTACCTTTGATCACTTCAACTTGCAAGCAAGTAAAATACCTTCAAATTGGTAAGGTGACTAAAAACTGTCAGAGACAGGACTCAGCAAAGATTACCATGTTTGTGTGCATTATGCCTGGGCACTCCCAAGTTCCATGCCACGCTTACCTCTTCAAATTTGCCACTTACAGAAATTAAACTATCCAATACACAGGAAGCAGGTGGATAAGGAAACAAAGACCATCCTTAAAATGCCATAATCCAATGTTGAATAATAGTAGACTTTTTTTTCCTGTAATAATTACGTGATTCCAGGTTACATTTTATGGAGATTTTCCTGATCAGGAAGCCAATCTCCTTAAGAAGTAAAGAAGTACTGTGCGCTGTCCTAGTCTACCAGGTCCTTGGTGAATCATGAACCTTGGAAAAAACGAGGGCAACTCCCTTATTTGAAAACATCTCCAACAAGTTTGAGCTTGACTGATTTCAGATCCAAGATGACATCAGATTCATCCAAGGAGACAATGCAGTAAAGATCTCTATCTTCTACAAGACGTAACAAAGAAACCTCAGAAATTCGTAGTCCAAAACTGGATACCCACTTTATTTCCAAATGTCACGCCCACTGCTCCCGTTGCGTACTGTGAAAAGGAGTCCTTGGAAAGGAGGAAGAAGGAAACAGCAGCAAAAACACAATCACAAAGAGATGAGAACTTCAAAGAACAACTAGTGTATGGTGATTCTAGGCCTAATCCATGAGAAGACCACGTCCCAGAGGAGGGAGATACACAGGCTTTATTCCAATAATCAGCTCACAGCTCTCAGGTAGGTTATCAACCAGGCTGGCACAGTGCCAGCAGCTTCAGAAGAAAAATGCAGCTCTTATACAAGTACCTATCACATTCCAGCACTACTTAGTTTCTCAGCCTCATGAAGGTAGCTTTCTATAGACCCAAAAGACAAACCATGGAGCTTTCCTAAGACAGAGGTCTTCAGATGCATTTGAGGTTGGCTGTTTTTTGTTTTTCTTTTTTTTTCTTTATTCCTGGGTATTAAATCTTACAGTTTAGATTCAAACTAAATTCAAAGCCATTTAACAAAATTACATGAATTACAGTAATTTTAATGCATAGACTTAAAATCTGATAGCTGATATTTATGCATACATTTACTAAAATGCAATAAAGTAATTTATGTGAAAAACTGTCAAGCAGGATAATACAGGCTGCCAACAATAAAATACAGAAAAGAGATCCTAGCCAAGCGCTTGCAAATATTGCTCCCTGAAGTGCTAAACCAGCTTTCTCTGTTGCTTCTTAAAGAAATAAGAATATGGTTCTATCAGTTCAATCTTGTGACCACTCAGTTTTAAGTTATGAAACTAACTAGAGACTGAAAAAGCAGAAAGACTTATTTTCTTTACCAGCGGAGGCTTATCAGGTCTAACAAGCTTTTGGAACACAGCAACCCATAAGCAATTGGTTCAATTAATTAGCTATAAACAAAATGCAATGCATGCTGGTTTCATAAGTTTTCATTAGGACAGTATGAGTGTTTAAAATAAAATATTTTAGGAGTACATTAAACTCATTTTTAAAAAAAATAAATCTAACTTCCATCCAAATGCAGCTTGAGAAGAGTTACAAGAGGAACTAATCTGCCAATTGAGTATGAAGTTAATGTTTTTATTCTGATGCTCAATATGTAATTGTTTAAAGGCACAAGATATAGCCCACTTCAGGTAAGCAAGAAGCATTATTAAATATAACAATCTGCAAGTAAAATATGCCCTTTAAGTTTTAGTGATTCCTACCTAATAAAAATTAGTATTATGAAACGTCTTAAGTCCTGAGAAAATTAGCATTCTAATCTGTCAATGTGAATTATTATTGCAGAAGCAACTTAACGTGCTGAACTTTGTCCTAAGCAGAAATTATTGAAGTTCCACATCTTCATGAAGTTGACTCTAAATTTGGGACTCCTCCCACAAAACCACAAGAAGTGTCCGGTAGTTGGTGCACGGTTCTCTGAACTAGCGTGAGCTAACTTCCCATCTGAGAAAGAACAGACTCTGAAGTATTCCTAGCAAGCCCTGGTACCCGCATTTCTTCTGCAAAACATAGCGGCTTTCGTGAGAAAGGAACATAATACACGGGCTCCTCAGTAAGAATTTTTTTTTTTTACCTAAATTTTTAAATACCGTAAATCAAGCATAAACAGCAGAAATCTTACAATTCTGATAGAAGCCCTGGGGCTTTCCTATGTCACCTTCTAGCAAAGCAACACAAAAGATCTTGAAACAAGCTAGAGAGACTTGATGAGGAAGCAGCAATAGGAACTACACAGAAGAGGAGGAAATAACAGCTTGCACGGTATTGTCTCAGCTTATGTCTTTTGAAAACAAGAGTGTGTATCCATGTTTAAGAGGTTCCTAGACAGAGAAGGATATCAAACATGAGATGAACAATCACAAAAGGAAAAGTATTGCTAGATACTTCAAGCCAACGCTTTCACATTTAGTATGAAATAGTTACAAGAGATTGCGAGACAATTACGCACACAGAGGAAGCACCCAAAACAATGCATTGTCAGACCAGATTTATCTACCAGAGGCTGACCAAAATTACAAACAATAGAATGACGCAAAGCATCATTCTGAAAAGGTTTTCAAAATGCAAATATCTAAAAAGCTGAGGTATTGGTAGCTGATACAAGATCATAGCTCAAATAAAAAGCTGGACTGGCTGGACTGAGTCAGAAGTTAATTGTGCAGCTAAAGTTTGACAATTATGCTTTCTATAGCTTTTGCCTCCTCTTCCTTCCTCCCACTCTTCCATTTTTATGGACAGATGTGAAACAATCAACAAATGGACAAACTGCATGTTAAAATATTTCCATTGTTATTTTGACAGAATTAATTTCTAAGATGGGCACTACTACGGCTTGAATATCTGTTAATTACCTAATGAGTTGTTTTCTCCCCCTTTAGCAGTGAGCATGTTTGTACTAACATGATTACTAGTCCGACCAAGTGAATGAAACGTTAAAAACCCCTGCCAACTTGAGCAAACCACAGAAGTCGTAAATCAGCTTATTTTTACAGTTAATCATCAGGTTGGGAAGAAAAGTTAAGACTTCTAATCCCATTCAAAAAATATCAGTTGATGCAGAAAAAATATGATTTTATAGGAAAGAACAAAGTAGCACATAGAGACACTGTTACTCAGCTTGTTTAACACTTAGAAACTGTTACACAATTAACATACAGTGCAAACTAAACAAACTCAGCACTTGGATAAGGAAACCCCAAATCCACAGTTGTTCCCAATCTTAATTCTGTACTCTCAGACACTGCATAACATCCAAGTACTGTAGAAAAATAGCATATGGCTATAATTACAGCAACGCAGAACAGCAGAATTTAACATACACAATGCTAAAAGTGATCGTTTAATCTATCTTCTCCATATCACAACACCGCAGAAACCACTTGAACTCCTATCTGAAGTATTCTTTTTGGAGAGGTAACTTACCTTGTCATAAGTTTTCTTGCCAAGGTAAGTCTACCAAATAGAAAGGTAAGGTGTTTCAATGATCCATACCTGTAGTCAGAAATATTTATACCTTATTCCTACCCTGAATCTATCCCAGTTCCCAGTATTTATTTTGCTGTGTGTGTGTGTGTGTGACAAACTGAAGAAACCTCTCATATCAAATCTTTACTTCCATGTAAGAGCTTACGTCAGTTATTTCACATGCTAGCTTTCTATATCAAGCTTAACAACTTAAGCTCCCCATGTCTTTAACTGCAGTTTCAACTCAAGTTCCTTTCAAATCTCTAGGCTGACTGACAAAAGAGGAGATGCTGCTTTTCCCACCTCTCTCGCTCAAGCATGTTTTATTGCCTCATCCTTTGCACTGAGTCTGGAAATCATGCTACAAGTTGCAAGAGATCACTGATCAATAGAAAAATTGCCTATTCAACCTTAAGAACAATGTAGCTCAAACTTAAAAGGCTTGAAGTCAGTGGAGGATGGGAATCTAGCTAGCTTTTATTATGTAAACTTCTTAAACTAAAAAAACCCAAACCCACACAAACCATAGCTAGAGCTCTGTATTATCAGGATTTCAATTTAAGCATCAGTCTCTGCTATTTAAATAAACTAGGTCTTAACAGCAAAGAATTATCCAAAGAGAAGTGTGGGGAAAACAGCTGCAGTTCAGCAGAACTCTAGGAAACTGAGAGATCTCCTGCTCTGTAACACCAGATCAGCAAAATACTTCTTTCACAGCTATCCCGAAACACCCAAACCACATGAAAAGTGCCTTCACCACTGTTGCTACAGATGAATGACCCAAACCATCAAATATAAGTAACTGTGTTACTTTTTTTTTTTTTTTCAATTGTCTCTATCTCCCCCCAAGGATATTTTCCCTCCCAGGATAAGGAGTGCCTTCAGCATTTAGCAGTATATCCCACAGTTGAAGCAAATATTACATGAAATTTCATTAAGCAGAGAGGCATCTTGTAACACTGCATTTTTCTAGCACTATTTTTCATTGACTGTCTCTTGATTTAAAGTTATTTTAGTCCATTATACCCTTTTAAACCCACCACTTATTATCGAAGGAATGTTGTCCACCACGAGGCATTCATGTAGAGAACTCTTAAATTTCATTCAGTCCAGGAAAATACTGTAAAATGGCGGCCTTCCAGCACCTGCTCAGCTGTTCTCACATGTGAGCTCATAATATTGTACGGCACTGTCCACCTTAGGCCAGCAAACACTGAAGGATCACCAAAACCTGTTAATCTGACATGGCTAGTACCCATTAGATTATAATAATCCAGAGTCTTTCCAACATGAAAGTACAGCCTCAGATTTTTACCTCCAAACAGTTATCAGCTAAGATGATGTACTGGCCTCCATATGCTTTAGTCATGCCTAAACTTCCTTTTCCAAATAGGTGTTAGTAAGTTTTCACTAGGACAGAAACCCCATAGTTTATCTATATCTAAAATGCCCTCATTCTACATATGGGGGAGTTACTGGACATTTCAGACAATGCATGTTTGGCATACATTTTAGCAAGTGATTTTGCCATCTAGCCTTCCTGCTGCTTTACAATTCCCAAAGAAAAAGTAAAAATAAAAAAAATCCTCAACACATTTAAATTATTCATTCAGCAGCAGCAATACAGCGTACATACTGAAATAATTTTAATTATGCGTGAGATAAATTAATAGGTAAACAGAGTCCTGTCCTTTGAAAATTACAAGAAATGCAAACCCTTTACTGGGAGCTAGCCTAAAAGTACATAGTCCCAACATTGCAAACTGAAAATGAGCTTGTTTTGGAAAGTGAGTAAACTCAATTTTTTTTAATGCTTATTCCAATCAATTTGAACTGGCAGCTTAGAACCAAAAAGTCAAGTTCCACATACTAATAAACATAAACTCAGTAGCGTTGCTGATTTTGTGGCACACATGCCTGAGGCCCAACCTCTAGTTCAGGCTTAATAACACCCCCCAGACCTCCAAGGGGCACAATGACTATCTCTCGCTCAGCTACCTGCTACATTTTCATTTTGCCCTCCCTTACAGGCAACCAGCTCTCCTTTGCATTTGTCTAACAAATTAATAAGGTTAAACTCTGAATAACTTCAGAGTATTCAGCTGTGCTCAGCTTGAAGTTTGACGCTTCTAACTCGGACCCCAAGACTTTTGTTACCAATGCTCACTTGATTTTCTCCAGCTACATCAACTAGCCTGACAGAAGTTGTTCCTGCTCTCTCATCCTACTTACAGCCTAAAATCATCACACCAATAGTATCACTACTCTGGGGCTGGCATCAAGAGAGGGATTTTGGAGAAAAGTGCCTTCATGCCCTTTTGAAAGGCAGCACTGAAACAGATTCATTAATCATCAACCCTCTCTCAGAGTGGCAACTGCAAGGCTTGAAATATTAAACAACCCTATTAGGCTACGACTGCTAGCCAAATGTAACAGGCATACCTAATTTCCTCAAGTTTAGCCCACCTCTAAATATTAGACCAGAAGTTACAATACATAACCATTTACTTGTGAAAAATAGTATTATGCCTTTGTACCTTTTGCTGCATTATAAAGAAAGCAAAAAAGTGAGAGAGTATCTTATTCTATGACAGGAACACACTTTCTTCCTATTGCATCTTCCTCTCTTCCCTCTTTATCTACACTGTTCTTCCATCTGCCTCTGCAAAACCTATTACATAGAAACCCACTCTTCACAGAGCACTAGTTAATTCTCCAATGATGTTTGAGGCCTTTCAATTTCATCTTCTATCACTCTAAAAACTTGTCTAGCTATTAAATTCCTCAGCTTATCTCTTGAAAGGGAGAAATCAACAAATGGAGTACTGCTCCCAACAACCTCTCAGTGTCACCTAAACCCGCTCAATTTTCTGTCAGATTCTGCAACCTAAAGAACAAGCTTTCCATTTCCAAGCCACAAAGAGCCTACCCTGTATCTGAGGGGGAGAGACTCAGGAGCCTCTCCCCTCAACACATGAACAACACTGCACAAAAACAACACTTCAAAAAATGGTATCACTTGTTCTTAGCCAATTAGACCTCGAAGTTTCCCATTGCATCTGAAATAACATGCATTTACTACAGACTCCTGTCTAGGAGATAACAGAATTGATCAAAAATTTACAGAGGCAAAGTATAACAGGAACCATCCTTTAAGGACTGCTCTGTTTCCACAGGGTCAACTCTAGTGAAAACAAGCGCAAGAATGTGCAAAGAGCAAAACGTGCCTCCTGCAGAAAATTTAGGTTCGGAAGTGCCCGTTGAGAGACTGAAAATGTGATTGCATGTGTTCAGGATGCACAATGCAAAAAAAAAGTGCTGGTCATTGTTTAGTCTTAAAGGTTTGTCTAACAGGACATGAAGAACAAGAGACAGAACTCTTCATAACTGTTGTCTGAAGGGGGTACCTGTTGCTCCATTAGAACTGAGATGGGAATTTCTTCTCTTCCCACTCCATGAAGCTGCCTCATATTTCACACAGCCTTCCCTGCAGGCAGGTGTGGAACACTGCACTGATGCTCTCATTCCAATTGCTACAGCTGAGAAATACAATACACTATTATACAGTCATCTAAACACACACCTGGAACATTTTTCTCAAATCCAAGAATACAGAAATGAAAAAAAGTTGGATGTCAAAAAACAAACAAACAAAAAACCAACACCACATGCTGTTTGAAGTGTTCCCAATTAATTAAGCAACCGACCACAGAAGAGATAAAAGATAGGTTCCATAAAAGCAGCATTACTACCTAAAATATAAGGGGTTGGGTTTTTTTCTGGTTTGTGACTACCTTCTGGTATCTTCTTTTTGAAGAAGGCAAAAACCAGCAAGCAGTACAAACCGTGTTCAGTCAAATGCAAGTACAAGTCCACCGTCCCTGAGAGGAGCTTTTAACACATACCTAACTTTGCATCCAAGAACCTACCACAAAGGTAAGCCCAATTACATCTTGGTTGTACTAAAATACCGGTTTCAGAGTCTTCAAAACACTGAGCATAACCACTAACTATCGCAGCACTGTCAGCCTAAGTCTGCAGGGACCCTAAAAACATTACTGTCAGATTCAAAGTGGTCCGCAACTCCTTACCTATATGCCAACTATTATATTTTTATCAATGGAATCAATTCTCAAACATTTAAAACCATACTGCGTCGAAAGCATATATAAACCAAATTAAATATACTGTGTAGATCTGTACCAGTACTCCTACCACATCACTAGACACGCTCCCTGGGAAAAAAGAAGATACTGTAGACATAGACTTTGAAATTCGTTCTCCAGTACCAAGTGCCACTTGTACAGGATGTTTCTTTCATTTCCCCGAGAAATAAAATGTCCCCACAAGTTTGGAAAATTCTTGTCTAGTAACTCCAGCTGGCTGGATAAGCACATCCATAAAGGACAGAAACAGCAGCAGCGTAGGGATTCTCAGCGCACCACAAAGATGATTATTTACAAGCCTTCAAAGATGATATCCTCTGACTGCTGAGGAACAGCCTGATGAGAAACAGTTGGGACCTTGAGTAAGCCAGATTTGTCAGAAAGAATGCTCCTTTCAAAACCAGCCCTTGAGATGGAATTACATAGCTCTCCATAAAAAGATAGATTGCCTCTTTGAAGACATCAGGCCAAATGTAAGCATGACAAAACACCTCTCAAAGAAGCCCCTGACCAGCAAATAAATTAGAGGACAAAAATAGGTATCACTCTTGCATCTGAACAATGTGGTACTGAGCTTACGAGCGGATGAAAAGTGAGTGATAGTCTAAGGATCACCACCCAGAATTGCTTTTAAAAATAAATAAATACTGCCACACTGCAAAGCACAGGATGATGTTGCAGCAAGCACCTTGGGACAAACAAAGCTCTTCTAACAATGCAGAAATTTACACGGCTATCTATGTCGTGCTCTTCTGCCAAAAAGGATAAAACATTTAAGACAACTTCTGAGAGAACTCAGTATTTAACCCCCTACAATATCTGCCTGAGGTAGTCTATGCACTGTCAACACTAAATGTATTCCATAGCTGCATAGCTGACATTAATGCTGACCATGCAGAATGCAGTCAAAGTATATTTGAGAAAATTTGAACTGCAGAACAGTGTGTAGATGAACGGTTTAGAAGAGCACTAAAGTAGACACAAAGCAAACCTGTAAGACCTTTTCAAACGTGAGCATGACCATAACATAGAGTTTATATTTACAGAAGGAAACTATTATATTAAGCTTGCTCATTTATAAAGACAGTTAACAGAAAGGTAAATACACATTCTGCCATACAGGTGCTGGTATGAAGATGTGAGCCCTGCACACTTTAAATAGTTCACTCTCAGGTACAGCAAAAGGCAGCAGTCATCCTCATAAGAATCCCAACACTTCGAATCCTGCACTGAAATTCATCATTTACTAGCAGGTACACACAATTCTCCCCTTTCTACCTACTATTAATACCCAGATGAACGTGACAGAAATGGTGCGAACAAAAGTTCTGCAGGAAGCTTGACATCTTGAAATAAGATCAACAGAACCACATACAGCAGCACCGGACAAAAGGGGAATGGTTTCTCAGTTTTCCCATGAGAAGAAAAAGGAAAAAGCTCCTAGCCAGGTAAGACTTTACTGTCTCGGCAAAAGATTCTGAACGTAACCTCTCTGACACTTCATGGGAAAGAAAGGAAAAGAAGAGATTTGATCATTTAAATGCTTTCAGAATATGTAATTAAAAGCTTTCTCAAGTTACAAGATGACAACTGGATTGGCATGATTTTCAAGTTCAAGAAGCATTTAGCTATATTTTACCTTTATCAAACTTCATTCAGGAGTTGGTTTTCATTAAAATTACAACGATGCAATTAAAAAAAGCCCCAAACCCAAGTTATTCATTCAAGCGTCTTTAACAGCATGAGAAAGAACAGGACTATTGTAACTGAAGGCAATCTGCAGAAACAAAGCCTCTTAAGACAGCCTATTTTGTGATCCTTGATATTCATACAGTTCCATCAATCAAAATAAAAATCTAGGTCATCAGTATTTTCAGCCAGGATGCAGGAAAAAAAAACTCAGCACACCTTAGGAACCAAAGATTTTCAGCAAAATATGCAGATTATCTGGTAAAGCTTTTGACAGACACTTCTGGTAGAACTTCAATCCTCTCCTATTCCACCCAATCAGTTCATTCCAACTTCAGTACCTCTTCAGATACCCTGAAGTCAAAGAAAGAAGGGCAAAGCAGTGTTTCTCTGCCCTAAGAGAATCTTCAACTGACAGAAACTTTTTATATGTACACTATTCTAAGTTCTGTTTTCATATATACACTTCTCTAAATTGGACCGTTTCACACCCATCCACAAATATTCAGAAAATAACAAATCTATCCCATAGGATTTGCTCAATGTCTGGAAAGATATACTCTCAGAATTAGGATTTTAACCAGAGCAACACAAATATGGTTTACCATCCAAACCCGCCCTTTGAAAGCTATTATGAGATAAACTGGTACTTTCTTGTCTTTAAATGCGAGAAAACCATCTCAGCATAGAATCCACCGATATCTGTGGACAAGATGGAGAATTTCAGATGTTAGCCGAGACAAAGATACTACCTAAAACTTTTGTTTCTGGAAAATCAGTTATAATTCAAAAGATATGAATAACACCTGAAAAGATAGGGAAGCAATTACCAAGGGTTGTAGGTTCCAGTCCTTTGAAAAGAAAGGAGAGCAGGGAGGGAGCGCCACCCAGGGCTCAGAGCATCTGCCAAGGAGAAAAGAGGGGCTTAGTCAACCCACTTGGACACAGGATGAGACACATCCTTGCCCCTGGGACCAACACACCAGCCCTTATGAGAAGTGGACTAAGAAGGACAAGGGCTGGAAGCAAACCCACATTCTCCTACAGGGAAGAGTCAAGAACCTCTACATAGTTACTGGAGTGTACCAGAAGTTTTTGTACAGGTAAGGTATTTCAACCAATAAAGTTTCCAGGAGTTTTACATATGTTGTGTTTTTCATGTATTTCAAAGGGACACTAATTCTGGTATGTTGCCCCTTGGACGCTTACTGAAGTAATTTTTGTTACCTGCTACTGGAAAACACCTCAGAGTGTCCTAAGCAACACAACCAACATTCTTGGCTTTTTGATCCACTTTGTCCTTTGATGACTTCTGGTGTGTTGCTAGATAGCCATACTCACTCTTTCAGTTATTACCCCTTATCACTGGCATGCAACAGAAGTACTGAAACATAATTTGCATTCAAATTAATTTCTATAGAAGCATTTTGTTTCAGCTCACAACTCCCATCACTGAGAAAGAAGCCATGCATAAAAAAAAAAAAAGCCAACACTCAGGCACAGCAGCAGGGGGAAAAGTAAGAGGCAGGTACACTGACTTGGCAGTGGAATAAGAGAAAAGAGTCTCAACAGACCTGGAAGAAGAGCAAAAGGTGGCCAAAAGGAAGAAATGTACCAAAAAAAGTTTTGAATGCTCACAGAATATTTAACCTCATTTCTGGCAAATGGGAGGCTGCGTTATGAACCATATGCACTACAGAGTGATAGTCTGTTAAAACAATACTATCATGTTTGCATTAAAATTTTCCAACAAGATTTCTCAAAAAAAAAAAAAATAGGAAGAGCTTCTTGCCCTTGACATACAACTCTGGTGGAATTCAAGTAAACCTAGCCTATGCACAACACCAGCCCAAGTGTGTTTCAGATGACTTACATGACACCTTGCAGGACCTTCTGAGGATCGAGGTCAAATAATCTATCAACATAATGGCGGCTACTAGCCGTTACCTCCTGCGGAGAAAAAAAAAAAAAAAA
>VXBH01007916.1:570942-581219 GCA_013400035.1 Rynchops niger
GGCGGGAAAGGCGGGCGCCGCCATGTCGGCGGGGACGGAGCGGTCCGCGGCGGCGCAGGCGACAGACCCAGCCCTCCTTATTGCCCTCCAGGGAGAGGAGAGGGGCGACTGGCTTTGCCCGAGGAAAGCCCGGACGCTGAGGCGGGGGGAAGCTGACTTTACCACAGGCCTCTCACATAGCACCGCTGCTGCTTGACTGGTCCCCGCTCCGCGCGGCGGCTCTCAGGAACAGCCCCTCAGCTGCCCAGCGACAGCCCGAGCTGTTTTTTATTACGACCAACCAGGTTTAGGTTCGGCTACCTCATGTTCTGACTGCACTAGGGGAAGTCGTGGAGTTTTGCAGGTCCTTCTGTCATGTCCTCGCCCTGCGTCTTGCCCCCGTCTCCGTGGAGTTCCTGGAACATCATGAAGATGGTGGGTTGGCGACTCATCCACACCGGGTACATGGGGAGCTGGAGCCTTGCTGAGAACCATCTGCTCAGGCACAATCTTTGCCAGGGACACAGGCACAGCCATAAAATAGATGGTTTGGGTTCCTTCTTTCATCGTTGCTTGTGTTGTTGCTTTCATGGATTTGTTTGGGTTGGTTTTTTGCAGAAAACACTCCCCCAAAAAAACCCAGAACTTCACTCAGATTTGCTATAGGCTTCTAGAAGATCTTTTTGTATTAACCCCCTGTATGTCACCTTTTTAGGCATGGGGACACTAATTTTATCCACCCATTGCTCCTGAAGACAGAACTTCAGTAGGTGGGAGGATAGTAAAAATATCGCAGGCCAGGTTCATGCATCTTAAATTCTGCTATTGCGATACAAACACAGATTTGCCAGTTGTTAGAGATTTCAGAGGATAATGGGAACACAATAAACATACTTTGGGATGCTGTCACAAGTTGACTTTAATAGCTCTAATTTAAAAAAAGTACTCCACTTACAGAAAAAAAAAAAAGCTATACCCCTTTTCTTTGTTTTTCTCCAAGTAGATTAACAACGTGCTCTGAGCAAAATAGCTGCGTGCTGGCCTAGAATGAAACACATGAACACTTTTCTCAAACTCTTTTTAGCTAACAGGAAAAACATTTTTAGGCTAAGTGTAAGTTTCATACACTGAAAAATCTGTGATACAAGGGTCTGACAGAGAAACGTTTTCCAGATGTTTCTCACCAAAATTTAAGAAGTTTTCAAAAGGACCCTAAAGCTTCTTTAAAGAGGACTGAAGACTCCAGGTCTTAAAAGGCAATTAAACTTTGTCAGCCCTCCTTAGTGTTTTACATACTTTTTGGAGTATTTGGTCTTCACTGAGAAGCTTCAAGTTCAGAGCTTCAATTAAACTCTAGACGCAGCAGAGGATCTTGCTGACAGGGAAAATCTGTAACAGACGAGAGCACAGTAGAGCTGGACACTTCGAATTGCAAAGAGGGTGTGAACAAGTCCAAGAAAGGGCACAGTAACCCTGTATACATCACACATCATTTATACTAAAAAGAACCCAACCCAACTGTATGTTAACAATGTTTACCAGCTGTGTTCTGCTCAATGGATGCTGAAATACTTTATTAAAAAGAAATCTTAAGAGATTGAAAAATCGGTATTCTATCTTGTCAAAGTCTCTTTCTAGAAAATCAAAGCACATTTAGGAGAAAGGGGGGGGGGGATGTGGGACAACACACAACAGAACAGTTTGCTTTAAAAACACATAAAATCGGACTAAAATGTCTATTACACGTAATGTACATCTTCCACTCCAGTACATGGAGAATCTCATGGCTGAATACCATGCTCAGATTTCTTAGGACGATTTTCAAGTTCATAACACAATTTATACTTAAAATACTTTATTTCCATTATAGTCCTCAGATCACGAGGCATGCATAAGATCTTAGCATTGTAGACCCAGGACCTTTGAAGATAGTCAGCTGTCTTCAGTAATCTAGCAGGTAGTTCACTGCTACTTTAGATAACCCCGAGGGTTACACCAAACACTTCCAGTTTTTCATCCCATTGTACCAGTCCTCTTTGGAGGCTCTTCTGACAGATGAGCCAGCATAGAGAGACAGGGGAGGAGCATTAACAGTGCCCAACTAATCATTTAGTAAACAAGATAGCATCCTCTGGAAAAAAACCCCACGATGTTAATGGCGTCAACCCACCAGTATAAAGCTGTTAATCAGAACTGTGGAAAGCACTAATTTTGCCATTTTCTAGCCCTTGAATACTGATACGCATTTAGTTTTCACCGTGAATGCTGACAGGAGGGGAACCACCTAGAATGTGGAAGCGACTGTAAAGACAGAAGCCTTGACCTTAGTGTTTCCCTGCTACATAACTCACGCTCACCGATCCCACTTCACTCGCTGCTCCCTGTCCAGTTCCCTCTTCCTGTCAGGATGCTTTCCTCCCAGCAGTGCCCGTGCCTTCAAGGAGTAAAAGCACACAGGAGCTACCTCTGCTCTCAAGGGCAGCACAGTCCTGAGGAAGTTGCGCTCTGTCTGGACTCCAAAATCTCAGCACAGAACACCAGCAGAATTTGACAGGAAGACTAACAAATCTAATGACATTGTCCTTTTCATGAATTCACTGAGTTTTGTTATCCTCACAGCCTTTTAGGCCAAAGGAGTGTAATTTGTTTGCTAATAACTCAGGGCAAACTATAACAGTAAAAAGAAAACTTCCAACTCCTGTTCTCCTGTAGCTGCAGTTTATGAAGGTACTTTGGAAGCTTCCAAATCCAGCAGTAAGAATTCAGCAAGTTACACGCTACTGAAAAGAAGTGGCAGGGGAAAACTTGGGCTAATGATAACGGTAGGCATTACCGTCTCAAGGAACTCTGTGTTGTCCCAACCACCTTATATGAAAACAGAACACAGCCTTAATTAGTAAGAACTGAAACAGTGATGATGTCTGCATTTCGGAAGCTGCTCATCCTAACTACCTGCCTTTTAATTTTAAGACATGGTTCTCAATTCTTAAGAAACAGCACACAAGTGAGTTTTTAAGAACAGAGATGCAGTCGTCCACGGTCCCCATAAAACCATCATGCTTCAAATTAAGAGACTTGGTTCCCTAGCAGAACTGTAATTAAAATCTAATACTGGACAATACACATTGTTTTGTTTATGACCATGAAACTCTTCTGTGGCATGAGTATAACCCTAACCAGAAACAAAAATCTTCACTCTTCTATTGCTGTTTTGATATGGGAATTCTGTTTTCAAATTTAGTTCACGGAGTTATGGCGTACGCTACTTTGTATTAAAACTTCAGTATAAAACAAGACAAAAGCAATAAAATCAAATCATTCAGTCTTGTAAGTCAGACATCCTCTCACTTTGACTTGAGTTACAGTTTAAGAGTCCTTTTCTTGTTAAACAAGCATGGTGAATCTTGTATAGCAGTACAGCTGAAGATACGTAATACACAGTAATAACAGAACTGAAGTAAAATCAACTGATTATACGTGAGCTTTAAATCCTTTGACAAAGTACTTTGTTGGAAAAGTCTGATTCTGACTTAGATGTTTAATCTGGATAAATCTTCCTCCCTGCGAGAGGTATGTACAGCCTCCTCAGCTTAAGAAAGTAACATGAATAAGAGCAAGTAAAATTAAAAGCATGAGTAGTCCACCACAGTTCTCAACACCTTCCCATAAAAAGGTAGAGAGAGAACTTAGTTATACATCACATGAAGTATTACTCTGTTTTATCTTCCTCCTCTGCAGCATAGATAGCTTGATTCCTTCTCTTAATTTTTTTAATGCTGCTGTTCCCGTTTTCATTGCCACCAATGCGCTTCAATGGTCTCTCATTTAAGCTCTTCTCTTCCACCTGCTTACTCAGGCCAGATTTCTCCAGTTCCTCATTAGTGGAGTCCATAGCATCATCGGATGATACCGCCATGGAATCTGGCATGATCCGGATGTCAGAAAAACTTGCAGAAAAGTCAGGAGGATGATCAGGGGAAGGATCTACAGAACATGTACTCAAGTCTTCATCAGCACCTTCTTCGTCCAGCATTATTTCGTCTGGATTAATGGATGATAGTCCAGAATTATCTGTATTATATTCACTGGGTTCCTCTGCTGACCCGGTACTGTCCATCTCCTCTTCCTCCTCCTCCTCTTCATGTTCGCCTCGTACTGAGCCCTCTTCTTTAACTTGCTGGATCCTGTCATTGATGTCAGTGAGGCCAAACTGGGCACAAAACTCAGTGGTCTGTGGATTGATGGTATGAACTGGTTCCACCTTTTTTTGGGGCTTGCTGGGATCATAACAAGCAGCTGTCAATGTGAAGTTACAAGGAATTTTGAGGTTATGATTCAGCTCTTCTAACACCTCTTTGATGGCTTCTTCTGTCACGCTGTAATCCCACCTAAATAAGTGTATAAAGTTTAAACAAGTGCACTAGTCAAAAGGTATTTCCTGTTCCTGCTGCAAAGAGAAACTTTAAAGATGGATAATATATTCATCTTACAACAGATACCCAATTTATCAAATGATTTCTCCAGCAAGTATATTGCCTTTGGTCAATACTGAGATTCCCCTCTCCCCACTAACGATTTGTGTATTACGTCGACCCACCCAATGAACATTCACCTGCCCACCCCCATAATCCAGCCTGATCTTCAGTCTCACAGTCCAACTGGCTAGATGATCAGCCACCATGCATTTTTTGCCCCTCAAATGGTGGTATTTAAGTTTGCAAAACAAAACTAACTGCCCATGTAGAGCAGTAAAGAGATTGTATGCTCTAGAGTATAGGTCTTGCCACCATTCCCTTTGTTTTCCAAGGCACTTAGCAAGTCCTACAGGCATTATAGGCTGGAAAACAAAGAAACAACTCCAAGTTTACTTGCAGTCCAGCAAAAAAAATCATGCTTTACTTTGCATGCAACTTACTTTGCATGGAGGCCATTATTTTCAGGCATGTTCCATGAGGTCTGAGTCACATTAATGAGACTGTTGGTGGCCTTGAGCACTGCAATCCACTCGGCATCATACTCCAGCGAGTCACCTGCACTAGGATCATGTTCTACATCTATTATCTGTTTACAAAACCAGAGAAAACAGATGAGATGAGTTATTTCTCTTGACACCAGGAACTGATTAAAGTTTCAAGTGTTACTTCCATGGTACAGAGTTTTAATTAAGTTTCAAGTACACTGAGCTCATGGTGTCAATCAAACAAGTCCTCTCAAGTTAGCCCTACATGGAAATAAGGGGGCTAATAAAGGACAATCAACAATAATAAAAAAGGCATTTCTGTATTTTAGCTTACAGCAATTAAAGAGCAGAACACCCTCCTCTCTACTGCCAGCTACTGGACAGTTATGCAACTTGGAAAACAGAATTTGCCTACTCTTAAATATTCATACTGCCTTCTAAGCAGATATACATCAAGAACTGATGGCAACAGTTATTCTGCTGTATAAACGTGCATTCTTCACATAGCAATTAAATGTTTTTAAACTCTTCAACAGCTTACAAATTGAAATCTAAATCTGGATTGTCTTCAGTGACGTTAACCCAACTCAAACTATTCAGTTGAGCCAAACTGCACTGGTCAGGCTCTGATTTTAAATAATCCATAAAGTAATCCAACCTTGTAAGACAGTTTTAGGAAAAATAAAATAATAATAGATTTTAAACCAAAGCTACGCACAGGTGGATCACCGCGCTGCTGGAGGTAGTACTACTCCAGATCAGTTTTGTTACAGGATTCTAAGTGTGGACTAGTGCCCCAGTGAACCTTTGCAGAGCAAAAGCCCATTTTCCTACTCTATCCCACCTTCAATCAAGTTAGCTACTAGAACAAGCGGATCCTGCCACACATCCGAAGGACAGACAGTGAACCTTCCCCTTAAGTTGACAAATAAAAGCTACTTTAAAGTAAGACTCCTAAAATGCTTGACTGCATTTGAAGAACACGCTGTCAGCAGCCTCCTCTCACAGCAAAGGATTTTAGATTCATCCATTTTAGATTTTATAGATGGCAATGCAGGCAGCAGACACAGGCCACAGGCATGAACATTATTTTGCTCTTGGCAAATCAGCTTGGTGACTCTCATTGAAAATTCCCACAACCTAGACCTCCTATTTGTCCACCACCCTTCCTAGCCAGATATGCACCAAACAAAAAGAAGCAGAGCCGTTCTCCTAGGAAGTTGCACCAACTCCTGCTGGAATTCACAATACTGAAAGGAAATTACAGTACTCAACTTAGGTCTCAATCCTGTTTGAATTCATGAACCCAGATCTGAAGAAAGGCACTAGATAAGCCAAATAAACCGTGAAAGAAGAACCTCAAGATGGGCTTTTCTTCTTAAGTTTGACAATTAACAAACAATAACACAAGAAGAGATTCAATTCAGGTTGAAGTATACCTACTCCTCCAATTAAGTCAAGTACTTGTTCTAAGGTGGAAGAAAACGGTAGGAATTAGCAAACGCTGTGCCTGCCTGACAGGATGCAAGGTCTGCTTATTTCAAAACAGTATTATACAAAGACCAATCCACACATGCACCATTCCTAGTTTCTTTCCAATTCCTCCATTTATCACAACTATTCTTCAGCTTATATCTAAGCACAGCACTCAGCAGTCCAGACAACTGAAGTACTTAAAAAGTGAAATCCCATTGCACATGGTCATCACCTGTAGAAAGTCTCTGTGCGGCAGGCATTTATCCAGAGCCAAAAACTTCGTTGCTTTTGGTAGCTCTTCTTTGGAGTTTGTCTAGGAAACAAATGGTGTTAACACAGTCGTTAGCATTTGTATGAAATTTGACCATTCTAAACAAGTTATATAGAAGGATTTAAAGGCTTAATTTATACAGAAGAGAGACAGAAACAGAAAATCAGCATAGGATTTTAAGAAAGGGATGGAGGAACAAAGATAAAGCAAGACTTCACTGGAAGTCTAACAGAAAGTTAGACAGCAAGATAAAGCACCGCAGGTTCCCCCCAACCAAGGCAGCTGAGCACACCTACCTTCTTCATGCCAAAAGAAAGACTTCAGCATAATTAGAAACAGACTTGTTGAGTCTAGAGGGTCTAGAGTTACATTTTTATAGCTAAATAACTTGCAAATAGGAATAGCAAGTCACACCACCCTCAGGAACAACTCAAACCAAGACAAGTTTCAATTTACAGGGGCTGGTTTTTGTCTTTACCTAAGCCAGCAGACTTCACCTGCCCAGCCTTACTACAGGCAGCCTCCCATCCCCACTTAGCCGCTATCTTCTTTTCAGTTGCTTCTCTATCACTTTGGTTTGAAGGTGTCTCCTTCCCCAAAAAAGGGGAAAATGAAGTGCTTTTCTACAAACTTAAATTAAGAAGTTTCAAGTGCAGCCATGTTAGCTATTTCACGCTGACCCCGAAGAGGATTAGGTAGTCCCACCACTGATTTGTAACATCTCTTTAATTTACATAAGCTAGTAGTCTTAATACCACTTAATATTTTGCAGCTTAAGCCAAGTTTTAATAACTGAGCAAAAACATTAAAAAGTTGCTTTTCTGGACATGATTACCTGCGCTGGAATTCTAAAATGTGCTTGCGACAGATATGTTCTTGATTTTTTTTTTCCTCTTTACCTGGTGTTGCATGAAAGCTGCAAATTTAACATGAAGATGTGCTGAGAACCAGTAGGTCGGTTTCAGATGCTGCAGAAGCTCTGAAGCAGCAGGACTTCCTAATGTGTTGCTCTCCACTTCTTGACGGAAGAAGGATTTCATTTTAAGAAGCTGGTTCTTGTTCCCATAGTGATATATGCTCCTTGGCCAGTCATGTGACATGAATATATCAATGGGATGCTTTAACTGTCAAGCCAAAATGCATACAATATAAATAAAACACATATGATAGTCTGCCTTATAAAAGAGATCACATCATCACAGTGTCAGACACTCAGAAGACTCCTCTTAAAAATTACAGCTACAGAGCAAGTTCTCTACCCACAATCAAAGGCATCTTCTTCCTCATGAAATTTTTAAAAGCTTTTTTAAAAGGGATAATGGCTAAGCACGATATTCCTCCTCAAAGGAAGCACCGCTCAGAAGTCTAATCAGTGTGTTAAGCGTGTCTTGGTTCAATATTCAGCATATTTCCATTAGCTGTATCAGAACACACTTCTAGATGAAACCCGACTCCAACTAGTAAGAAACTCACAGTGAAATGAACCAAATCCTTTACAATGGCAGCAAACCTTTGTCCTATGTTCAGCACCCCTATACCTACTGAACACATAAGTGTGCAACTGCAACCTGAATAATCATTCACAAGATGCTTCGAAAAACACGTATTCACACCACAACCTCAGCCAGAGTAGCCCTTGCGCCAAAGCAAGGAGTAGGCAATGCTCAAAAATAAAGCTAATCTGTCCTTTGAATTTCTCACCATGGAGTCAAAAATACTTCAACCACAGAAATTTGGGATCAGTTTATTCAGTTGGTTCACTTCGTAGCAACCAGCTTGCATGTCAGACATCTTCCTAAAGCTAACATAAAGCTGGAACAGTGGCATATAGCTTCTGTTCTGTGAATTTTATCCAATTAAAAAAATTAAACAAAAAAAAAAAAAAAACATACCACACTCCTGCCTGTGCTCAATTTAGATCAAATTTGCATTGCTATGCCAAGTGTTGGAGGAGACATTCAGCAGGAACAGCAGTGGAATCACAGCCAACATAAAATGGCCTGTCCAGATTAGCTGGGAGTTGCTGGTAAGATTTGCTATCCAATAGCGCACTTGTTCTGCGTAGCTTTGACATCTTACTTTTAATGAAAACTATTTACCACTATTTAAAAAAACAGATTTTTCACTAACCTGCTTGAGTTTGAAGACTTCAATGTTCCTTACGTGGTAAGCGCTTCTAATTGTTTGCTGGTTGTATGGCGGACACTCAAAGTGGCCTGAAACATTGAAAAAAAAAAAAAAGTAACCTATGTATCTACCAATATCATAGCTACACATACAAATATGCTGGCACAGCCAAAGAACACTAGGTAGACAGGAACAAGAAAAACATGGGCATCAACATAGCGAGAGCAGAGCCACCCTCTATGAGTAGTCCATGACCAAAACATAAGTTAGGATGTAACAATTTGGAAAGTGTTATAAACTAAAAGATCACGAAGCACTGCATGAGATCTGACTCAGGCTATTGATGCTGTGATAGTTTGTGTTTCTTTGAGGGTGCTGCCACCAACCATGAAATCACAGCTTAACAGATTCGACAGCAGCTTAAACACAGGCACCACAGGCTCTGAAGTGCAAACAAATACCCTGTCAAAAGGGACGTAGTCTTCAACTTTGCCTTGGGACGAAATACTCAAATGCCTAGCAGAACTCCTACGTACTCTTAAGAATGAACAGAAAAATTGCATTTTTCAGTAGTTAGCATGATTGTCAAAAAAGTCTCATCTCCCACATGCAACATCCAGGCATACAAACTGTATGGTTGATAACAACAAATTTAATTAGCATTAATAGGTATTAGATAAAATCAGATTTTCTAGAAAACTAGTTCGGCACTTTGTAGCTTGAAAGCAACCTGCAGAGCTTCTCTGACACAGTATGTTACTAAAGATAATATTACTTTAGAGACCGCTATTTCATGTGCCGAGGAGATCAGAAAGACTAAAATAGCTTTTATTTGCTGACACCAGGTATAATCTGTCACAAGATTTCTGTCCACCGATGGAGACCCTTCCAAGGAAGAACTCTTGAACGCACTTATAACTAGGAGGAACTGATCTCCAGATGTACTCACACTAAGCCTCAGCTCAGGACAGTACATTCGTACAGTATCACACTTGTAAATTGAGTGTTTCATACAAAGAAAACCAAAGAGTCTTGCGTTGCATGCTAAAAGGACACTACCATGGAAAAATCAAGACTGTTCCAACAACAACATTCAAAAGGCGCATTGCCTCCTGCTGGGGTCACCAGGCAGCTACCGACTCATCTACCAACTCCAGAAAATCCCGCGTGTTGAGCCAAGAGAGGTTTCCAGCATAGGAGTCGGTTCAGAGGAGGCACAGACAGGGCTCAGAGCTCCGCTCCCTGCCGTCCGCCCAGCCAGCCCGGCTTTGTCCCCCCGTACCTTTCCGGTAGTCGTGAGACTTGAAGATGCCCGAGATGCCGCCGATCCTCACCCCACGAAACCGCACCACGCCCGCATAACCTAGGGAAGACGGGAGAACGGCTCGTCACGGCGGGGGCCGGGGCAGGACGAGAGGCTGGGAAGGGAAAACGCCGGCGGGAGACCTTACCGAGGTAGTAGAT
>VXBH01007916.1:584410-617649 GCA_013400035.1 Rynchops niger
GACGGAGTGTGGAGAGGGAGGAAACGCTTCGCGCACCGCGGGCGGGTAAGTTGCGAAAAACACTTCGGGGTGGTGGTGGTGGTGTGGAGGCCGGGGCTGTGAATTACCTCAGAAGAGTTCTGGCGAAGTGCTGGGAGGCATAACGGCTTCTAAACGCAGCGGGATGGGTGTAGTTTGCCGCTCAGGGTGGCCCGAGGCTGTTAGTTGTTGTAAGTCAGGAGGTTAACACCGGTGAAGGGTCACCTCTGCTTAGGCTGTTCTTTTTTTTCTGAACGCTTGCCACTTGCCCCAGGACCCTGAGTAGCTGGACCTTTGGTGGTCTTCAGTGCAGCTGTTGATATATGGTCATGAAAGCAGGATTTTCATTTTCTTTTTCCAAAGCATTTCTTCATGAGCAAGAAAGGGAACACCTTTGGCTACAAGACTGCTTGGTTCACAGGCAGACAAATCTGAGATTAAGTTGGGCATAAACTTGTAAAATTGAGATTGAATAACTAAAGGAACGATTTACTGAAGGACTTGTTCCTACTGGAGTAATTATCTCTGAAGGTCAGCAGACTGTACTGGTCTCAAGTAATGTAAATATTTTTTAAGCCCAGGACTAATTTTATTACCTCTGTTCTTCACGCTAAAGAAGGAAGCTCTGGAAGACGTGCTGTTCTGTGCCCCCATCTATCCTGTAAAGGCAGGCTCGTAGTGTGCAAAGGGAAGAATTCAAGAGAAGAGGCAGGTAGTCCCTAGGCTGTTTGCTATTGAAGTGCTGCCTGAAAGGCTAGGTATATCTTTCTTGGTGCTGGTCTCATGGCTTTACCTCACACGATCAGATGCCCACTTCAGAAAATAAGTTTCCCAAGCATTTACTTAAAATAGCCACCTCCTTTCCTGATTGTTTCTTGTGAATCACTCAAGCTCCGCAGGTATGCTCTCACAGGTTGTGTAGGAGGAAGTTATTTTTGTGAGAACTTTGAGGAGATTGTCAGTACTTCTCAGTTTTGTAAAATTATGTATTATGTCTGCTGGATTCTGAGAAGTTGAAGCAAGAGACTGGATTCGTTGATTGGCTTTTTTTTTTCTTTTCTTCAGTATTTGTGTATCTGGAAATGGTAACACTGTGTATCAGATGAGACTGATTTACATTTGACTTCATATGAAGTACAAAAGTTGAAGTTCCCTGGTGGCACATAGCCAGTTTCCACTACCTAGACCTTTGCAACCACTGTCATCCTACTTTGTACTCCTAATTTGCAGAGGTGCAGCATTAAAGTCAGCTATGGGCAAAGTGCCTCAAGTTAAAGTTGACTAATGGGCGACTGCCAAATACTGCAGAGATTCACTGGTAAAACATCTATTTCATCTCCTTCAGCTGCAGCCTGCAGAGCAGGTGATGAATATTGTGGCTCAGGCAATTCAGAAATCTTGGTAGTGAAGCCCTGTGGTCTAACGCTCACTGCCAGTAGCCCGGGAGGTATAAATATGATGCTGCACAGTGGAATTTGCGTTTTCCCTTTTTTTTTTAAAAAGACCTTTCTCCACCCTTCCTGTGAACACCCCTCCCCCCTTGAATTACACAGAAAACCTGGCTTTAAACAGTAACTCTGAATTTGGTATATCTTGGTCCAGTACAGAGGTTGCTGCTCAGTCTTGCTTCACCTCCTTTATATAAATGTTTTCCAACACTGTTTTTACTTACATGATTGCAGGCTGTTCTTCCCCATAAGACTGGGGTTTCTCCTGTTACACAGAACTGAACTTTCCTGAAGACTAAATTAGAGCTTGGATCTTGTGCTTCAATTCTGGCAGAAACTGGACAGCAAAGTAGAAGGGAATGTTCTCATTCATAATGAAGGTAGTTAACTGCTGTCTTAAAGAACTGGTTTCATGTGTGTTACGGGACGAGCTTCTATCCACCAGACCTCACTGTTGCATTTCCTCTGCTGTTTACGTCCCTGGATCTGATTTGCAGAATTTCTGATGTACAACTGTAAGAGCAGTTTCAGCTGAGCGGGTGCTGGGTATGAAAGACTGTAACATCGCATGTTTTGGAAAATCAGGCCTTGAGCACCAAAAACTGATATATTCACTTTGTCACAGTTCTTGCAGGGTAAAAATGAGGATAATACTGGAACATAAGGTAATATCTAAGTAGCATGTAAATACTATACTGATGGAGAAATTAATAATTCTGATTGCAGAATAGTGTATGAATTGGATGCAGTAAGCAATACCTGAGGTCACACATGTAACAGGCATTCTTGTTAAAAATGACTGTTCATTTTAATGAATATTCAGGTTCATGATTGTTCACTGCTGTTTACTCAAATTAGAATAAGGGAATCTTTATCTGGTTTTCTGTTTCTTGTGTCTATCACTTGTCTTTTTAATCTGCTTCTGTTTAAATACAGAGGGGAAAAAGAGATAAATGAATGGAAGTTCTTTTTTGTTTTGTAAAGATACAAGGGAAGTTACTTCCTTTCTCTTACTGGGATGTCAGGCTAAAACGCCCTTAATTTTTCTTGGTAGAGGAAAGAGGATAGAAAAGTTCTGCTCCCTTAAATTGCGTATTCCTTTGATCACACTGATATGTGCCTCTGGTGTGGCGTATCGGAGTCATAAGCAGTAGAAGCTGTAGCAGTGCCAGACTTCTTGAATGCTAGGACATGCTGCACCTTTTGGCATAATTTGTTACATTTCAACAGCTGCTCCTCTTCAGAGTGTGAGACAGAGGCTGGCAGGAATGGGCTTGTGGAAGGTATGACTAGTGGAAGTGACTGCTTGCTCTTTACTCCTGTGATCATGCCTCAGAGGAGAGGATGGGCACGCAGCGCAGAATTGGAGCGTTTCTCCCCAATGCTGTTGTCATTGCTGACCCATGGAAGAGCTATAGTACTCCAGCTGGGCCAGGTACGGGCTGGGAGCTGGTACTACCCTGGAGAAATGGACCGTCACCTTAGACAAAGAGAACTTTACCAAGAATCTTGAATGCATGAGGAAATAAGTGAATAGAGAGTAGCGTGATACAGATAAGACATGAAGAAGTCAGATAGAATAGCAATGAGAAATGTATGAGCTCTGAATAGAAGGGAAATGAGTGAAAAAAATATTTTTCTTTATTTTTTTTACTCATGCCTTGCTGAACTTCAAGGTGTATGTTAATGTATTGGGGGCATGCTAATGAGCTAAGATTATATGTTGGTTCTATACAGACATGGGGCTGGAACAATAATTAGTTGGCAAATTAGTTATACTTAACAGGTTGGTGTTATGTGGAAAAATTGTACGAGCTTTTACTCTCTTGTCTCATCTGTATAACTGGAAACCGGTCGGTCTCATGGGACACAAATTCCTGTCTGGTTAGTTTTAGTTCCAAGTCTGTGTGCAAAGGGAAAGTTGAAGAAAGGTATTTCAGAAAAGCTGAACACAGTGAAATCTTTCTTGATATTATTAACTGTCCTCCTCCCCAGCTGATACCCCTAACGACAAGTTCTGCAAGGCCCATACATTGGTTCTCTACAACAGAGTTTCTAGCATACTTGTGTTCAAAGGACCCTGTGTGCTGTTGTCTGTGAAGGGTATAGCAGTACTGGAATATTAGGTAACCCTGTGACTTAACCTGAAGGAACTATACTGAATAACACTGCATTCACTACCAGCAAGTCAGCATTTTAGAACAATAGTTTAGGGTCTAGTGTCAGGTTTATTTTTAAAAAACAGTGTAGACTATTGTTATTGATACTAGCCCAAATCTTTGAGTGTTGGGCTTGCTTTACATTGCTGCTGTAAACATGGAGAGATTGTATTTAAGTTTGTGTTGGGAGATTTTTTTTAATTATTTTTTTTTAGAGTAAATCTACTGAAACAGGTTTCCTAATGTAGAAATTGACTTCTCCAAATCCATACTGACTGCAAAGCAGTACTTATCATCCCGTCATGGACGGTGATTCTCAAGGTCATGTCTACTTGGAAGCCTGCCTTGATAAGCGCTCCCATTGCGGTGACCTTCATGGTTCACTGCAAGAATGCTGAAGTCCAGCTTCAGCTGGTAAAGTTAGATGGTCTGAAGCTATTCGACAAGAAGGCACAAGAGACAAACAAGTGAGTACTCTGCTGTTTCTGGATTTTCAGAGAGTTTAACAAAGTTATTTGTTAATGCTTCTTAAAGGAAATGAACTGCCATGGAGTAGGAGTGTAGCTTTTTCAGTAATTAATACCTGGTTGAAGTGTAGGAAGAACTGTCAGCTTTTCTAGTGAGGAGTAATCACTAGTGGAATCCCAGGGGGTTCTGTGTTTAGGCTTGTGTTGCTCAACATAGTCATAAATCTATGACAGGATCTGGAAGGTAGGCTGAGTAATGAAGCATCAGTATATGCTGGAAATCACAAAATTAGGGTAGCAGAAGAAAAAGGTGTCTGGATTTGCAGAAGGTTCTCACAGTGCTCGGTTGTTGGCAAGTGGTACTCAGTACTAGTAGATATGAAATAGCGTGCACAGGGAGAAACAACTACCTGCGTCTGTGCAGTGATGAGCTCTTAAGAATCTGTGCCATTCAGGAAAGAGATCTTTTAAGTAATGCAGATAAAGCTCTGTGAAACTCTCAGCAGCAGATAAAACAAAAGGCAAATAGAAATGACAGAGATCTCTAGGAAAAGGAGAGGGAGCAAAACAGAATGCCATGGTATAAATCCATGGTATGTTTGTGTAATGAATAACATACTGCCCTCAAAGTTAGGGGCAGACGTTCTCCCCTCTCCAAAGAGTTTTAGTAAGATTAGGGGAAAACCCAGAAAAGCATGATTGAAGCAGCTTTTGTAAAAAGAATAACCAAATAAACTGGAGTTTAGCCTGGAAAATACACAATTGGAAGCAGGACAGATAAGAGGAAGGATTATGATAGCAATCCGCAACCATGGGAATACGAAGCAATTGTTCCCTATTTATATTGTCATCCGAGCGTGGCAAGAATTAAAGGGCATCAAGTGGTGGCCAAGCAAAAGGTAGTAACTTTTGACAGTAAGTATTAAAACATGGCCCCTTTATTTCCCCAGAATATTTCTGGGTCCGTGGCATCCTTTGATGAGAGGTTTCGCAGGTTTGCTGCATGTCTGCTTGTTTTAACCTGCTTCCTGTAGCATTGCTTGATTGCACCTAGTTCTTGTGTTGGAGGAGAATGTGAGCAGTCAGACCTTATTCTACCCTTTCCATGCCATACATGATTTTGTAGAAGGTTATCATATTCTTCCAAGTCATCTCTGTTCGAGTCTTATGTGCCTGGTCCTGCTCAGTAATTCCTCACAGACAAGCTGTTCAAGACCTTTGGATCATTCTTGTTGCCCATCTTCTAACCTTTCTTTGGAGTCTGTATGAAAATTTTGGTCTCTGAGAGTGAATACCTTCCTCTTGCATAGAGTGTTCTATCAGTAAGTTCCTGGACATTTTACAAAGGACAATGATATCATTGTTTCCTCTTGAAAGATAAGTAGCAAGAGGGACAGAAGGGATAAATTAATCCAGGTGGTTACAAGAGCAGACACTTGAGAATGTACTATCCGAAAACAGTGAGGATTGGAAGGAAAGAACTATACAGTGATAATATTAAAATTTGAAAGGCAGTTCAAAAATTCATTTCTGAATGTGATTCTCATCTGTTCATGGTTTGGGTTCCCGCATCTTAAAGTGTGTAGCTGAACCAGAAAAGCTTACGAGAGGGGCAGTGGAAATGATCAAAGGTGCAAAATAGCTTCTATACAAGAACAACTGAGTAAGCAAGGACTAATAATCCTGGAAAAAAAGAAGGCAGAGGGATGACGTGGAACTCTGCAAATTCAGGAATGCTGTGGGCAATGTGCGTATAGGTCTAGCGTTTGTGCTCTGTTTCAGTACAAGATCTTGACATATTGAAGCTGGTGAGTGACAGAATTGAAAGGGTTGGTAGGTGGTGGAAAGTCTTGTCAAAAGATGCTCTGGATGCAAAAAGTTTCTGTTGAATCCAGGGGATGCCCAAGCCCATGGGAGGGAGAAATCCATTGGAGGTTACTAAGGACACAGAAACCACATCCAGCTTCACAAATCTCATGAGGTGAAAACGGTTGGAGGCCAGGACAGTACTGCTAGGAAATACCATATATCTTTTTATAATACTATTCCTTGAGCATTGGCATATAGCCTCTCTTGGAGACAGATACAGTTGTTCTTGTGTTCTTGTTCAGTCCTGAAGGATGGGTTTCATCTAACATAACTTGCCATCTCAAAGTTAGGTTGTTTTTTAAGCTCAGTGGGGTAATTTTCTTTTTGAGGTGCCTTCTTCTCTGCATTGACTACAGAGAGTACCTGTAGTTAGGAGAGTACTATCTAATCTTAAATTAGATGAATTCCACCTCTTTTATGTCTCTGTAAGAACAATAACAAATTACAGACAGAATTCAGAAAAGAACTATAGCAATGACTTTGAAGACATTTCTCTTCCAGGCTCTCTCTGGCAAGCCTGGAAAAGGCCAAGAAGTGGTTTGATTACAGTGTGTCAGTACTTGTAGGTGAGGAAATATATCTTCCTGAGAGCTTTTTTAAGTTAGCTTAAGAAAGCCCAATGCGTCTTTGCTGGAACTTGATGTTGAACATACTCAAATTGGAAATTATGGCCCCTTTTCTGTAGTGCGTGTAATTATTGAAGCCCTTAATCATATGAAGAAATATACTCTGGTTCAAATAGGAGTATTCAGTTTGACTAGGTCAGATCCTCTGAGCTGGGTTATGAGGTAAGTCAGAATCTGTGGCCATCACGGTCTGTTGCTATCTCTATAAAGCATGAAATAGTTTGGTACTAAAAACCTCTTAAAACTAAACTCAGGATGCCTTGCTAGTGTAAGTGGTGTAAGCACCTCCAATCCTAAAACTTTACAGATGCAATTGTAAATAGTTTCTTTTTACTATAGCTGAAATGTATGTGTCTGTATCAAATTCCCACCGGTCATGAGGACTGAAAAGTTATCACAGCTGCAGTTCCTGTCTAAGTCCAATGTACAAAAAAGTCCTTTTGGATTAACTATACATGCTGCCGATAAGGACATCAAAATGTTGTAAATTGTAAATATATAAGATATACAGGACAAAGGAGCAACTCAGATGGTTGGATTCTTTTTCTTCCAGACTTCTTCAGTATAGAAAGAAAAGTTACTCTTTTTAGTCTCGTGTTCAGCTATTTTGGAAGGTAAATTGTGCAAGTGATAGCAAATTGTAAATAAGTTCCTTTGGGATGGGGTTCAAAATAATTTATGTAAATGGCTTGTTATAACATTTCTGCTGAATTCGGCAATGGATTTGTTAAAAAAACTTCTTACCACAGCTACTGCTGATGTGATTCTACCACAGATGGAGCACCTGGTGATGTTTTTAACACTAGATTTTCAAAGAGTTTTTCAGTGACCATGTAGAACACTTTTTAACATTACTAGTGTTCATGTGAGCCCTGTCAATACTGGCCATGACTGGGCCATTGGAGCAGCGACCACTTGGCTCTGTGATCAGAGGCCCTTTGGCTTTCGCGGAGTATGGCTCAGTGTCAGCTCCTTTACGAGCTGCAGAACAGCTCTCTTAACTGAGTGAGTCACCTCAGCTATTCCCATCTCCATCCTCAGAGTGTGTGTTTGTAGTGTGCTCTTGATGTTTAAAGTTGACTGTGTTCTGACTTGACCCAGGTAGTAAGAAAAGTATCGATATGTCTCAGGGTCCAGTACCGTTCTGTAGTGGGGTTTAGAAATAAAGAATTTATGAATGGGAGATTAATATTTTTTTTCCCTATTGTTTGGCAAAGTACCAAAGATTGGCCACAAGTTGTGCTTTGCAAGAAAACACTGCTTTATTATTTGCCTGCTTTTGTCTTCTATAAGTAATATAGTTTGCTCCCAAATTTGCTTTGTTCTGCAAACAAAAATCAAGCATTTCTAAATAAGAGGATGCAGTTATATGCTGCTTTTTGGCACCACAAGCTCCTCTAAGAAGGCATGATTTGACACCTGATTGCATAGCTAGGGTGATACTTTTGAAACTATATTGATGACTGCCCAAGTGAAAAAACTGTTGTTCTGTTTGCCTTTCTGTTTGTCTTTTGCAAGAATGTCAAACTGGAGAGCTTATCCTACTACTTCTTCCGCTAGAAACAAGCATGGTTACATAGTGACACCTATGCTGTGTGCTGGTGCAGGAAGGGATAGTTTATTCCATATTGCGTGTTATGATGGTTTCTAACTTCTAATCACTAATAATGTTGTTGCTGTTACTGGAGATAAGAATTCAATAAGTTTTTTGCTGAATTTGAGATTTGTAGAGGCCTGTCCTGTAGCTTTCTAGACTTCAGTTTGCAATTAAGTCAAACGCTGGCTGGCAGTCCCCATCCTAACAGATTGTCATTGTTCAGTTATTTAACTCCAGCATAATCTTTGCATGAATAGAATTTCTTGTGTGTCTTATAGAATAACCTTTTATATCATTAGTATCTGCAATAATTTTTTCCTTTGGAAAGTGATTCATGTCATCTTGCAGATAGGAAAGACATAAAGCATTATTCTGCAATCACACAAGAAGCACTATTCATTCATAGTTTATATTGTGAGGCCAATCCTGTATCCTCAGGGTTGATGTTGGTTTCGTGGCAGCAGTCCTAATTACAGAATCTTTCTACAGTATATCTGAAGTGGGGGCCATTCTAGAGCCACAACTGGAATGAAATGCGGGCTGAAAAGAACAAAGTATGAATGTTTCTTAACGCGTTCAGTCTTTCCATTGTTGCTGTTCATAAATAGCAGGTTTTAGTCACCAACTGAAAGTCACAACAAAAGCCCATTCAAGCTGAGCTTGAGACCAGGTTCCCACATCTGATAACAGGAATACTCTTCTCCTAGGTTTTTTCTTGATTAGGTTTATGTGCTGGATCGTGTTTGATGGATCACTGTAAAAGAAAGCTGCCAGCTGTGCATGTGCTGCCTTGGTCAAGCCAGTGGAGAAATGAGAGAAATATTTTCTATTCTGCATCTATGTGCATTTGTGCTGTCTGTTCAATTTTTTGTTTTGTTTTGCATAACTGGAGTCAAGAACAACTTTAATAACCCTAGTGTGTCTTTGCAGTGATAATAAGGCAAGTAGTGAATAATCATTGAGAAGACATTAATTAATCTGGTTGAAAAGAAGATACCAGGTTTTTGATATTGATTCTTTGATCAATTCCTTCCTTGACGCAGCAGTAAAAGGGGGTGACGACAGAGGCAGGAGGTAGCAGTCTTGTGTTAGCCTTGACAAGTTTGTGTCTGGATTATGTTGGTGTGTGATAGTACCAGAGAAATACAGACAAATTGGAAAGAGACTAGAGAATGCAGCAAACATGGCTGGAAGGCCAGCCTTAGACTGAAGGAGAAAGCGCTAGCTGTTTGTAATGTGGCTCGGCAATGGTTTAGGGCACAAGCACCTGAAGTATGAAGTGGAGATGGTGGGAAGAGCGTTGTTACTGGGCATAGCTGGAAATACAAAGTTGAACTGAAAAAGAGTTTAGGTTGGGAATCTACGAAGCCTTTTTGTCAAAGAAGAACTCGTGGAATAATCTTACTGACACAAAAAGCTTCGTTGTTTGAAGGTGGCTTGAAGAGAAACCGACTTAATCCCAGTGGAAGGGGTACATATGTAGGGAGGAAATTACTCTTGGAGTGATATAGGAGGAGACAGTGAGTCTAATACATTATTTCTCTAATTAAGGAATAACTTAATCAAGATGTAATTATTTCCCAAATTAGGCATAAAGTCAGACTATTTTTTTGGTGGTAAAAAGGTGACCAGTCTCCCCTTGCTGTGTATGATACAGATGGAGGAAGGAGCTCTGAGAAAGCCCCATGCTTTTTGAGAAGCAATGTTAATTCTTCATCTGCTGTCCTGAAGACCTCTACTTTCTTTAAATACTATAGAACTTTTATTTCAGGAAATGCCAGAAAGCTTGTTTGTAGTTGGTGGAGGCTCAGGAAAGGAAAAGCAGTAGACCTCTTACCCTGGATGTGTTAGAAGGCACTCTCAGGGAGTCCATGGATTGTTTGCCTTTTCGGAGGCATAGAAGCATGGGTTTTCCTGTCTGAACAAAGCCCATTAAGTCCTATAAGATTAAGACATTGGGGAGCCAATAATACTTTTTTTTTAACTGCGGCTCTGATTCAGCAGAGCATTTAGCACACCTGATGCTGAAGCCTCAGAGTCAGTGACTGGAGGGTGTGGAGTCTTATTACCCAGGTTTATGCCTGATGGTGTAAGCACCCCAGGGTTTAAAAACAGTTCTGTTTACGCCCTTTATCCCCTGGCACCCTGACTCACTGCTGTGGCTGGGGCACACCTCATACCTCTGATCATCCCTCTGGAAGGCCCTCCCATGCCTGTGGGGCTTTGGGGCAGTGCCAGTGGGCGTAGAGGGGGGCAGAGCAGGACAGGCACACAAGTGTACTGTGAAGCTGGCCCTGGTACAACATGCAGCTTGGCTTGCGGTGTTTGATAGGCAGGTGGCAGCCTGTTACAGATACCAGCATGGCAGTTGGAACAGTTAGTTCATCATCTTGAATGCAGTCATTTCAATGCTTTATATAATCTGAAGAACAAGTCGGGAAGGTTTCTTTATGATGTGCAATTCTATGTGATTGCAATGAGCAGACATGGCACATGACAAATTCCATCAAATAATCTTAAATCTGTGCTTCTCAGTTTCTAATTAAGACTTTAAAATATGTAAAGTGCGAATGTTCAGCATGTCTGTGCCATCCCCACTCCTAAATTACAACAGCACCAAACTCTAAGGTACTTCCCTTTTGTGTGATATATTTGTACAGGCTTATGAGCTAAGGATAGGTGGGATGTAACATGCATGGAGGGCACTCCTTTCATCAGCTGTAGGTCTGAACTTTCACATAGTGATAGATATTTACCTTTGAAAACTACAAAATAAAGCCATGCTGCAGTGTGACTTAGCTGTGATTTAATCATGTTTTATGAAAAGGATTTCTGTTTGTACAGGAATAGAGGGTGCTCAGAACTTCATTGGGGTGTTTGACTATTGAAGTAGTCAAGAAAGATGAACCAATGTCTAAAATTTAAGACCCTTAAATCTGGGATTTCTTATGTTTTCCTAACAAAGTTAAGCAGCCTTTGTTTTTTCTGGTGCAGTTCTGTCCTCAATGATAGGAAATGGAGCTGGAAATGGCTCTAAGTGTAAAACACTTGATTCCTAGTTTTCAGTCTTAACCTTTCCACAAGTATTTATTACTTTCTGCTCTTGATATCTACACCAGTGAACTTATTTAATGAAATCTGCTGCTATTTATGGGTTACAAAAAAAATGAAAAACAGTTATTCCTCCTTAATATTTTGCCATGGACCTAGAGACCTTGGTGAAAGGCTAATGGAAGCCAATGTGGCCTTTACTAAAGGCCATTCATTCTTAGAGGCATTCATCTACTTTGCTGCAGGCTGTTTACAGCTTTTTATAATCCCGAGAGTTTGGAAATCCTGAAAGTGCTTTTCTCTACTGCTCTTTGCCTTATCTTTAGAGTCTTGGAAAACGAAAGTCAGAAATTCACAAGATGATCAAAATGTTTTGCTCTGTTAGAATTAAAGGTAATGTTTTGTTCAGTCTGGGAAGGAAAAAAAGCAAGTCTGAAAAAAAATTAATGAGTGGTTAAAATAGAGCTGTTAAAATGGCAACACAGAGACAGCCTGTGTATAAATATAGGATAGCTCCTCAGCAGTGTTCTTATATGGTAGATCTGAGTGAAGGAAAAATATCAGCCTACTCTTATTCTGTACAAGCCTGTGTGTTGGTTGTTACGGTCTGGTGCCATATGTTTGGTAGTAGACAAGGCTGCATGTTACATGGAAATTATCATGACTCTTACTTTTTTTTTTTTTTTAATTGCAGGGACCTACCTTACCAGTGTGAGAGGGGAATCTCACAAGCATCCTGTGGATTTTTTGTCTGCACATGCTACTTGATTGTCTATCTTTTACTGACCCACCCAAAATAGAGAAGAAGGATCAAACAAAAATCATCGTCTTGTCACTTCTGCCTGAGTTTTCTGGCTGGATTTTATGACACCTGCTGGAGAACCTTCCTGGACCATTAGAAATGGAGCAGCTCATGCTGCATCTGTGATCATCAAAGCTTTCTGCATGGAGTACAAGAATCAAGTTGCCTTAAGTCAAACCATATGCAAGTTGCACTAATTGTTGTAACTGTACTGCTGATGCCACTCCAGACTTTGCTAGGGCTTTCCAAGGCAGTAGTTTCTCATGTAGTTTGAATGTTTTCAACTGACATTTGAATGTTTTTCTTAAATCTGGTGTGGCTATGAAAAGTGGGGGGGAGGTGAACGTTTTCCTGTTTAGTTCATGGTGAATTTTGAAGTCTCACTTCCAAGTGTGATCCGTGCTATGGCAGCAGCCTACAGGCTTATGGTCAGTTCTGTGAACTGCTACAGCAGCGTGGTGATAGACCAGCACTTTCAGCACACTGTGCATTACTGCACAGGGACTTGCCAAGTGTTTAAGCGAGGAGTTACGTGCATAGTTGCCCACCACAGTGTCTGCGCAGAGCTCAGTGTCCAAGATGCCAACCTAGACCATAAAATCCCTGTTCCTGAAAATGGACTTGCCTTGCCTGGAAATGAGGATTACCACCAAATCCTCCCAAATAACCCAAGAATCAAAAAGAGCTCTTCAGTGCAAGCCTCGAGCAGTTTAAAAGATATTACCGGTGAGGCAATAAACCTTGCCAGTGGTAAAATAAAGGAATTCTCTTTTGAAAAGCTCAAGAACTCTTCCAGTCATGTGGCCTACAGAAAGGGAAGGAAAGTTCGGTCAGAATCATTCAGCAGACGATCATTTGATTTTGACTTGATTTATGGGCACTTCAGCAATGATGAGAACTGCCCTCCATGTGGCTTTTTGCAGAGTCCCTCACCTGTGGAGAAATGGCAGGAGAGCAATGATGCTCCAGAAGTCAGCATGAATCCCATGGTTCCCTTCTCCCCTCATTCCTTCTCTGAAGAAAACTTCATTACCCAGATTTTGGAAAAACACAAGCTAGATGGTTCTTCTGGTGGAGATATTAAGGTGTGCTTAGACATCTTGCTGAAGTGCTCAGAAGATCTGAAAAAATGCACAGACATAATAAAACACTGCATCAAAAAGAAGTCTGCAGACAGTGTTAGTGGAGGGAACAGCAATGATCCTCTGGCTAATTCAGAAATGATATATATGAATTTGATGACAAGATTTTCTTCATACCTGAAAAAGCTACCCTTTGAGATCAAACCACCAGGACACAAGGAAGCTAGTGACTTGGTAGAACTAGTTAACTGTTTCCATGGCTTGCAGCAAACTCCCTTTCCCCCAGTATTTGGCGATGAGCAGCCACCTAGATATGAAGATATTATTCAGCTGCCATCTTCAAGTGCTGTTCCTCTTGGACTAGCAGGTGATCCATGTGAGGTGACAAGCACCTCTCAGTCTGTCCAAACAAGTACTGTGAGCTTTACCTCAAACTCCCTTCACAGGGTCCCACAGGAGAACAGTGTGAGAGCTGTGAAAGATGCTCGTGCTCTACCTCAGTTACCAGCCACAAGCCCTTCTGACTGCAGATCTTCCACTGAGGCTCTGTACATTGAGGAGGAGTCTGATGGGGAAAGAACATTAAGGAAAATAAAGGAGGCAGAGCAGAAAGGGGGCTGGGAGAGTTTAGAGTGCAGCTACCAGCTAGCTGGTTGTTCAGATCTATCTGCCGATGCTCAAGCAGAACATGCTAGAGTGGGAGATGTTGAGCTCTCCCACGTTTCTGGGACAATTACTCCTTTAAAACCAGTTTCAGATTCTGTATCGTGTGGTTCCCAAGCTGATGTCTCCAAAGGAGAACAGATGTGTAGTAAGATAGACAAGGATGAGATAGACAAACTGCTGCTGGACTTGGAGTGCTTCTCTCAGAAAATGGAGAGTACTTTGAGGGAACCCTCCCTAAAGGAGAGTGAACCTGCCTGTTCGCAGGTGTTTGGCTGGCAGGGTAGGCAGGTACTACCTCTGGCTCTTGAACCCAAAAGTAAACCAGTTGACGCCACTTCTCCTTTATCGAAAATCATGGAAACAAATGGTCATAAAATGGAAGAGGATGACAAAGCCCTTCTACTGCGTATCCTGGAAAGCATTGAGGACTTTGCCCAGGAGCTGGTGGAATTCCAGACAGGCAAAGGAAGCTTGTCCAAGGAGAGGGAAGTGATGCAGATTCTTCAGGAAACCTTAACAACTCCTTCACAGTCCCTCCTTGCAGGTCAAAAAAGCTATGCTGGGGCTGCCTCCAGAGACTCTGTTCCAGCTTCCATTCAGCAGGCCCCAGAGGTGATTAAGGTAAGAGAACCAAACCTTTGATGGGATAGTGAGTAAAACAAACATGGAAAAATGGGGGGGGAACTACAGCTGCTAAGTGATTCATTGTGCTTTGGATGCTGCAGTGTGGAATAATGTGCTCATCTTGGCAGAAATGTAGCATTTATTTAAATACAAACAAAAAAAGGAAACTAAAACCCTTAGCAAACAAAATATGCCCTGATGTGCGGTTTCCCCTTTGAGCTTGTTCCTTTCCTGCTGGTGATTTAAATGGGTCCTTTATAGTAGAAGGTAGAAACAATTTTTAGCGAACTACTTTATTCCTGGGAGAATCTCACCACTTCAGTGAGAACTGAATATTCTACCTCTGCCTTTCCCATCTCCGAGGAGACTCCAACGGCCTTTGTTGTTTTCCTTATCACTAGTTCCTGAAGAGAGAGATCATCCATGGCACGAAGGTCAAAATCTAGGAAAATTTAATTTTCTTTTCCCTATCCCCAATGCATAGAGTCATTATGGAGTCTGTATTGCTTGTATCTCTCAAATGAGGGGTAGGTTTTCCCAGGAAGAAGGGTCTTGGTGGGCGTGTGCTTTAGAGGGAAGCCAAGGCTTTTTATTTGATAAGGAGTGCCAAATTTTCAAGACAACTTGGTGCCAAACTGCCAAGTGCACAGAGAGTGCTTCAATTTACAAAATCCGCCTTCCACATAGGCACTGAAAAAGTGCCCAGGTTGTAAGTGAACTTTCACAGATCCTTCTAGTTGAAGCATGATGTGCATGTCTTCAGAACAGTCCACTTGCCTGAAAATACAGGTATTTGGTGCAGTTCTGAAAGGCCCTGGGTGCGGCGTGTCTGACCCTAAATGACAGTGCTGAGATCTTTTTAGACTAGGCTCTCCAAGTGTTTCTGATGTTTCTCTGGGCATCTTACAGAAAATGGTGAACATAACCTTGTCTGATATCTCTAGCAAAGGAAAGAGTCTTTTTTCCTCAAAGAGTGTAGAATTAAGCAGCTCCAAAAGCTCTAAAGTGATCTCTTATAATAGCTATTCTTGCCTCTTTTATTAACTTACAGAATTTTCTAACTTGTGAACTTCAAACCAAAATGTGTTTGATAAAGTGTGACACTGACTTTGTGGCAGTTTTTCTATAATACTTGAAAATTGGATGCATTTACACTGTCAAATAGCTTATCAGTCTGGTCTCTTACCAGCTCCTGTTTCCCTAATCACCCACCTGTTTTAGTTAATTAGCCTGTGTGTTAGTTTGCTCCCAGCCTGCCTTCTATGGACCTATACTACACCCATACTACAAGAGCTTTTCTCTTCCATGCAGCAGCACAATCCTTGGCTTTGTGTAGATGCCTAGAACCAAAGGTTACAAGCGGGAATAGCTGTCTGGGGGACCCGGAGGAGCTGGAAGGAGCCTGGGCTGAGCACTGCACAGTGTGGATGCAGCTGGTACCCTTCAGAGGGAGTTAGCCCTTAGCAGATTGGGCAAAAGTCATCTGACCTGCTGGCTCTACACTTACTCTAAGGTTTACTGTTATTTATAGTATAGAGGTGGCCACACACGTGGCTGTGGACACAAGGTCCTCTCTAGGTATAGCATCTGGGGAATACCTCTGTGTTCCTAGATGACTCTGGATCTGGCTGGAGCTCCATGTGGATTCTGATTCAGTATTGCACATATGTGCCTGAATGAATAATATGTAAAGTATTTGTTATACGTTTTAGGGCTCGTAGAACCGTTGTCAAATAGCTGTGCACATACACAAAACCTCCAGAGATCTAATAGCAATGAAAACACAGTGCAGCTTTCATTTATGAAGGTTGTGACAGTATTAATATCCCTCAAATCCTAAGCAATGAAAAGGGAAAGGGAGAGCCATTTCAGACCAGACTGTTTGCTGGCTTAGTTGCTGTATCTGCATTGAAATCTGTGCTAATTTATATCAGCAACAGACTTTTCCCTTTATCATAAAACTAATTATGATTCTCCACAGAGAACAATAGAATTACTTGCCTCTTAATTTTCAAAACCAAAATATTTAGAAACTAGGACATGAATACTCAAGAAGTCTGTCCGTTTTACAGAGCACATAATGCTTCTTTCAGACAGGCCAGGAAGTATTGCATACTTTTAGACTGTCCGACATTTCCCATTCTGAGATCCATTTTTCCATTGCTTATCTCTAAACCCTCCAACTATTTGTTTTAAAATTTCCTGTTCTGTGTGTTTAAGTTGACTTTTAAGATGATGTTCTTGAAAGAAGTAGTTCAATGAAAGCAGTTCAGTTGTCTGTTAGAGACTAGCAAATCCCCTGAATATTTGGCTGTATTTTTGTCTCTAGATAGGAGGGCAATAAGGAGTGAAGCCTGGGTGGACTGGCAGGTGTGAGGGGAAGTGGGAGAAACTGGAACCAGTGAGTAGTGAAGAAGGTAGAGGTGGAGCTGTTGGGATTCTCTGACCTGATCTGCAGAAGTGCTGAGTGTCAGGGGTTTCTTTGGAAGGTAGAGGGTGCTACCTTTTGAGTAAAACGTCATCTTCTGCAAAGTCCTTGGAAAAGTCAGTGGTGGATGATTTTGACCTTAACTCTGTGTCCTTGGTCTACCACCTGTACAGGATAACTGAATTTAAATATTCTTGTCAATGCTTGCAGAATACTTGGTACTTCAGTGAAAGTACCCTAGAAAAGTCTGTAAGAAACTTACTCATTCTGTTTTCAGAACCAAGTTTGAGTAGTGCAGGGCTCTGCTCTGGCCCACTTCATGCATTTTATTTTAAGAGCTGTTGGATAAAGTTTGTGACTAATTTTGGGAGCGGAGACCAGGAGCAGGGTTTGATACAAAAAGAGGCCTCCTTTTTGTCCTTCCTCTGGTGGGTGTATCTCCTCAAAAGGATTACTCGTGGTGTAGTGAGCCAGAAGGAACAGTCCTGCTTCCCATTTCTCTCACCTCCATGCCTCTACATGGTTTTGAATCTTTCTCTATACTGACTAGGATGCTGGTATACAAGATTAGTAAATGGAATTGCTCCCACTGAGGTCAAAGGAGTGGTACAGCTGTCTCTGGACAGGGACTGTGGGTCTGGGAGCAGAGGGTTTACAGAGTTGAGAAGTGGTCTCAGAGCACCTTGTTCTAACTATGTTATGCCTTGGATTGTAGAGTCCAGAGGCTGTTCGCTGCTGCCATGTGTTTCCTCTGTGCTAGCTCTAGGTAGCATCTATCTAATCCTGCCTTGCCTGAATGGCTGATGGGGGGAGGTATTGCTGGGACTCTCAGAAGTGTTCCTAACTTCCTGTGATCTAAAGCGTTGTTCTGAGGCCACCTTGCTTTTATGTATCAGAATGTCTATCTTGCATACTTAAAGAGGTGGCCCGAAAATGGCTTTGTGTGGAATTAAGACTATTTCATTATCATACATAAAGTTAAGGTTGACCTGTCAACTCCGTAACTCTGTCCCTTCAAAATGCTACTGCATAATTCTGTGTGCTGCTCTGTTTCCCGGATTTAATGATATGCTTATAAAGGATCTTGTGTGGGGCGATTAACTGTAAAAAGCATCTTCTGTAACATCATAGTGACTTTAACTTTGTCATGAAGTAATCAGTGCATCCAAAAAATAAAACTGAAAACTTTTTTCTGTAAAATCAGCTTCCATCTACATATATTACAAATTGTTTTGATCAGATATTGATCTTATCTGTCAATTAAGCTATACACATGATCTGCACTCTTTTCAGACATCAATTATTCATTATTTCTGAACCCACAAAGTAAAAAGGGGAGACTTTTTTTCTCTTTTGTAATAGTTACTGGGATAAATGCAAATAGTAAGTAAATTTTAAAGTATCTCAGAACCAAAGATGACACAGGAAAAAAAAAAAAAAGAAATCAGATGAAATTAAAGAATTAAAAGAACTGGTACCAAACAGGGACGTGTTCGTGGCACGCAGGCACCTTTTGTAATCAGGGCAGATACAGTCTCTGCTCGTGTGAAGTTGATTTGCCTTGAAGTAGATATCTAAAGGTAGGTGAAACAAAGCCTAATGATACTTGTTGAATTTTTCAGCCTCATTGGCTCTAAAACCAAGAAAAAGTCACGTTGCTGGAAAAGTTTACTCTGTTTTGAAAACAGTTGAAGCTGGTGCCCTTCTCAGCTATACAGTGTGCACTGAAGTGTTGCAGCCAGGCTGTGGGGTACAGCTAAGTCCTGTGATGATTAAATCATCCAAATCTTTTAGGACTAAGCGTCCAGCTTTAGACACAGGTGAGATTCCTTCTGTGTTCTGGTGGCTAACGAAGGCAATCTGACACCTCTTTACATTTGACATCTCTCACCTTCACGCTTGAAACTGGGTCACTTACAGCAAAAATGAATTTCTAAATGTGACTGCGGTTTGCTCGGTTTGGAGGATGTTGATACCAGATTTTTCTGCTGTGGATTTTGTCCTGTTGACTTTGAAACTGATACAAGATTCTCTTACTGTTAATTTCTCATAGTACTGTATGTTTTTATTTATACCCACTTTGTGTGTTTTGAGGATACGGAGTACTGTGCTAGGAACCTGCTATAGTGCAGGTTGGAATTTAGGCACAGCAAGCTCTGCCTCCAGATCACTGTGTTTTTCCAGGTTATTAGTGCAAAAAAGACCCCAAATTCTGGGATCTTTTGTGACTGGTTAATTTGCAAAGGAAAAGTGTGGCTATTTTTATTTTTTTTTTTCAAGTTTTTTCTAGTGGTGGCTGGATTAGTGTGTTTCTTTCATGTATACATCTTTTAAAGCCCATTGTAGCTGGTCTGGATGCAGCTGTAGATATGAGAGGTTCTTTGGGCTATACTTCCTGTGCAGTCTGTAAGAAGAGGGGCAGTCTGAAAGCAGGGTGAGAGTTCAATTGAAGATTAAGTACACTTGCCACAGATGATTTAAAATAAATCACCTTCTGACACACTGCTATACGAGATGTGCAGGACGGCCAGTACAGGGGAGCCTTGTGAGCTCTTTAGGCCTTGCCTTAATGCTTAGAAAAAATTGTCAGAGTAAGAACATGAAAGTTTATTCCAAAACTGTTGCCTATGGATCTATGTATCCTTCACTCAGTGGCAATTCCAGTGAAAACGTTGCTGCCTGCCTTTTTCTTTTTTAGGGCTCCATTTCTTATTCCCATCTTCATCCTGTCACTCTGTTAGGCTTCATATTCATTTGCAGGGCACATGGCGAAGTAGGCTGATGACATTGTAATAACCTTGTGATTCTTTGGACTTGTATCTGTGAATATGCACATGGACTTCACGACTTTTTCAGCTCCCAGGTTGCACAATTTAGACACAGTGACCTAAAGGAACCAAAACTGTACTACATTCGTGTCACATCTTTCATGAAGAACTGGATTCTGCAGCCCAGGTTGTGGGACCATCGCCTGATGATTGAGAAGCAGCAGGAGAGAAAATAATCTTGGGGGGGTTGATACAGATTTATGAAGACATTAAAAAAATTCCTTTTGTGAACATCAGCTGTGGGGGGATATGTGTGTGTGTGTGTGTGTCTCCCCTTTAGTAAATAGCCTATTTAACTGCACAAGAGCAGACTTATGATGGTAAGAGGATCCTTTTGGATAGGCTGTTTCTGTACCTATCTGTAGTCATATTAAGTGGTGCTGTATATGAAGTAGCCTTGGGCCTCCTACAGGAAAAAAGGAAGAGAAGGATATTGGAGGTGCGTGTTGTCCAATAAAAGCTTTCTGTTGGTGAGGCTCAGTGAAACCTTTTCGTTTCAAATGCAGTGTCTTAGCTAAAAGCAAGCCCTACTACTTAGAAATCAGACATTGTTCTGTGTTACTAAACTGTGTTACAAGGTAAACTGGCAAAGTTGTTAGGACTTCTAAAGTCAAGTAGGGAAAGCAGGCCATGGGACTAGGTGTTTGTTCAACTTGTGGAGCAAGAATTAAGGCCTTTGTTCAGCACCATTGTCATGATAGGAGGGGGAGAACACACTTTTTAAAAAGCCTAGACAAAGTCTGAGCAAGAGTTTGAAGTCAACTTGCTCAAGGTCACACAGAGAAAGAGTAGACTATTGTCCCCTGAGAATTGCTTTGCCTTGTGAGAGCTATGGGAAAAGTGAATAAAAAAGAATGATGCATTTTGGTGTCTTTTTTGAAACAGTTATTCTTAAGAACTGCTTTAGAATGCCTGATCTTATTATCCAAGATCACCCTTATGTGCTTGCTTGGCATTAAGAAACCAGATGATTTGCTTTTTCCAAGCCAGAAGGAAAAATTGATGTTTTTTTTGACAATTACAGCCTTTGGTCTAGTGTGGGAATGAATGTTGATGATCTGCTTCATTGCCTCAAAAGCAGGGACCTCAAACCATCGGCATCATACGCGCACGGGCCTTGGCCAAAGCATGTGGTTTAACTCTAGCTGAGTCTGCCTGATGCAAATTTGTACCTCAGGTTTCAGCACTGAAGCACATAAAGTAAGAACTATTGGGGAAGACGGTATATTTAGCCACTTCTGCGGTGCGTCTAATTTTAGCACTCTTGGTAGTGGTGGTGGGTGCTTCCTTTCCCATATTACCCCTGGCCTATTACAAGCCAAGGACAGATTGTCTGTCATGTAGCCAGCAGGGAAATAGATTCTGTTGTAGATCATGTTTCTCAATTAAAGTATTACAAGAAGGCAGAAGATCCTGGTGGTACTGAAAGATACTTTGAATATCAGTTAAAAAAGGGAGGTCTGGCTTCGGGAGTAAGATAAAATCTCTAGATGTTGTCCTTGTGAAGAGAGAGAAGACATAGTATGTTGAAGCCATTTGCTATTTTTTGCCTGTAAAAAATCAAAACCAAGAAAGCAACGTGCTGGTCTTGACGTGGTCTCCTGCAGAGTCCCTGTGCCCCTTCTGGAAAGGGCAACATCTGCTTAGGAGCTCACCAGGATGATGATCAAGGAGAGTTCTCTGCGGAGGGACCCAGACTTGGGAGGGGAGCTAGCTTTCCTTGCGAAGGGCTGTGATTTTGTTCTTCCATCTCGATTCAAGAGGAGGCTGAAGTCATTCCAGCAGGCCCAGGTTTGAATGCTTGGCATTTCTTTTTCTTTTTCTCTTGCTTTGTATTTTTTATTGGATCAGAGAATCAAACTGTGTCCCTCTAGGCGTATCTATTTGCAGAAAGTTATTTGCAGCTAGATACCAGCAGGTTTAAAAATAAACCTTCCAGGCTTAGATTGCAGAGTTAAAATGTCTTTGTAAACAAGGGGAAAAAATTAACAGCAAGGGCAGTAATTTAATAGGGAGAAATAGTGTAAGACTATTAAATCTTGCCTGTGTTTTTTGTAAGAAAAACCCTATTTGTGTATGTGATTGCTCTGAATGTTTCTTGTTGCATGTGGAACAACCACAACATTCTGCTGTATTTAGTGGGTTGTGTTCTCTACTGTACGAGCTTGTGCACAGACCAGCCTACCTGGCTTTGACAGAGAGAGAATAGGATCATAGAATAATTTAGCTTGGAAAAGGCCCTTAAGATCATGGAGATGTAGCCAAAGAAAGGGTAAGTCCCAGCTGTTGCCCTCGCTTTCTGGGACAATTGGTAAAAGATTGGAGTAATTTATGGTAGGACACCAAATGGGCATGTAGCCATGCCAGATTTACAGGGTGTCACAATATGCTGAAATCAGCCCATCTTGAGCTTCATCTATATTTAAATAATCAGTGACTCAGGAAGTTAAAAAGTTGAAATTATGAGCCGTGCAGCTGTTTCCTAAGAAACAGCTATTAAAATTGTTCCAGAGTATATTGTAGCGCATTTTGTTCTCATGATTTCTGGTGACAGGCTAAAGTACATGTATGAGGTTAATCTCTGGAACATGTTTTTTCATTCCCTAGAGGAGAATTGCATGAAGTAATGATGTGTAGTAATAGCTTGGGTGGGGACCATGAGCAATTTAGAAGAGACTAATAAGAACCACGCAGCACAGCTAAGTTCACTCTCCAGAGTTAGTCTGATCACCTAAGAACACAATTGGGGTATGGTTTGCCAGGAGAGATAAGATCTCCTAGTAGACCAACTGGAAACATTGACAAGCCTTTGGTGCATGAGCCCTCTGCCTGGTCTGCAGTAGGAACAGCGACCTTCACCGCTAAATGTGTCAAGAATAACTGCTCTGGTGCTGCAGACCCAAGGCAAGTGAATCTCTCCTATGAAGACAGGCTGAGAGAGTTGGGGGTGTTCAGCCTGGAGAAGAGAAGGCTCCGGGGAGACCTTAGAGCCCCTTTCAGTCCCTATAGGAGATATGGGGAGGGACTCTTTATGAGGGAGTGGGGCGATAAGATGGAGGGGGAAATGGTTTTAAACTAAAACGGGAGATTTCGATGAGATCTCAGGAAGAAATTCTTTGCTGTGAGGGTGGTGAGCCCCTGGCCCAGGTTGCCCAGAGCAGCTGTGGCTGCCCCATCCCTGGAGGGGTTCAAGGCCAGGTTGGACGGGGCTTGGAGCAACCTGGGCTAGTGGGAGGTGTCCCTGCCCAGGGCAGGAGGTGGCACTGGATGGTCTTTAAGGTCCCTTCCAACCCAAACCAGTCGGTGATTGTAATGCAGTGGGCAAGCGCAGATGGAAAAAAAAGATAGTCTTACTTCCTTTTCTCTTTCTTCCACTACTTTTCCCCTCTTGCTACCCCCTCACTGTGTGTCACCCTGTCTTGCACTGGGCCCCAGTGGGCCTTTCTGTGAGCTGCCTTAACTCGTAACACAGTAGACTGTCATCCAGCAACAAAGCTAAGTCTGTTTTCTGCCTTTCCAAGTGGGTTAAATTGTTTCACAGAAGGGTCTGGAGAACTCTGGAGCTGGCACTTGGTGTGCAGTGACAATGTACGTTTGGGAGTGGAGGACAGAGATGGGAACGCTTGGCAGCAGTGAGATGCTAATTTTTGTGGGGTTATATCTTGCGGCTTGGGTGTGTGAGATGAGAGCAGAGGTAGTTGGACTCACTAAGTACAGAAAAAGTGCTAGCAGGAGGAAATGTAATAAGGTGATGATAGGGAGCAGAGAGATGAGTAATAGGTATTTTGTAGAACATGTAGATGTTGTCCAGAAAGGCAAGAGAGAAGCTTTTTTGTAAAACCCACATTTCTTAAGAACTGTAAATTTCAGTCCTTGTGCTTATCTTTTTTGCAGGACTTTCATGGAAGGATCAGAGAGCCTCCCAGAGCAGCACTGGTAGGAAGGGAGGTAGGGAGGTCCCTAATCCAACATCTCACTTATAGGAAGACTGTTCCTAACAGTAGGTCTCACCAGAGCTGTCTTTCTCCAAGTCTTGAAAACTCCCCAAGATATAAGGATGCCTCCCACGCCATTACGGTGACCTCTTGCAGGCTTTCCTACCCTCAGTTAAATTCATCCTCCTACTGTCCAGCCTAACCCTCACAAGCTGCAGTTTATGGCTGTTGCCCCTCTTACACCATGTACCGCTACAGAGTTCGGCTCCACCATCTCCTTAACTGTGCTTCAAGTAGCTGTAGACTGCCATTAGCCCATCCCTTAGCTTCATCTTTGTCTGGCTAAACAGGCCCAGCCCCTCAGTCTTTCCTGACACATGCTCCTGACCGCAGCTATCTGATTTGCCTTCTGTAGATCTCTGTCCAGTCTCTCCCCATCCCTTTTGAAGGCCCAAAATTGGTTGCAGTAATCCCGATGCAACCTCACTAGTGTCAGGCAGAGGAGATAATAATAACTTCCCATGTTCTCCTGGCCCTACTCCTAGTGCCATCTAGTACATTGTTTGCCTTATTTTTAATTAGACAACGCTGCAGGCTCATGTTGGGCCTGGTGCACACCATCTCCCCCACATCCTCTTCAGCAGGGCTGTTGCTCAGCCAGCGGATTCCCAGCCTCAGCCCATGCTTGGGGTTGCTGTGAACAGATAGAGAGCTTGGCATCTTTTCTTGTGGAAGTAGTTGAATAGTTTGTCACTTTGTCTCACGCCTGAGGTTCTGCCTTTCATCATGCCAGCCTTACCCCTAGGTAAGTGTCATCTGCAGATCAGGACAGATGAGAATTGCGGTGGGGCGTCTGTAAGGAGGAGAGGTTTAAGTCCACTGTTGCCCTTCTGTCTGAATTGATCTGGATGCACACTGGTTATTTTCTCCATGGAGTTTTCAGGGAAGAATTTGGAGCATGGGCTGAAGTATATCAGTTGTGGGAAGGGCACGCGGGAAGGATCTATAGGCACATTTGTCAGTGGAGGCATGCAAAGTCTGTGTTTTCAAAACTCAACTGGATAAGGCAATGAGGAATGTGATCTAGCCTTAGAGTCAGCGCTGTGCCCGTTCCTACCTGAATCCTTTTGTGATTCTGTGTTGCTTGGATAGAGTTTATTTTCATGTGTGTTTTGCTACAATTGGACTTTGTTTCTGCTGGTGAGTTTATGATTTATAGTAGAAAAGATTCTCTCCAGAAATCCATTTTCTTGTAGTCTCTCTGTGCTTTCGAGAGCCACGTGCGGATGAGCCTCTGCTGTTCTTAGTCCCCTTGGAGACAGGTAAAAAAGAGGCAGCAGAAAGATACAATGATGGGAAAGAGCTTCAGGGAAGGAAAGGAAGAGAAAGTCTTGGGCAAAGGATAGAAATCAGAACTGATGATCTCTGAGGATGGCTTGTGTCCAGTTACCATCACACTCCAGTAAGACAGGAACTGTAAAAAATGGAAGGAGACATTAAGTCAGCACTGTGGACTGCAAGAAACCAGGCTGAGTCACTGTACCCTAGAAAAGAGGATTACAGAATCCCATTTGGAAAAAACCAAGAAACTGGTAAATTTATTATCTAGGCTCCTGTTGGAGATTGCGGCCAGGAGGAAGGAGTAGAAAGTAATTGAGCACTTGATGTGATACTGCTTCCTTCCATGGAGTTTTCTGCTGGGACTGGCAAGTCCCTGACGGACAGGCCTGGATAACGGAGGTTTAGTCACTGCTTTGTTTGTGTAGTTACAATGAGGCTGTAGTTCTCTCTGGTTTATTTATAATGCAGTTGTCACTAGTCTGTCCATAAATAAATTGCATGACTGGCAAAGGGTGATATAGTGGAGAGGCAGATCTTAGTTAAGGTAAATTACACTATGCTATAGAGCAGTATTTAAAAATGGGCCTTAATCTCATCTGCCTCTTTAGAGAAGAAAAAAAAAAAAGTCTGTTAGCTATTGGGAACAAGCTAAAAGATTTATTATAGTATTTGTAGTTTCTTACTAGCTGTCCTTTCTGAAAGTGCATGTCGCTGTTGCAGAAACGTGTTCCACTAAGCAAATGGCACTTAAGGTTAACTTTTTGCAACAAGAAACTGTTTTTTTTCCAAGGAATTCCCTCAGAAATTCTGCTCATATCACTTTATTTTTTTCACAAATAGTTGTAATTAACTCCCTGCTGTCTCCATAGTGGTTTACATCTGGTTATACCCATCCCAGAGTATTAGCTTGCAAGATTGTTCTAGGAAACAGGATCCTGCTTGTTGTTTTCTCTTTGTGTTGTTGTAGAGAGCTCGTTTCTTATGTGAGAAGGAAGAAGACAAAGTTCAAAAATTTTATTTCTATTCCTGAAGTAAAATCTTCTGAAAAGAAGCCACTCATGAGCAATGCTTCCACCTTGTTTGCCTTGGACTGAGCAGGAGTTAGTGATTCAGTCTTACTGGGAAGGTCAGCTGCAAACCTGTGTCTCAGCTGGCTCCCTGCTTTGAAGCTCAGCAGCATTCCTATTTCTCCTATGGATGTCTAACCTTCTGGCTTGTGTTGTGGTTGTGGATCAGGAAATTAATGTAGATTCTGGGGTCCTGACCTGTGGCTTGTATGAGCTGGTGCCAAATGTTACTGACTTTGCAGTAGTTGGAGGAAGATGAGTTGCTCTGATTTTCAGAAGGTGGAGGTCAGGGCAAAGTGGATGAGTTGTGTTACAGGATGATCGGTTTGAGCCTTGTGCCACATCAGGTTGTATGTGGTGTGCAGAATAGGAGGAAAATGGCACAGTACTGTTGTCGTGGTCTACTTTGGGGGTGCCTCTTTGCCTTCCAAGAAAAAAAAAAATCCAATTCTATCATTCCCTTGTACTGTAAGGGGATATTTTGTTAAAGTGGAGACTTGGTGCGCTTTGAGAGGCACTAACTTCCTTTTGGTTTGTGGACCTTTTTGTTAAATTTGAGTAATCTTTTTCTAGTTCCTGACAGTCCTGACAGCTAGGAGTGCATGCGTGCATTGAAGAGATTAACGAGCAATAGTCCTGTTTCACAGAAGTGGGTTTTCAAGACAAACTGATGTTAAGTCCTATTATAGAAGTCAAGTGGCTGGAGTTGGCACCCCATTGTCTGTTCCAGCTTTGCATTGTTTGTGTGAATATGGTGCTGTGAGAGACCAGCAGGGATTTCCCCTCTGCTGTAATCCAGAAAGTGAAAACTGCTGAGTAGAGTTGTGTCATGGCTAGAAAAGTCACTAGCTAGGCGGGGCAGATGGGGTGGGAGGCAAATTGTAGCGGCCTTCCAAGCCAAACTACTAGCTTGCCTTATGCACAAAGGTCCAATTCGTTAACCAGCTGTTTCCCAATCAGTTGAAGGCTTCTTGAGAAGACCTGCCTCAGGGACCTCTATTCACCTGACTTGCTTAGCCTCCCTTACTGAAGCAAGCGGCCATGGGCAGGAGGTGGATCTTCATCTGCCTCTAACATGCAGCAGTGGCCACTCCGTGTCCACGTGCTCCCTTCCCAGACACATTCAGCCTGTCTGGGTTTCATTGTTGTTACTCAACTGAGTAAAGAGCAAAAGGAAACCAGGAGAAGGGTTGTCTTCTATTAACCCATTGAGCTGCTGCTCCTAAAGTGAGTGACCAACTTCCCCCCCCCCCCAGCTTAACCCCTGCCATTTCAGGTCCCCTACCTGCATTGTCATTCTGTGGGACAGGGTAAGCAAGGCTGATGCTTACTCTGTCCCACAGCCCTCTTCAGCCCCAGTAACATTTTGAGCCTCAGACCCTTTGACTATCTTTCCTGGCCCACTTTGAGCTCCAGCATCGTTTGGGGTAGGACACAAAGATGTGCAGTATGTGGGAGAGTCAGAAAAGTCAAGGAAGGGAGGAAGAACAGATGGTAATTGGGCTTGTTCTTCAAAGGTTGAGAGCTATCTTGATAACCATACTGACTCTGAATACTAGTACTGATACATTCAGAAAACTTGAAGGCTGAAAGTGATCTTCAGTTGTTCCTGTGTTGCGAGATGCAGGAGAGGAGGACTTAAGTGAACCCAAGCTCCAGATTAACGTGTTCTGTGCAGAGCAGTTACAGTACAAAAGTATGCTTGGGCTGGCATGTGTGTGCAAGCACATGTGTTCCTGCTTCTGAGATGGGACAGTATTTGGAAGAAGGAAGAGGTTCCTCCCCATTTAAAGAAAGAGCAGTGAAGGAGAGGAGTGAAGAGAAAGAAAGTCCTTCTATCTCTCATTTTACAGGTCTCTGAAGAATGGGTTATAAAATATTCTAAAATGCAGAAAAAATAGGGCTTAAGGAAGCTTTTTCAATTCTCACTTCATCTTCCTGAGAGCAAACCAATGGCAAGTTGGAGTATCCAGTATGTGTTAAGAAAAAAGCTCCAAGTTTCTCAAAAATAATACGGCAAAGCGCTTAGTCAGTTCATCCTATACATTCTTCTGTATTTAGTGAACTCAGACTTGGCTGCTTTATCCTAAAACCATTTTGTTTTGAAATAGAATAAACAAAGTGAAAGTTGCAGCTGTATTTACTTGACTGTTGCCTTATTAGCCTCTTATCACATATGTTGTTATATTAATATAACTCTTGCATTCAAGCCATTGTGCAATAGGCGAGTCTGTCACCTTTTCCCAAGAAAGTGTGTATTCTTGGGGGAGCAGGGAATTCGTCATCCTTTGGTACTCTAGCATCTGAATTCTGCTGCTTATACTGTAACTACTTTTCAGAGTTTAAAAAAAATATTCCCACCTGTGCCTGAAAAATTACCTATTTCAGGATCTCATTATGTACTGAAATACAAATCCTGCCTTTTATGAAATATATTGTTGTATGACTAGAGGTAGAAGATTCCAGAGGTCCATTAGAAGGGTGATCTAGTGGGGGTGACCATATCAGCCGTATGTTTATTACAGACAGGAGAGGAGTGGTGGGATGGTAGAGCTAATGAAAAAAGAGATGGTAGGCATGGGAGAAAAGACTACCTTCAAACAGGTGTGCGGAAGGCCTGGTTTCAATTTCCAGTTTTCTCCTTGTTTTTCAGCAAATGATTTAGGTACTGATTCAGTGAAACATTTGGGTGCTTCACCTGCAAAAGGACTCTTCCAACCAGAGTTCTAAACAGACCAGACCCTTTGTGTTTTGCACCGACTCTATGTGCTGTATCATGTGGGTGCCTAATGACAAACTGTCCTGGCTGCTTGTAATTCCTAAGGGCTAAATTGACATTAAAAAACCAAAAATTCGATCAAAATTGTCTTGGACCTCTCAAGTTTGGCATAGAGTAAGACGCTGCTTGAAATTTAGAAGACAGTCTTGCAAGTCTTTCCTTAATTTGTCTGTGAAGCGATACTTTGGCAGAGCAAATGATGTTCCCAAGGGATGGAAAATGTCGATGTTATGAATGTAAGTTTGCTCATACTTGAGGCAAGACATTTGTGTGAGTGGGTGTTCTGGTTCTAAGGGGAGGTGCTAAAGATCAGATTTTGATGCTTCGCTCTTTATGGGGCAGAATGCCAACACCGTGACCAGCATGAGACGAAATAGCGTTGTCCTTGTTCTATGGTGTTGCTGAATTGCAGGGTGAGTTCTTTTCTGGTTCACTAGTATATCATAATCCACAGCTACATATATAAAGTGCACAGAAACTACATAAAAGCAGATGTGATGTATCCTAAATTTGGAATGTTTCATATTGCAGAAAAATTTTAATTGGCCACTTAAGACGTGCATTTTTATCACTGTGCTATAACTTAATTGATGGTGGGTTTTAATTTTTTTCCTAATCACTGGGATCACTAACTATTTTCTCCTGCTCGGAAAGCCATGCTATTAAAAAGTATTTGTTATTCATTATATTTGCAGGTTCAAAGTAAACAAGAGAAGAAACCTGGAACTTCATCCCCAGTCCCTTTGAACTCCACGGTTAACCCTTGCACTCTTCTGCCTGTGAATAAAGCCACCAGCAGTACCCCTTTGTCCATAAACATTCCACGTTTCTACTTCCCTAAAGGACTTCCAAATGTCTGCACTAATCATGAAGAGATCATTGCCAGGATTGAAGAAGCCTTTACAGAGTTTGAAGATGAGAAAGCAAACATCTGTGAAATGGGGAAAATTGCTAAGGTAACTATCCTCTAGGTTTTTTGGAGGGAAAGATTGGAACTAAAACTAATCAAGTGTTCACAGCTGTTCTCATTTTTAGTGAAAAAAGAACCAATATCCTTTTGCTCTGAGTGTTTTTGTTTAGATTAAGAAAATAATAAACAAAGATGAGCTCGGTTTGCTGTTTGTCACGTAATGTGTACGCTCTTTCTTGCTTTGATTTACGAAATGCTTCTTTCGGATTTCTTACCAAGTATAAATAGTATTTTTGGTGTGCTCTTCCTGCATAGTTATGCTCAGAAGACAGCAGGAACTTAGTCTGGCTTCAGGTAGTGCCAGCTGCCTTCTTTGTGGTTAGCTGTCCCTCTAAGCTGGACGTGCTCTACATAGACTATTGCAGTTTCCAGCCTATGCCTCCTTGGACATAGAGGAGGAAAATGCTTAGTCAACCCTCAGCCGCTGAGATGTGTACGTTCAATAGCCGTAATGCAGGTGTCAGCAGGCTTGGAGTTGTTACGGTCTGCTAATGAGTTCCTGGCTTGAGGGAACAAAACACAGCACTCGTGTGGGAGCGCGAAGCAGATGGGTGTTTCTGTTTTCCTCTCCTTCAACCATGGTTTTTCAGTAATGCTGATCTAAAACTAGCAGTTGTCAGACGCATCTCATATGTTAGGATTGCCCTGAACGTGTCTTTGGCACTGCAGATTGAGCAATGGTGTTCTGTCCAAGAGGAGCACTTGTTTTCCAAGAAGGAAGATTTTTCTGAAAGGAGAGACAGGTTGGTTTTTTGCTTGTTTGTTTTTAGAGAAATTGGCATTATTTGTAAACCATCTCCGCAAACATAAACAGAAAAACTTCTTTGCTTGGCCAAAAAAAAAAAAAGGTTTGAAACTGATTTTATGACAAGACAGTCATCTGCGTGTGGCCTGTCATGTTCAAACTGGGAAAAGCAGGAGTGTGGTATAGAAGAGACCTCTGCCTTTCTGTCTGGTCTCTGCATCTGTCTCTACATGGATGCGCTCCACGCCATTTAGCTGTTGTAAGGCTTGCTTCTGTTCCGTGGGATTATTTGTAACGGTGCCAGTTTTGGGGCTCTGAAATAAATGTAAGAAAATAATCTACACAAAGTAAACGGCAGAAAGTAAATGTCATTCTTTCCTCAGAGTAGCTGTAGAAGTACAGTCTCCCTGTAGAAGTACAGTCCCCCGACACAGGGATGGCTAAGTCTGAAGGCAGTTCTTATGCTGACTGGGGTTCCCAAAGAAACCTGCACACCCAGACAAAACACTGAGAATGGGCTTGCAGGATAGTCTTGCTTAATAGAAGAGGTGAAAGAGGCTTTGTGGGGAAAACAGAAGTGATGCCTCAGCTACTTCTTCAAAATGTTCTTCTTTCCATTTGGCGCGATATCCTTCTTACCTGTGCCTGGCCTGAATCAGCTGCCCTCCCTCCCAGGCCTGTGCTTTGTAGATGTTCTGGTACTTTGGCTCTGGAGTCATGGAGGTGGCTGGAATGATCTTTGTGGTAAAAAGGAGGTTTCTTGAAGGTGTCAGCAGCTGAATATTTGAATCTGTTTTCAAGCCTGCTATTCTGAGGTATTACAAAGTAGAAAATGCATGAGCTTTCACTGATTGCCATTCTGAAAGCTAGCAGCCTCTGCAGAGGCTAGTTAAAAAGTTGTTCAGGGAGTCCTTTTGCTGGAATTGGCCTCTCCATTTGTGCTTTCATTTTTTGTTATCCTGCTGTGATCCAGCAGTGTTGGGGAAAATGGGCTGCTTTATGTGGAAGGCACTGCACTGAAAACTACAGGATGGGAATCATTTCACCTTCAGGCATTTAATCATTAATTGTCTATAATTAGAATTGAAGTTCCCTTGCTGTCAGTGAGAAGTCAGGCCGTGTAGTGAATGGGTCATCTGTTTCAAAGGTAGGTCATGAGATAGCTGGTTTGAGTGGTCTCTTCTGGATGGAGATGCCTGTCTCTTTCCGCTTCACTTTGCAGGGAGTCTTGCTAACCAGCTCAGTCAAAGACAGAGCTGAAGATATTGATAGTCTTTGATCCTTTTCCTGGCCTGACAGGACATATATCTCGGCTATTTAAAAAGTCATATGACAAAATAGAAAGTTATTGGTGGATTTTGAACCTTGCCATACAGTAGATAGCTTTTTGACTAATCTGTGTGCCATTACCACTTTATTTCCCTTATGTAAAAGTCCCGATGGTGAATTCAGTGTGTAAACAGGCAGGCTTTTCTCGTGACTGCTTTTGTATTCCTCATTACAGATATGTGGCTGCCCACTCTACTGGAAAGCACCTATGTTCAATGCTTCGGGAGGAGAAAGGACAGGATGTGTATCTGTACACTCTTTTGTATCTATGTGGAGAAAGTGAGTATAGCAAATGCAAAATTCTCTTTCTGGAAAAACAGAACAGTCTACCATAGAAGCTTTTCGTCTCCTCCCTCTCCCTCTCCCTCTCCCCTTCTCCTCATTGTCCCTTATTTAGAAGAAAATAAATGGCTTAAAAATCTCAATCAGCTTGAGTTTCCTTCCCTAAAACTCCCTAAAGACTTGTTTCCAATGCTGTATCAACAAACTTTGAAGCAATTGTATAGCCTATAGATAGGCTTTTTGGTCTGGTTGGCATGTAAAATATATTAACATGCTCCCTAGAAATATGCCAGCCTTGCATGAGATGGCTGATAGATGTCAGTGGGATGTATTGGGATATATTATTTTGAGGCCTTATTGCTGCTACACCAGTGCACTGAGTGAGTGCCTTTTCAGACTGGGGAGAGGAGGCGTGTGGTAATGTTACAGGACAGGAAGGAGGAATGTAAAATAAGAAAACATCATACAAGTGGATACTCCGGGAGCTTTAGTGGTGGTTACCTTCCTCAAGTATGCTGTACAATAAGTCTGTGGGGTTTGACAGTCACTTCCACGTACCATTGTCAAGGCTTCTTTTTGAGAGCTCTGGAGATACCGTGTTTGGAGTCAGAGGTGTGAGATGGAACAGACTTGCTCTCTTGCCTAATCTTTTTCCCTCCAGGGTGATTCAGGCTTTAGTCTGCTTTGGGAAACACCTGAACAATGTCTCCATCTCATATCCAGAGAGAGTTCTAACTTTTGACTTAATGGTTGCTCCTCAGATTCTTAAAGTAGCCTTTAACCCCGAGTTACCAAAGTATTTCCTGCGATAATACTGTCAAAACAGCTTCTAGTTACCCTGGCAAAATTGCAAAAATGTCAGGGGGTGACGGTGTCAGTAAGTTTTCCTTGACACAGACAACATTTTTTCCTTCCTTACGTTCCGCCAATTACTCCTAATTAATCCCTCATGTATGATACCACATATTTTCAGTCCACTGACTTTCATGTCCTTTAGATATTTACAGACTGTGGTCATGCCCCTCTTCTGTATTCTTATAACCACACTATTTCCAAGCCAAGTTTTGTATGCTTTTCTCACTTTAATGGCTCTTTTAGAAAGATTTCTCTTCCCCCCCCCCCCCCC
>VXBH01007916.1:617788-664635 GCA_013400035.1 Rynchops niger
ATAATTTTCAGACAGTTATCTTTAATTGCTGAAGCCTATTTTTAAGCATCTTACTAGCTGACCTGACTTTTCTAAGTGCTAAGTGCTCTCGCTGAGCTCATTTGAAGTCAATAGGAGTTGCTGGGTATAGCATACTTCTGAAAATCAGATCTTTTAGTTTGTTCCTAAAACAAGGCTTTAGAATTCACAGAAATCATCTCTATGTGCCTGATCTTTGTTTTAATTTTTTTTTTTTGCTAAAACATTAGCACCTGCAGCTGGTTTAGAATGTATGTGTTAATTGACAGCATGATATGAGTGTGCAGCTAACAGGATTGCTTGTCAGCCAGTAAATCCTTTTTTTTTTTTTTTTTCTCTTCCCCCCCCCCCNCACACTGAAATTGCCCCCCCCCCCCCCCCCCTTTTTTTTTTTTCCCCTGGGAGACTTGTTTAAAAAAAAAAAAAAAACCAACCTTTTTTTGTAATGTAAAGTCTGCTTTTGGTAGAGAGTGAGTCCAGAATTAGTAGAGAGCCAGTTACAGTGTGATCTCTGCAGGACAACTACAGGTGTTTCAGTACTATGTTTCAATATAAGTTCATACACTTTCAAGAGAGGAAGGGTTAAATAATCTCTCATAGTAAATAATTAACAATGCATTTGTATTTTCACAGTTATTAGAGGGTATTTATCTGAGTGATTTATTGTTTCCCTTATACTATATGAACAGTTTAGTGTTTGATATATCCAAATACTCTCTATCTGTTACAGATATTCAGTAGCGATTTGGTAAATGTCATGGAGTTTCTGTTTTTATGAGTAGTTCTGTTTGGAGTGAATTAAGTAATTGTGATACCTTTTACCAGGTATTAGAAGAAAGCAGAGACAAGAATCAGTGTCAGATGCAAACTGTCAACCTAAGGAATGAGCTTACATGCTTCTCTGAATCCTCAGTCCTACTAATTTTTTCATTGGGCTGTTCTTCAGTGCGCAGCAGCCAGCTGTGCCAGAATTAACAAGGCATGCTCTTTTCCTTTCCGGAGAGTGATTTGTTTCTGGTTGAAAATATAGTCATTGTAGTTTGGCGATATCCTCAAATATTGAAATATAGTAAAGGAGGAAATTGGAGAGCATGTCTTGTATGGCATCCCATTAGGTTGATCCTGTTGACTTCAAATGAGATCAGTGAGCATGCAGCATTTTGAAAAGTCAGGTTACTTATACTGTGGCTGCTGTGGAATCAAAGTAAGAGTAGGCTTCAATAAGAAACCTTGTTTACTGCAGCAATATTAACATGAAAAAAAAAAAAAGCTCCGCTGGGTACAAGTATCTTGGTGCTGCTGAAAGGTATTGAAGAAAATGGGCGCTGGTAGCCTGAGGTCAACTTTGCATAATTCACAGTGTAGATGTACTGTGTAACATGTGATAAGGCACTTCATAATCCAGCTGTAGTTTGTGACTGTTCTGTGAGGCACAAAGTGGTTGGAGTAACTCTTCCTCTCTCTTGTAGGATCCTACGTAACTGCCATGATGATGCGTCCAGATTCACATACCTTTTAGCGAAGCCGAGCTGTGACTACCTGGAACAGGAAGACTTCATCCCACTGCTTCAGGTACCTGCAACAGCTCAACAGTGACAGATGGGAAGAGAGCTATGTTTATTTTGTAACTTCTTTATTTTCATGTCTTTAAATGTTTACCAAGGATACGCAGACCTTTGATTTGAAGAGCACCTGGGTGGGGTTTATTTTGGAGTGAAATAGAAATAAGCATTTTAAGTGAACTATTTTGCATAAGTGCCAACCATCTATATACCTTGCTAAAGTCGCTGAGGATTGTCAAAGCTTTATTTAGTCTCCTGCCTCTTGTTAGGATTCATATTTATCAGTGCCTGGGTAACCAGGCTGAAATTTGCCCCATTTCTCTACGTGGGTATTGCGAAAAATGCATGGTGCTGTTGCACAACATAAAAGCTTATTAGAAAAGTTGTAAAAGTTGCTTGACAAGATGATTATAATTGAATTTGTCTAGCAAGACTACCAGATCATGTGAAAATCTTTGCAAAAAACTTTGCGGTTCCAGTTATTCTGTATGTGCCTCTAAACCTGCTAGCGCACAAGTCTCACTGCTCTTCCCCCCCCCCGCCCTTAATACTCAGGCTAAATCTGTGCATGCTGATTTCATTGCTTCCTTTTTCTTTTATTCACATGTGATATTTTTAACAAAGCAAAGTATCACGTTCTTTAATTATTTGTGGCCATTTAGGCAGGCTCTAGACAGATTTAGGGTTTCTTTATAGTTTCTCTATAAATCGGGTCCATCTGCTACTCTGATCATCTGTTGACACTGTTTCTCAGCTTTTCCGCATATCTGTAGATTTCTCACAGTGTATTGCCCTCTATGCAAAACCTCTGTGGAGGTGCTTTGTTGGGGAAAGATTTTTGTGTCTGCACTGGACGTTTCTGTGTCTCAAACAAAACTGGGATTGTGGTGGATAAATTTCCTTTTCGTCTTTTCTCCACTGGGCACACTGCCTTTCCTGGTTGATAGCAGCTCTGCCTTTTATCTACTTGGTGCAATCAAAGGCACGTACAATCTTGTTTGTCAGTCAACCAGAGACTAGCAATGTTACACCATGTTACACCATCATATTAGACGTCAAGTTAGACTGGCCAAAATCCGGTTGTGTCACACCCCTAATGGTACTGTGTCTGCTCTATCACTTTGTCATATCGTACAGGCAAAGCAAATCTTTGAACACTTCTTTGTTTTTTTTTTTCTTAACGGAGGAGGAGTCAGACATGTAGAAATAACGCAAACGTTGATTCATACAGGATCTGAGCTGATTCATTCGAGATCTGAGCAGTTTCTCCATGGTTTTGGTCAGGCATTTCTTGGCAGATTTGGCATCGTGACCCAGTGTTTGGCTTGCAAAAAGCTGATCTTGAGAAAGAGGCATCTCCACAGGTAGTTCAAGTAAATTTTGGAGAAACACCAATCGTATCTTTGTACATTCTGAGGCTCACAAGAGCTTTTGTGTTGTGGAGGACATAAAAGGCAACTTTCTCAACCTTTCAAGGAATGTTTATTTCTGACATCTAGCTCTAATAAATGTTAATATCTTCAATGAATGGAGGAAAAAAAGTATTCTTGGAGAGGAGATAGTTGCATGGTCAACTAACTAATTTTTTGTCTCATTCAATGAAAATGAGTTATCATCTACTCACTAACTCTCTTCCTTTGTTTTTCTGTCCTTAAGTAAATCAAAATGGCCCAACAGGTGCGTATTGCCCAGAAAATGTATTCTACTTATACTTCTAGAAGGCTCACTTTATAGATAAAAAGATGTCATTTCAGTTTTATTGTTAATGCTGCAAATACACTTTGAAAAGTAAGCACAAGTATCGGTTTGTAAACCAAGTAACTTCTAAACATTAAAAGGAGAAGAAAATCTATTTCACTTTATTTGGTCCTGTCTTACAGGATGTGGTGGAAACGCATCCTGGGCTGACGTTCCTGAAGGATGCTCCGGAGTTCCATTCCCGGTATATTACGACGGTAGGCTGCCTGCTTTGATCTCCTGTGACGTTGCTTACCAACCCTCCCTTTATGAATTGTCACTGTTCCCATCAGCAAATCCTTCAGTTATTTCAAAAAATAGGTGTTTTTAATATTACTGGCAGTGAGTTATTTTAAGAACTACTTCCAAAGGAAAAATGAATCTGCCTGTATGTACAAGAGGTTATTCAAAAGGTTAATAATGAGTCTTTCTGGTCTTAAGCAAATATATAAAAACAATATTTTTGGCCTTTAATCTTGATGAAGGAAAATGAGAGGTCCTTCTTTGGTCTTTGAGAGCTGCTAAGTTGCCCCTAATTCTTCTGGGCTGCTGAGACATGGAAAGCCTTATGTTTAAAGATTTCTGTCACTTAGGCATGGAAAATCTGTGATTGTTTGCATCCATTGCACACAGGGGTCTCCTATCCAATTCTCCTGCCTCTTGCTCTTGCCAGAAAGCCTATCTAGTCTTTCTGAGTCACTGAGCTTCTGTGACTTGTGTTTGTTACTGGGTTTTGTTCTGTAGCTTTGTTCCAACTTTGCAATCAGCAGTTAGACTGGTGCTTCATCTCAATAAGTTTGTACTGTTTTTAAGCCTTTAGCTTGTCTCGTGTTGGGTATGAATCTGGATAGAAGGTCTAAATGTTACAATGTTTTATCTCTGCAGCGGTAATAAATCCAAATATTGACAGACCTGATGGAAGCTGTATCCCAACAGGGCTCAAGGGCTTAGAGTTTCTCCTGTTTGCTTGCCAGGGTCTGCATGGGGGCCAGCTGCACCACATCCTGGCAGCTGGGAGATTACTGGCAGACACAGGCTGGTTCCTTTCTTGCAAGGAGCAGATGGCAGAAAGACACTGTTGCTCTGAGCAAAACCGGAACTGACACACTAATGTTTTATGAAAATCTATGATGGGAATCAGTTTTAAATGTTTAGGTGCACTTGAATGTGCCAGTGAACATTGGTGTGTTACCAACATATTTAGTCCCCATGGAGCAAAACAAGATACCTACTCTGGCCAGTTATTACGCTTAAGGTATAACAGTGGACAGGGAATTATGGGGGCACATGAATGGGTGAGTGTGGGAGGTGCCTGTGGCACATGTATCCTGGTATTTTGTGTTTAAAGTACAAGGAGAGGTAAGAGCTGAAAGACTGAAGGTCACTCTAGCATCAGTTTCTGACTGCAGTATCAACCAGTTGTTCTTTGCCAGTGAGCAGGTCAAGATACAGTGTGTGGTTGTCGAGATGCTGGCTGTCGGATGGTGGCAAAGGCAGTTCTGTGCATCTGCCTTTCCAGGTTCCTCTGCTCAAGTCATCTGCTGTTCCTGCATTTTTCAGGGTCTAAATGAGGGAATAAAGGCAAGAAAGAAATATCTTTGTAGAGTAATCCCCCAAATGATCACCCTCGGTGTCCTGAAGCAACAATTGCTGCACTTCCTGCACTTCATCGGGGTGCAATGCATGTTCTGGTCTGAGCAACCAACTGTGTGAAGCAGAGGTTCCACTTGAAGACAGTGGAAGTGCAGGCTGCTACGAAAAAGGGCAATACCTTTTTCTTCCTTGCTCCTTTTCCACAACTTCCCTGTACCTGTGTGACCACCATAAAGCAGTCACAGAACCGGATGAGTACATGAAGCTCCTCCATGCTTTTTTGATTCTGCTTATGTCTCCACCATGCTTTCCTACTTCATGCTCAGCCTTTAGGCACCCTTACTCACAATACTCTGACAGAGGTGGCTTTCTAGGCTTGCTCCCAGGCAGCCAGGAAACAGTGGTGCTTGTGGTTGAGACGATTGATGCGTAGTGTCGAATCTCACAAAGCTGTGATGTCCTCACACTGGCAGGACCATGCTCTTCTGGGTGTCTGTGCCGACAGACAGATTCCTTCGGAGCTCAGCGTGTTTGGCCTTGACCAGATCACTGAGTTGGAGAAGAGTCAAGACCTCAGCAGACAGACAGAGTGTTGGGCCAGATTGTTCCCATCTGGAGTGGCAGTACTTGGCCCACTACAGGAGTGGCTCTCCTTTCTGATACCAGGAGTTCTGATTTCTCACATCTTTCGCAGACAGTTTGGCACTTCTCTCTTTAATGTTACAAAATTCAGTATTTCCACCAGGAGGTAATGAAGGAAACAGCTTTGTCCTTGGATTTTGAGACTACATGGATCCTTTTGATCCCCTCAAGGTAGGGTGCCTTATACCTACTTACAGTGACAGAATGCTATATTTGCTGCCAGTGCAAGAATCACATTTTATTTTTGTGTTACAGAAGAGGGCCGTAAGGAGAGACTGGCTTATGTGTTCATTGCTGGATACAGCATCACTTGGTTGAAATCACCTGGAGATGAGCTAACCGTCTAGTATAGGTAAGATGGGTATGCACATTTCAGCGTGGGTTGTTGTTGTTTTTTTTTTTNGATACAATAGGCTGTAATTTAATCTGTATTAGTATTTGCAAGCTGTTGTATTAAATTACTTGTGTTTCTTTGAACAGAGACTGACTTCTGAAGGTGGTGAAGACGACGCAGAATATCATGTGGCGTTTATTGTAAAAGCTTTTAAAATGTGACTTCTCCCAAAATGTTCAAACGAGTCCCCGAGTGAGCACTGCATGCTGTTGTTGAAAAGCGGAGTCAACTAAAAACAACTTGGCAAAATACATTGCTTGTTGAAAACTGCTTCAGCTTATGCAGTATTACCAATGTTGAATGTGTAAGGGGAAGATGGCCTATGGGGTTTAATAAAGCTTTCTGGGTGTTTCTGGAAATGGTATTGCTTTTGTTCTTCTGTGGGAAGATTGGGGAAGGGTCTAGAACTGACCCATCAATGGTTTGGGTCCTGGAGGTAGATTACATGAGGATAATGGGCAAATAGGAAGGGGCTCCCCCTTCCACAGGCTTATGTACTGAATTCGTAATAAATAATCTTTCATGCTGGGAAAAATGAAGCCAGTTACGGCTTTCAGTAAGGCATAACTGACAAGAGTGGCTTGAATGCTGTAAATCCTCTCTGGCTGTGTTCTAGGATGTTTCCCAAATGCTTTTTTTGATAGCTTGGTTTTCACAACCTGGAAAAGAGAGAGAGAAGTATTGACATTTTATACTGATATATACACTATGTACTATCCATTGAAACTGGACGATTATTGGAATAACAAAGCCTGCAGGGAGTGACTGGACATGGTAACAGAGATGAAAAGAGATGCCATTTTACCTCTGAATGCCTTATTTTTACAGCTAGGTGAGGAGAGAGCAGATGGAACATCTTTATCAATGTGGTCTGATTGAGAACGGTTTCTTGCATGTCACAAACAAGGGGATATTTTGTTGTCTTTTATTAGCCTGCAGGCAGAGGAAAAGATGATGATTGCTGGTTAGGGGTCCTTTTTCTGATTCTTGGGATTGTTATTTTTGAGTCCTTGGAACGCTGTGAAAACCCTGTATCTTTAAGAATTGCTGCAGAGTTGGCAGGTGGGATAATGAGTTTTGTATGAGGTGAGACTGACTTCGGTCTCTGAGCTGTTGTGCAATCTGGAAGCAAAAGCCAGACGAAGTCCAAAAATAGTCCAGAACGGCAGTGGCTGACAGAGGCATTAACGAAGAAACAAACATGGCTTTTTCATTGTGCTTAAGACCAGAGAAAATCATTGTGATTACCTAGTCTGACCCCTTGCGTTCCATAGGCCACAGAACATTGCTCAGCAAGTGCTATAGTTAGGACAGATTTGTTGTTTGCTTGGTTTTAATGGAGTTAACGTCCAACTTTAGAAAGGACATCCATCTTTCAGTAATGGAATTGACACCCAGCTTTAGAAGGACATCCATCTTTGAAGTGTGGATAAAGAGCCTGCAGTGTTTCTTTGGGGGTTGTCCCTGTGGTTAATCAATGGCAGTGCAAAAGAAGCACACTCTTATCTGTCTGAATCAGGCTGACTTCAGCTTCTAGTTATATATTTCATGAGAGATTAAAAAAGTCCTCCCGCTGTCCTGCATGGCCCCATGTAGGCTTTTAAGGACCAGGATAGCTAACAATAGGTGTTGTGTTCACCAAAGTAGAATATATTAGCCACCTCTCTTCGGAATACAATTTGAGTCCTCAAATCATTCTTGGTGCTCTCAAAATTATTTGTGCTCAGCATTTTGTCAGCATTTACTGTCTCACTAATCTGTGTATCCCAAAGCAGACTCAGTGATCTCATACTTGCTTCCAGATTTGTTCTGGACAAGAACCAGTGCTTGTGTGACTGAGTCAAAGCATGGCCCTTAAATGGTGATTGCCCACTCAAAGCTACTTCCAGCTAAGAAACAAACTTACCCCATTTAATTTGTTAACTGGATTACAGAATCACAGAATGGTTCGGATTGGAAGGGACCTTAAAGATCATCTAGTTCCAACCCCGCTGCCCTGGATTGATCCCTGTAATGTCCACATTGTCATGTTAGGTTAATTTTCATGTTGGAATAGCATGCGCTATTAAGGTTTACAAAAATTCTAGGATAATATGTCAGCATGGTGTCAAAGACATCAAAGGTTTGTATTAGGTTTGGTCGACAAGAATTATATTCCATAGATTTCAGTGCTGATAATCAAATTAATTATATTTCTAATTTCTCTTTTTGAAGATGATTGTTGTTGTTTCCCATGTTAAGTTTAGTCTTGCGTGTGCTTGATCCCACACTTGCATTTTCCCCACTTCGTAATGATATTTGACAAGTTAAACAGCAGCGGCCTGGGAAGGGTTCAGTTTGCTTTTTAGGTCCTTGGGAGTGTACTCCTGCTGTGAACTCTTTCTCTGGGGTTCTCACCAGTCTGTGTGTTCCCCCCACACTTTTTACTCACTTTCACCAGTGGCAGGTCAGTAAAGAAAGCAAATGAGGTTAACACCTACCTAAGATGAATGCAGGCAGATAACTTCTATTGCTTACTTTCAGTGGGGCCACCGAGAGAATGAGGCGTTGTTACAGACACAGTAGGTCAGACATCAGTTGTGGCTTTCATTTACATGTCCTGTTTCCTCTTCAAAAGTCCTGATTTTTTTTTTTAATTTTATTTTTTCTGATGCAGAACGCCATTTTAAGTGACGTCCATGCAAGCTATAGTGCCTAAAACCCGAAAAACTCAAAGTGATTCGTTGGCACTTTGAACGCATTCCCTGACATAAATAATGCATCTGTGTGCTCAAAGTTGTGAATGAAGAGCAGTGAAATTATTTGCAAAGTGGAAATGGATAATACCGTTTCAGAAACTTTTGTGTTACTTTCAGATTGCACTGTGAGTTAAGGATAGTAGTATCTACAAAAAAGATCACAAAACAGTTTTTGAAAAGAAGTCCCCTTGGGATGAGTGAATAAACAAAATAAAGTTACTGCATTTAAACTCCCAAACTGGTGTATTTCAGGAGCTGATTTCAAGAGCACTGTTCATGTGTTGCAGGTGATACAGAGAATATTCTACACAGTCAATCGATCCTGGTCGGGGAAGATCACTTTAACAGAGCTGAGGAAAAGCAACTTCTTGCAAGTATGTTGGTTTCTGCCTGAATAAGACACAGACGCTTCATGCCTTTGTTCCTGTGGCCGTATACTGTATAGCAAGGGAGGCCAAATGCTCGGTGCCAGGAGAGTGCTGGAGCTAGTGGAGGAGTTGTGTCTGAGTTGAGAGAAGAGCAGGGCCTGGAGCAGCCGGGAGTGCACTGACAGAAGGTGAGGGGTGACTGTGCACCCACCACTCTGAAGCTGCATCAGGCAGATTGGCTCTTGGCTCCTGATCTAGCTAAAGAAGGGCAGCAAGACGCAGCAGTGCACCTATGTTAAGTGGCTCCGTGAGCAGCCAAGAATAGCCGTTGGATTGCCTACGATACCGGGTGGGTAGGATGGCCAATTTCCTGACTCGCAAGTGGCACTCAGCCCACTGACAGTTGGTCAGGCATGCTGTGCTGTGCGATTGCCAGACCGTGCATCTCAGGAGCTGATTTCCACTTCTGCAGTAGACTTCTTCAGAAAGGTTAATGAATGAAGCTTAAGTCTTGATACAATCCCTGCAATGTATCCTTCTGGTTTCAAGATTTGGATCTCTGTACTCTGTATACTTTGCCCAAAAGAGCAGCAGGTTAAAACTGTCTTTGACTGCTCAACTCCAGACCAACCTAAAAAGCCAGTCTTTAGGATGAAAGGTTAAGGACTCAGCTAAAGCAGTGAGACTTCCCTACTGCATCCTGGTCTCCCTTCCAGATGTAGTGTGCTGTCTTCCTCAAAAGCCTCGAGCATGAGTTCATGTTCTTCCTCCTTTCAGACGTCTTCTGTCCCTCCCATCACATCAGCTAATGATAAAATCAGTGTTCTTGGATTGTCTCATGCCAGTCCATGCCCTCTGATCCCAGTTCCTCCCAAACCTCTGCTGTAAACAAATCCTCACAACTTATCCTGCATCTTTATTCACTCATTTTCTCCTTTTATACGCACTTCCCCTTTTTCTCCTTGCATATCTACTATGCTTTTCATCTCCTGCAGCAGGGAAGTTACGCTCTGGGACCATAATTTCGCTGCGGCAGCTCTTTGCTGTATGCTTAAATGGCATCTTTTGGCATGAGCTATAAAAGAAATAAATTTGTTATTTAAAAACCTCCACAACTGATTATCATCTGCAAAGAAATGGGAAAGACCTGCAAAGAATCTCAAGAGGCTAGTGAGTGACTGGTCAGAGGTTTTTAGACTTGAGTGTCAGCAAGTCAGAATGGTGGAGGCCTGGCAGTGCCATCCTGTTGTCCCTGCTTGAGATGTGACTGAACCTGGTGGATAGCAGGATGTGAGAATTTTGTTGAGACTCAGTTGGCTTCCTTGGATATGGAAATGCATCTGTGTTTGTGGTTGTGGAGAGAAGGGCCACTAAGCCTGCCTGCCTAGAGACACCGCTGCCTGGGATCACTCTAAGGCTGTGTTTCACCTCCTCCCTTCTGAGAGGCTGCAAGGGCAGGGGAGTACAGACCTCATCGAGTCTGTTAGCTTTTTCCCGTTCCTGCAGCCACAGTCTACTGGTCTGGAAAGGCTGTCTGCTGTCCCGTGGCCTCAGCACCAGGAGAAAGGCAAGCAGGGAGGTGGCACTGGTAAACATGCGGTACCCTCCTTTTGGTGGGAAGGCTGAGCGGAGGGAAGGACAGAGGTAGGTGTGAAGTGGGAATGAAGCAAGGACATAGTCACTAAATGTTTTGTTAACAAGAGGTTAACAGATATTGTGGTTGGAAATCTGTCTAAGCCCTCACAGTTAAACCAGACTAATTCCTGTCAGTGACAGCCCAGGAATACCAGTGTGATTGGTTTGATCTGCTTGGGATCCATCCCTCCTTCCCCAGTCCAGGCGTGAGTCTGGAGTAAGACTTGATTTTTCCCTTTGGGAGCCAGGCAAGGATGTGTCACGTGTAAAGATAGTTCCTGTGGAAGGCTGTGGACTTGCTGTTGTAGATGGTTCTAAGAATCTCTGGTGCAGGTCAGAAATGTTTCACAAATAACGGATCCCAGCTGAGACAGCAGTTGTGTTCTTGTTTCTCTGCCGCACTCTTCACTATAGCTGGAAATTATCTGGAATTGTTCACAGGAGTAGCAGAAATATTGTGCATACGTATGTTAACCAGGATAGCCAAGTCACATGCTCTTTAAGTGCCTGTTAAGGAATGCAGCAACAAAATATACAGGGAATAGAGGCTGCGTTTTGGATTAGCTTTCAGGGTTGTGTTCACCCAGCTTCCACGGGGGCTGGAGGACTTCAGCTGCTGAGCTGCCTCTTTGTCTAGTTTAACTTCCCACTTTATTTGTACTCTTTCAGACTCTTGCTCTCTTGGAAGAAGAGGATGACATAAATCAGATCACAGATTATTTCTCCTACGAGCACTTCTATGTTATATACTGTAAATTCTGGGAGCTGGATACTGACCATGATCTTTACATCAGCCAGAAGGATCTGGCTAGGTACAGCGATCAAGGTATGCTGCCGGAAGCTGCAGTGGGACAATGGGGATTGGTGAAAATAGAAAGTTCCCACTGAAGAGTAAAGCCTATCTTTAATTTGATGCCTTAAAAAAAAAAAAAAGCTGTTGAGCTTCTCATTCACTAACACCCCCAAGTGTTGGTGAATCCACAAAGGGCTAGAAAATCCAAAGTTCTGTATGCGTTGTGCTAGATGGAGGCACTCAGGTCAGCTGTTTTTCTGATTAACCGTGTTCTGAGAGCATGATGTGCCCCTGTGAGTACCTGTTAGGACACATGATGTAACGTCTTGGACAAGAGCTTGAGCTATTGATGAGCATGTTCAATCCTGAAGGCAAAACCTTCTTGGATTCTTCCATGTGGTTGCTGCACTTTTTGGGAAAGTAGGTCTGGGGCAGAGAATCAGATTTGGGGAAATGGGATGTTTGGACACAACGCGTGACTGGAGGTGGCAGGAAAGGTGAAGTGTGTGGTAAGGTGTTGTAGTGTGTAGGGCTACAGGGATCTGGAGGTGTGACAAGTTGTCAGGCATTGCTGGAGCTCTGGGGATGGGGATGACATTTTGTGGGAGCCAAGATCCTGAAGGGCTGAAGTAAGTAAGAAGGAAAGGGATGATAATGCTGTAAGTGTGCGTGTCAATGGTGTGGTAGCCCACAAGTGCAGGTGTTTCTGGGAAGGCCATGGAGGTTCTGGGTGAGTGTGGCAGTCACAGGGCTCAGGGGCATTGATAATCAGGCTGGATGAGGTGAGGATGGAGGAGTGCCTGACTTGGGATAGATGATAATGGGACACTTGGTCCCTGCTGGGAGGCTGGAGTGTGGGGATGGAGTATTTGTCGCACAGGAGGCCTGAGAGCACTGGGTGCTGGGGAGCCAAAGATAGAAGGGGTGCTGTGGGTGAAGAGGAGAAGCAGTGGTGCAGCAGCCCGTCAGCACTATGCCAGGGGGATTTGAGGGGTGGTACAGGCTGGATCTGCCTGGCTGGTGTGTCCGAATGGTGCCAGGACTGCAGAAGTGATGGAGAACATGTAGAAGGAGCTAAGGTGGGGGTCTAAGGGAAGCATGTCAGCAGTTTGGGAGGCTGAGGTCAGCGGGCAAGACTGGTACTTGCTGCTTAGCTGGTGTGTCGCTGCCATAATAATCTATACCACACGTGTCCTGGCTGGCAAAACCCTCCCACTGACCTAAAACGATGCTTGTTTTTCATTGTACTTCCCTGCGGTAGGATTGCCACTTGCCACAGAGCTCGTGCTCCTCTAAGTAGTGTTTTGTAGAGATTTGATGTGTGATTTTTGCTTGATAACTGAACTTCTTTTGCAATACACATTGAAATGATCTCCCCCTATCAGCAGGATTTGCTTATGTGGCAAATCCTATTGCGGCAAAGTAAGAGTAACACTGCCCATGTCCAAGAATGCAGATAACATACTGTTGCCATATTTGTGGGGAAATACGGTGTTTGGGAGGATACAAAGGCAGACACACTGTGAGAATCATCTTTGTTTTTTACAAAACCCTGCTGAACAGAGACCAGTGAAGTAGCTAGGCAATGTAGACAGAGCATTCTTCTAGCAATGGGAAATGGCTTTGTGTGGATTCAGCATAAACAACTAATTGTAATTATTCCTGTGACCTGTAGCTTCATTTTCTCTGTGTTTTCTTTGTTTCCAGCTTTATCAAACAGGATTATTGAGCGAATATTCAGCGGCGCCGTGGTGAGGTGAGGAATAGCATACTGATTGGGGATAGGAGCGAAGGGAATTTCTGTCAGGATGGTTAGAAATGCAAGATACTCTCAAAAATCCCCGCTGATCAGAATGGTTTCCAACGTGGTGCTCCAGTTGGAGCTGACTGAAAACGGAGTGAGACTTCTGGGTATCTTAAGAAAACAAATTAAAAAATCCCATAGGATGACCACCTATAGGCCTCAATGTAGAATAAGCTGGGCATAGCTGGAGGAAACATGCAGGCACTCTGTGTTTGTGCCCCACAGTGGCCCAGGGATAGCTGGAGAGCAACGCTTTAAAGCATCCAAAAAGTAAAACAGCCTAGCAGTTGCTATGGGAGGGGATGTGGTAGATGAGCCTCAGCCCTGCAGTGACAGCAAGGCAGCAACTGCTGTGCCTGGGGGGAAGCACAGTGTGGGGAGTACAGACTAAATGGGTGACAATACCCCATTTTCTCTCACCAATGATTTGGGGCTTTTGAAAAATACGTTTGATAGTATTCTGAGTATTTAGGAGCCTGGTGATTTGGTTTTGTGGGTTTTTTTTGTTTTTGTTTTTTTTTTTTCTCATGTGTCTTCCAGAGGCAATGAAGTTCAAAAGGAAGGCCGCATGAGTTATGCTGATTTTGTGTGGCTCCTGATTTCAGAGGAAGACAAAAGGAGTGCTACGAGGTCTGAGTGATTTCTGTGTCTTAGTAAAAGTATTAAGATAAGCAGATAAGGTTATAGAAAGTTCTGTGACCTACCGCTTTCTATAGGAGACAGCAGCTTGGGTTCCAGTGATTATTAGGAAGAAAGCAACTTATTGTCAACGTTTGGTCAAATTTGCCTTTCTTAAGGAGGAATTGTGTAAAGCGGAGTTTTCTTGTAATGTTAAATGTCTTGGTAGTCATCAGTCCCTTTGGTTACCCCATGCTATGAAGCATTGGCTCTGGTGATACGTGAGACGTTTGCAGCAGATAGATAGGCATGTTCCCTTCATGCATGTAGTAAGTGCATAAGAAGGCTTTGTAGGCAAACTTCACTCTGTCACTTTGTAAAACCTGCCCGTGTGACTGGTTTGTACATCCAGTGGGAGACTAGTATGCAGAGCTGAACTAGATCTGCATGCGATTATTAGGGCAACAAATCTGATGAGTTAAAATGAGAAGAATTCATAAATGCAGGGTTGGACTATGCAGAGGGGAAGGGAGGATGTAGAGTGCAACTGCCTGAAAGCATTGCCTTCTGTCTAAAGGAGTAGAGGAAATAAGTGCATCCCACGCCTGCCTCATCGCTCACCAGGGTCACTCAGCGATAGCCAGTTGGTTGTATTTGGCCAACTTTTGCTGGTGAATCAGGCAGGGACACCCTAACCTGTGTGAGGCAGTTGAGGTGCAGCACAGTGGACGCTAGCTACAGCTACCAGGTGAAACAGGGCACAAGCATGGCTGTTCTCACAAGCCACCTAGGAGACTGACAGGTTGGCCTGTGCCCTGATCCTTCCCAAAGGGTATTTTCTTCCCTGGTTTTATGCCAGCCTTTGGGCAGAAGAGCGTTAAGAGGATGGGGGCAGCGGAATGTGCATTGCTGCAATCTCTGCTGTATGGATTTCCTAGTGCAGTGGTGTGCTTTCACTTAGTCCTGTCTCTTTTTCCTAGCATTGAGTACTGGTTTCGGTGCATGGACCTGGATGGGGATGGAGTGCTCTCCATGTATGAACTGGAGTACTTTTACGAGGAGCAATGTGAACGGATGGAAGTGATGGGCATAGAACCACTGCCATTTCATGACTTGCTGTGTCAGATGCTTGATCTCGTTAAGCCAGAGAGGGAAGGTAAGTCCTGTTTAGTGGGAGTTTCCATCCTCTTTGATCTGTGGTGGATTGAGAAAGTAATGTCACTGTGAAACCCACCTATAGGTAGAGCCTTGTGTTAGAATCATAGGGCTGAAATTACTGCACAAGGTCAAAGTCTGAGCAGTGTCTATCATGCCATAATGTTATGCATCAGGAGGTTTGGAATACTTAAACAAAAGACCTTGTGAATTGACTTGCTGGAACTGGAGCAAAAAGTCTTGTCTGTTCCAGCTGTGAGATGTGCTGACAGTCTAGATTATGAAACCGGACCATCCCCATTCACATTTTTCACGTTTCACACGAATGTGAAATACCTCCATATGCATGTAAGATTTAAGCTTAATAAGTGAACCTTTTTATTGAATAACATTCAAATCCTTGACTGACTTGGGAAGAAATCTTGTAATATTGTAATTTGTAATATTGGTGTTATAACTGAAACTTTGGTAAGACTGATAAGGAACAGGCCCAGTCTCTCACTAAGTAAGAACTCAGTAGCTCAATAATGTGGGTTTTTTTCTGTAGGAAGAGTAACTCTGCGAGACCTGAAGAGGTGCCGAATGGCTCACGTATTCTACAACACCTTCTTCAATTTAGAGAAGTATCTGGACAATGAACAGAGGGATCCCTTTGCAGTGCAAAAGGTATAAATCACGTTTATTTCTAAATACAGGCCTTCTCAAACCCATCTTTGGGATGCTACTGGATGTAGGGAAAATCCAACTGAATGTAAGAAAACTTTTTTCACAAGTAGGCCAGTCAAACACCAGAACAGGTTGCCCAGAGAGGTTGTGCAGCTTTTATTCTTGGAGGATTTCAAGATGTGACTGGACAAAGCCTTGAGCAAACCTGACTTCATAGCAAACCCTGATCTGAGCAGAGGCTGGGACTAGAGACCTCCTGTGTCTCTTCCAACACAAGTTGAACTGCTATTCCATGATTTGGTTGCTGTCACTGAGCCTATTACACCAGCAATGGCAGTGCAGTGTGTGATTCTAGAGAGAATGCCCAGAGCCTGCTGAGTTGCATGATTCAGTAGCCTTGAAAGAGGGTGGCTCAGCTGCGCTAGAAGGGAACCTGATTCGCTCAGTTTAGAAAGTAGCTGTGAGATTCAGAACTTGCAATCCCATTTGTCTCTTCCTACCCCCTACACAGCTGCAGTCATAAGTAAGTAGCTACATGGCGAAGATTTATTAAACATCCAGGTTGGAGTCTGATCCTTAAAACAGCACTAGCAGTTTTGCCATAGCCTAAACAGTGCCAAAGAGCCAAACCTTCTCCACAACGCAGGGGCCAAGGCAGATGAGATGCCAGCTCCATGATCAGGCCACACGTGGAAGACTAGATGGAAGGTTTGGATGTTGCAGAGTGTGCCTGGCTATCGGCCTGGCTGCACCGTCACACCTCATCCTCACTTCCCAAGCAGAGAAAATACAGGAGCAGATTGTGGCTTTTGTACTTTGCAGTTGTTGCTCGCCACTAACTGTGGGATGCTCAGAGGCTTGAGTTTTGTCAGCTGTTCGTGTGAAGTCCCTCACCTTTGGCTCCCCTTGCATATCCAGTGAAACCAGATGTGACTACAGCTTAAAGACTATCTCCCGGAAGCCTCTTATCTGGTCAAATACAGTAAAGTGGAGGGGATGCCAAAACCAACTCCAGTTCCCTTCCCAGCTGTGTTCCCACATAACCTCTAAGAGGAACCTTGTGGTTCCATGATTCGAGGCTTAAATATATCCCAAGCCAGAACCACCCTATTTTTTGTTTGTTTAAACTGGATCATCGTAAGAGCAGTCAAGTGGGGCCATGGGGAATAATTTATTTCCCCCATTTTGTAGTTGGCAGAGGGCCAAATGCTTATAAGGATGTTATTCTGTAACCTTCTTTCAAACTTAGAAAACTGTGAAGAGTTCCTCAAAAAGTCAGTTACAATTAACATCTAATTAAAGATTTTAAATCACTAAGTTCTTTAACCAATTATAAAGTGCATAGATGCAGGTCTTGCTGAACTAGAGCAAAGAAAATGCGCGGTTATTAATGTGCAGCATTTCTGAAATGAAGCAGGCTCAGTTTGTTGGCAGCTCAGGTCACACACTGAGCTTTATAGACTAAGGGATATATTTTTTCATAGTTATTTATCTGCAGATGTTAAAATAGTTTAAGATAATTATGAATCTTTCAGTTAAGGTGATTTCGATTTTTGACTAGCTGTTTCTATGCCCTATCCTAGAGTTGCCGTCTCACTTGTTTAGACCTATTGTAAACAGTTGTAGAGAGGTGCAGGCATAGTGTGCTTGACTGTCTGATCTCTTTAGGACATTGAAAACGATGGCCCTGAACCCTCTGATTGGGACAGGTACGCTGCCGAAGAGTACGAGATTCTTGTGGCTGAGGAGTCTGGGAACGAACAGTTACAAGAAGGGTAAGTGTGGGCATCGCTCTGCCCTGGCACCATGCTGTTTGGCTCCGGCTGGGGTTTAGTAGGATGCCACTTTTAACAGAGGTAGTGGATTAGTGGAGTTATCATTGGGACTCAACACTGGAGCACGTGAAGCCTGAAACAGTTGCTCCAAAAGGCACTATTGGTGTATTTGTCACAATGGGCTGCTTTGTGGGCAGCCATTTGGATCAGCTACACACACTGCAGTAATGAAGAGAGCTGGGAAAAAGGACAAAGCCTTTTGCTTTTAGCAACCATACAAAAAAGGAGATCAAATGATTTTTGCTAGTTTTGTCTGTGTATTGACTGTGTTCCTCTGTCATAGATGAGAAGCTGTAGCTCTGTTATATTTATTATACCTAGCGGAGACTTTCTTCAGTCAAATAATCTTACTTTTTGCCAAACTTTATGCCTGTTAGTCTGTGCTCTTCCTAAGCTGTCTTTCAACATTTTCATTCATTTCCTAAGTTTATTAAGACTTTTTCTTTAAAACACTGTTGGTTTCGCAATACCTACACTCATTTTTGCAGCCTCCTATAAAATTATGGACAGACACTCCACCTTAGACTGACATCCTTAGAGTCAATGAATTTAGGCAGAGCAGTTGCTCCAGAACCTCTCTGTGTGCAGAGACTCTGTACTGGAGACTCAGTATAATTATCTTTTAGATTTGTGTCTGTGTTAGTATCTTCTTGAGAGTATTTCTCTGGAAGTCTCCAGGTTAATATAACAAACATCCAAAGGACACTTATCCCATCTTAATCTTGCACGATTCAGGATTGCATCCGTTCTTGAACAGTGTTTGTAGAGCCCTTAAAGTAAGAGTACTGAGAAGATTGCATAATTTTCAAACTTCCCACACTGAAACCTGCTTGGGATAACCGTAGCACCTACTAATTAGCCGCAGAGATTTGCAAAGCTATTGAGAGCTATGTTTCCCTCTCTCCCTGTGATGTGCATCCAAACAGCTATGGGCTGTTCCCTCATCTCCTTTGTGCTGCCTTGCCTTTTTGCAGCCTTCACAATGGAAGATGAGGTAACACCGGACGGAAGATAAAATTGCTGTGTTCCCTGCAGCTGCTTTGCAACACCTGTGTCCTCAGCACAGAAAAGAAATATGAGTCTGCTGTAAAAGCTTTGCAGGACCCTGAATCCCCAGACTCACCAAAACCAGAGGAGAAGTGGCAGGTGATGTCAGATGTTTGAGGGCTGTCTGAAACAGCTCTGTGTCTTCCTGTAAAGAGCATGTCAGCAACCTTGCTGCTTGCTTTTAAGAGCCCCTGAAAAGCTCTGTAGCCATGGCAGCAGGATTAGATCTCATTTGTGGAGCATAGCAACAGACCACGCAGGAAAAAAGGAAGGGAAAAAGAAAAACAAAGAGCTGGATGCCCAGACAAATTTGCCAGAAACAGGCATTGAGTTTTTGCACATACATTATTTCTGCTGTCCTTTGAGGGTGACAGAAACAGGAAGCGGCCACAAAACCAAGAGAGTTTATGAGCTCTATGAGAGATGGGAAGATTTTTGGCTAAATTAGCTGGCAGAATCGGAAATCTGGTATTTGTCTTATTAATACATTTGAAAATAAGCATCACTGAGCGATCGCAGACGAATTAGTAAGTGTGTACCACGTTGGTGACTTAGCCCTGTCCATAGCTTCTCTGGGAGGTTTCTAAAACCAGCCTGTGGCTGGCTGCAGGCTGGCTCCTGAGAGAGCGCTGCTCCTGGAAGAGGAATCTCATAAAGACACAGTGGAAACTCAGAGTGACTTCACGAGTGCTGTGACTCTATTGAGAGCTACAGTCACCAAAAAAAGATAAGAGAAAGGTGTCTTGCTCAAGACAGCAGTGAAGCATCACATTTCACTGGAAGCTTAAGCTGATCAGAACGTTTCTCAGCCATGCTCTGCTTTACATGTCTGCGTATGAGATTCAACGGAGAGTCTATTCGCTGGTGAATGTATGCTCACATTGTCATTTGAAGGCAGAACCAGTAGCTGAATCTGACCAACACAAGCTCTTAATGCAGATATAACATTGGTTTTGCAGAAATCCTTTCTTGCTGTCCAGGCTATGGCCTGCCTGGCAGAAGCGGCCACCGCTTTGTTCACTGTTCCAGAAACCAGTTTCAGCCAGCTGATATACATGGAAGCCACAGTTGCCTTCATGGAAAGAGATCTTTCTTCAGAGGAAGGGAAATAATGAGCAAGAGGCCATCTTTTATCAGCTGCTGATGGGGAAGAATCCCCTTCACCTGAGCATCAAGGAGCGAGGGCACAATGCAGAGCAGTCCTGCCCGGAGTCAGATAGGTGGGACAAAGACACAGGATCAGATGATGTTGGTTTAGGCAGTTTAGACCATTTCCGTTGTCTCCCTCGAGTCGGATGATGGCTCAGTCGCTCACTTTCATGAATGCCACAGCATAAGGAAGGGAAAGGGGGAAGAAGTACATCGCCGAACCAATCAGTGCCAAAATGTCTTTCCCAGAAGGAAGGACAAAGAATTCCCAGGAGTAATTTGCCTTCTCTGAGTTGCTGTGGTTGAGTCCTGAGGAATGAGTGTTTAATCTACATGAGCCCATATGTGTATTTATGGGACTGTGAAGTTTTGAAATTGGCCTGGAAGGAGAGGAAGGAGAGAAGGTGGTTAGTGCTAATCTCCTGGAAAAGCTGTCCCTTGGATGCTTCCTAGCCATAAAGGTGGAAAGCATCAAAGCATCTTTTCCAAGGTGGGAACTTAAGGCACTTAAGGAGCGAAAAAGCCAAGTGGAGAAGTGACTCACATGGGAAAAGACAGTGGGAAGCCCCTTGTGTAGAAGACATGAGAAGGTGTAGGCCAGAAGCAAAAGGCACTGGAAAAAAAAAAATCATAATGGAGCTCTGTACTTCTTTGCATCTGTGCCATAGAATGAGAACAGTTATTGGTGTAGGATCCAGACCATTGTTTCCCTTCTCTCACTTATGCAAGGATCCAGAAGGTGGCAGAATTACTCAGCAGGTGCTTTCCTTTCTGGAAGAGAAGATGAAAATGTCCCAGAAGCTCTCTCTGCTGTTCGTCTCTTTTTCAGATAGGGACCCCAGACTATGACATAGAATCTTCCCTGCAGCAGGACACACGCACTGACAGGCTCCCAAGGATTTGCTGTGCCTGCATAGGGGTTAGTGAAGGGAAGAACAGCACAGGCAGTGCTAGACCGTTCTTTCTTGGCACCGTCCATGCTGGGGCACCAAAGGAGTTAACCTTTTTGCAGCACAGTTTATCAGTGAACAAACTAGAGCTATTCCTGTGCTTGTCATCGGGACATCTGCTGCACCATTCCCTTCATAAGCAGCATTGCTTTCAGAACAAAAGGAAGAATTTTAATTTCTTGGGAGCCCTGAGAAGCTAACCTGTAGTGTGCTGAGACTGGAGGGAAAACATCTTAAAAAGATCATTTCTGAGGAACAGGAATGGCATGAGAGCCCAAAGCGCTCTCCTCTGCTGCAGAGCACAGAACCCAACCAGCCCGAACTGGCTGGAGCTGAGAATCACAGCCAAACCGCCCCAGGCCATAAATGCTAAAACCTGGATACTAAACTTCAAACCAGGTGAGAGAGGAACATGACAGCATGGCCACGATTGTTCTTCTGGGGGTGTCAAAACATACCCTAATCCAGAAGATCCTCTGGAAACCAGGTGTTTCCAAGCAAGTCCGAACAAGCCAAATTTCCTCTGGGGCCGGATGACTTTATTTCTACACCGAACTGTTAAGGCTACTGTGAGCTACCGACAATTGTTACTGGATTCAGATTTTATAATGCTGAATACCAAGGAAAAATTGTTTCGGAACTTACAAATGAGGAGGGATGGGAGCACAAAGTGACATCAGCTCGCAGAATACTGGTGACTCCAGCCCTGTTTCCAATGCCTTATAAATATCCTCCTCGAGGCTGACATCTTGCATGCTACTGTGTTTTAGGCAGCTGCTTTAGTAGCCACTGAAATAACTTACCTGAAAAAGCTCTCGCCAAAATACGGCTTCTTAAAGACATACCTTTTATCTTTGCAGATCATTTGAAGAAGACTATGACACAGATGAAGTCTTATCTCCCTCTGAAACTGGAGACAAGTCAGATAAACTAGTTATCTCAGATCTCTCAGCATAGAGAAATGGAAGACGTTTAATCGATATTTTTCAAACTGGATAGCATTCAGTGCCAAGACACTTAGGGATTTTTCTGAAATCCATCATTGGAGCAATGGGCTTTATTTTGTACACTGTAACTTGAGAACCAACCCTTTTTCTCTTCCTGTGTAACTGCAATAAGGTGATTTCTATAAAAAGGCTTTTTACAATGTGTTATCGTGCACGCTCATTAAAAATGGTGATTGCACCTTGTTTTGTTTATATATAAATTCTGTTATGTCCCCAGATGTGCAATAAATGCCAGCATCTAATGATTAACTGTAGCAACTGCATGCAACATCTACAGTGGTCGTTTCTCTCTCAGTTCAGTCCTCTGCCGTTCTGTCCCCTTGACTCTATACCAGGAGCGACAAAGAACTGCCAAATCAACTTAATTTAAATGTATGTCTAGAAATCTTTTCAAACGCAAGTCACACCTTTTTTCTTAGTGTCCTGGAAACCAAGGCAACATGACAGTGGGTGGAGAGAGTGAAGTCTCCTTTTGTGCTTTAAACCACAAGCTCTTGCAGTTGATACTGGACATATTTTTCTTGTATGAATCCGTGGACTCTTAAAGCACTACATGATGTGATGTTTTGCTAAGAATTTGAGATGTAGTTAACGTTTCTACCTATTCGCCTGTGCATAAGATCTTCCTCAGGCTAGTGGTTTGTCTCTGGAAAAGTATTTTCTAGTATATTTGCAAACAAAGACACATATGCTGTTCAGCGGGTGTGTTGAAACTGCGGTGTTTCTGTCCCTTCCCTGTGTTCTTCCCCTCTCTTGCGTTGCTAACCTGTAAGCCTTCTCCAAGAGACTAAGCTGAGATAATGAAGAAAAAAAACCCAACCCTAACCTAGTATGCTAAATTTCTGTTTCCAGAGGGATCCTTTAACTGGTAAAGGAATTAGTAATGTTGCCAAAAACTCATTTTCCACCCATGAAGTAGGCTCTGATCTCAGAGAGGAAACACTAACTAATGAATTCTTGCTTTGTGTCCAAAATTAAACCGACTTTCCCCGTAGAATCACAACTGGTGTCTCTGGTCGCACATGCTCTGCTGCGAAAGCTGTTCCTCCTTACCTAGGAGCTGTCTGTGACTCAGCACAGAGATGATTATCACATATTCTTACCAGCCCTCAATTTTAGCCATCGTAGATACACAAATACTTAGGGGTGCTGGTGGACGAGAGGCTCCACATGAGCCGTCAGTGTGTACTAGCAGCCCAGAAAGCCCATCGTATCCTGGGCTGCATCAGGAGAAGCCTGGCCAGCAGGGTGAGGGAGGTGATTCTCCCCCTCTACTCTACTCTCATGAGACCCCACCTGGAGTACTGCATCCAGTTCTGGAGCCCCTACAACAAGAGAGATATGGACGTGTTGGAACGTGTCCAAAGAAGGGCCACAAGGATGATCAGAGGGCTGGAGCACCTCTCCTATGAGGACAGACTGAGGGAGTTGGGGTTGTTCAGTCTGGAGAAAAGAAGGCTCCGAGGAGACCTCATAGTGGCCTACCAGTATCTTAAGGGGGCCTACAAGACAGCTGGTGAGGGACTTTTTAGGATGTCGGGTAATGGTAGGACTAGAGGGAATGGATTAAAACTAGAGATGGGACGATTCAGACTGGACATGAGGAAGAAGTTCTTCACCATGAGGGTGGTGAGACACTGGAACAGGTTGCCCAGAGAGGTGGTGGAAGCCCCATCCCTGGAAGTTTTTAAGGCCAGGCTGGACGGGGCTCTGAGCGACCTGATCTAGTGGGAGATGTCCCTGCCCATGGCAGGGGGGTTGGAACTAGATGATCTTTAAGGTCTCTTCCAACCCTAACAATTCTATGATTCTATAAAAGAAATAGATATGGTACTTACCTTCTCCAGCTTGGGACAGGTTTTAGGTGTTGTATTTTATTTCAGCTATTGTAATTGTGCCCAGATATCACAGACTGGTTTGGGTTGGAAGGGACTTTAAAGCCCACCCAGTGCCACCCCCTGCCATGGGCACGGACACCTCCCTCTAGACCAGGTTGCTCCAAGCCCCGTCCAACCTGGCTTTGAAATACACAATGCTTGGTTGGCCTGTATACACTCTGTTTCCTCTTACCTCACTGGAAGAGTATCAAACCGTGCCTCCTCACGCCATCCCTGCCTGAATCCCTGCCAGAACTGCCAAGAGAGCTGCCAGTGCCAGGGTCAGATCTCCAGGCAGGCATCTCCTGGTCTGCACTAAAGGCAGAACCCATCCACTCCACAGATCCCTTGGGTAGACACACACACAATTACCCTGGTGCATTTTGTACATAGAGATGCGAGCACAATGGAACATTCATCCCTAGACTATACCTCTAAGCGTTAACCACCAAATAAGTCATTGGCTGATCACTACAATGCAGCTTCAACTTTTCCAGGATCCTTTGAAGTGTAACGCCTGCCTCCCACTGCCCAGGTGGGACACACTGCTGCCTTCCTGAGGTTGGTGACTCTCTCCTCAGGATCAAAACCTGAAAGAGAGGAAGTTTTCAGTTAAGCTGGGCTTGGAGATCTATTCGCTTTTTCTGGAGCAAAGCTGCTATTTTATCTAGATGCATATAGACACCCCAGGATCCTGGATTTGATATTTGGGAAACTTCTGGATGCCCAGATTCTTAGCAAAGACACTGCAAGGCAACTTCCATTCCACATTAGAAGGTGAGGTTAGCAGGGAGCACACTAACCACACCACGATAAGCCTCTTTGGATGCAGCAGGCACACCAGAGTGGCTCTGTTCAGCAGCAGGGTGTTTGAATCGCGTCTCCATCATCACTATAACCCTTAGGGGAAAAGCTTCACTGGGGAGGATTCCACAAAGGCCCAAATGTGGAATAAACGAGGAAATGATTGCAGAAATGAACACAGGATGGCAGTTACACAACCAGTAATTGTAACCAGCTCCATCTACTTTTTAGCTGAAAGAACCTGGCAAAGCAGTTCACCTCTTCTCTTCACCATCTGGGTCCAGTGCGGTCTTTTAGTTTGATGAAATTTTACATCTCCAAAGACAAAGATTCCTCAAAGGAACAAGAAGAACCTGACCCCATTCTAGGCTGAGGCCAAACCTTCATATTACTTCAGCGCTGTCAGCTTTTAACTCCATAAGCAGCAGTACTGGAATGCCCAGTTTGCCAATTATATAAAGTCCCATTCCAGAATAATTTAGTGATAGTCTCTGTAAGATTTTAACCTGGGATAGCCCTGGCATTGCCATGAAAAGAAGCTTTCCTAGCACCTAGTACAGAATAACATAATAATTCAGGTTGGAAGGAACCTCTGCGGGTCTCTGTTCCACCTCCTCACTCAAAGGCAGGCCAGCTTCAAAGTTAGAGCAAGTTTCTCAGGACCTCATCCAGCTGAGTTTTGAAAAATCTCCACAGATGGTGATTCTACAACCTCTCTGCAGATTACATTTCCTCCTCCTCCCTCCGGTGGGAGTTCAGAACAACATCCTTTTCCAGAAAGGATGTATATTTCTGGGAACCCACAATTTAGTTTTCACAGAAGGAGGGAGTTAGCCGCAGGACTCGAGGACTCACCTGTTGAGCAAGTGACACCTTGTTCTCGGGCACCAGACGGGCGCTGGGACGCAGACACAGCCCGTGCTGGTACTCCAGCAGCCCCTGGTGCATCACGGTTGCTTTGGCATTTCTGTTCTTGCTAGGTCAAACCTTGAGCCTACTTCTGCCGTTCTGCTCTCGCTGGTCACCCGCTGCTTCAGGATCTTTCCTCGTTCTCCTCGTTTGCCTTTTGCAGAGAGAAGGACAATCAGCCTATGGCATCAGTCAATCCAGATTTCCGTCTCACACCAGTCTGCCTGAACTGTCACCAGCTTCCTTTTCAAAGTCTGGCTTCAATAAACGGAGCCAGAAGCTCGTGGCTGCTCCGCTGAGCCCTTTGGCCCCCAAGGCTCTCTCTTACAAACAGAGGTTCACTGCTGCTGTGACAAAAAGAGTGATTCAAAACTTAATTCCTGCTTTCTAGTAGGTCAACACAAAAAGCTAATCTCAGAAAAAAAACCAGCTTACAGCAAATGTTTTTCCTTATATAAGGACAAGCTACAAAAGCCTGCTATCGGTGCAAAACTTGCAGTAACTTATATTATTTACTCCAGGAGTAGAAATCCATTCTCCTCACCAATACATTTGAAAATAACCCTAATTCAGGAGCCGCAGGTGAATGAGTAAAGGAGGCAGAGGTTTAGAGACCTCCGGATGGACGGTTCCTAAAGCTGCAGTACATAAGCAAGGTAAATTTGGGAACTCCTGTCCTCCTTAGCCTTTCTTTCTGAGATAGTCAAAACACCAGGCGGGGCTGTTTGTGAGCGCAGGCCCCAGCAGCTCAGAGCTCGACAGGTTCTCGGGCGTGAGCAGCCCAAGCTGAGCCCCCACAGTGCCCACTGCCCTTCAGCCCCCGTCTCAGCTGTCCCTGCCACGGCCGGTGCTGCATACCTTTGGCCACAGCTCTCACAGTTCTCATTGTAAAGCCAGCTCAGGTTCAAGTCTTGTAAGAGCTGGATTCCTTTTGCCTTACGAGTAGTCAGAAAAGGGAGTGAAATTCAGTTTTGCATGATAAAGAAAACTTACATTTGTGCGTGTTTGTTCTCTCTAGTCTGCTTTTGTCTAGCAAAATTAAGCCCTGTGTCCTTACAAAGCCCTTTCCTTCCTTTTACATTCACAAATATTCTCTCTGCAGTACTGAGATATGGCGTGATACACCATGCAATAACTGCTGGAATGCCGCCAGCTTGATTTATTATTTTGTTTTCCCCTCCATTCTTTTCCCTGAAATCTCGGCAGTGAGCGCTGCATCGCCGTTTTGGCCCGCGGAACCCAGGCAGCGACCTGGCTCCCCTTCTTTGCTCTGCCACCGCGCGGCAGCGCTGCAAAACAGGCCTGGGCAGCAAAAAAAAAAGAAAGAAAAAGGAAATTCCAGACAGTCTCAGGTTTACAGAAAATGTTGCAGAAAACCTTCCTCCTCTCCCGCACCAAGGATTTAAGCAAGCGGACTCGAGATACTCTAACCAAGGAGGGACTGTGCTTACTTTCTGAAACAAAATATGCCTGAAAGGCCGAAAAAAAAAAAAAGAGGTCTCTGAAGTGGTTAACGGTATGTATCTTTGGAGTATGGCTTTTCTCCATCACAGCATCTTAGGTCTATGCAATCAGAAATGAACCTCAATGAAGCGCCTGAGCTACTGTAAGACAGACACAAATGGCACTTACCCTTTTGGTCTACCTGTATCACTGGGTGATGGGTTTAGAAACTGAATATTTAATAATAAAGGTTCTCGTAACTTGTAAAAGTAGTTTGGAGACATTTTGTGCTGGCATGGTTTTATCTTTGTATTTTTCCTTTGTATTTTCTTCCATGTTTTTGGCAAATAAAGGACTTTGGAATTTCAGCACTCAAGTCTGTCCTGTAGCGGTGGGGTAGAGCGTTACTGTTCACTTCAGCTCCAGCTGCTGTCCCAAAACCGCCCTCCCTCCTGCTGCCGAGCTCACACCAGCCAGTTCCCAGCCAGCAAGATGGCCAAAGCCAACATTCCCAGTTTTCTTTTCAAAAATACTGGGGAAGAGAAACAATCCTACCACTTACCTTTCGCGCTGCTTCATCCCCACAGAGCACTGCCCCTGCGCGGACTTACCAAGATGCCAAACTTCCTCGTTTTAACCTGACCTGNGTAATGCCTTTTCTGATTTCATTATATGCAAATGCTGAAGCCAAAGTGCTGCATTATTGTATTACTTCATTGTGAGACTGGTGGGTCAGCAGTCCCCTGAGTGCCTGAGTCCGCATGTAACACAGTCACCTTTTGGGGGGGAACCTCTGGGTTTCTTTAAAATACCAGCCCCACTCCAATTTGAAAAATTAAAAAGTTAAGACCAGACAAAGATGTGCTTGCGATGTTATCAGCACTAATTTAAATAGCACTACGTACCTTTCGGTGTGAATTTCATCATCCGTGCCACATACTTGGAATGATTCTAACCTTCTTGCAGATGGTAAAAAGATGCTTTTATTCTGGATCACGCCAGAATCTTTGCCGGATTCGTGTGCCACCTCTGTATGATCCTTTTTCTTGGAAGTCCACGGGAGTTGGACTGAAGCAGCAGCTCCTCTCACTGCCAGAAGCGCCTGCCCCGAACAGCCGGCTTTTCAGGGTTTATTTCAGGCTGCCGGTACATTGTAACTCTACGGGTTTTTTTCTGACAATACAAAACGTTGTGGTGCTTGTAAGGGGGCAGCCCCTGAGGTGTGACCACCATGAGTGGAAGCAGCTCCACAAGCAGACACCTGTTACCTGCCTCCGCCGTTTGCTGTGATGTTCCAACACTCATAGGGAGGTACAAGACCATCCGCAGGGGGTTCGACGAAACGGAGGAGTCTGTTGCGAGCCCCGTGTTCAGAGGCACCAACCCAGGAGGATGAGACAAGCCAGCGAGCGAGGAGGTCACCAGTCAGAATGAACTGCTGGAAGAGCAGCAAGGTCAACACAACCCAAGCAATCATTTCGAGGTTTGCTCCCTGTCCCTCCTCCCTCCAGGATTTAATCCCCCACCAGTGATTTCATGGATGTATGAGAGGTGGAAAGAGCCCTTCCACTCCAAATGAAAGTTCAGGCGTCTTCTCTTTCTTGAAAGAGCATCTTCCACACATTCAGATCTGGATGGCCGAAAGCACTAGACTAATTTAGTACCACTACACATGACCAAAAGCCCACCCCTTCCAGAAGGGGCTTGTTCCCATCTTTGCAGCGTGTTTCCAGGCAGGAACTGCCCACTGCAAAACATCTGATGAACTGCTGCTTTTCCTTTCCGATGCAGCTCTACAAATTACAGGGGTTTAATAAAGTTTGGAAGTTAATTGCCGTCTTCAAGAGGACCAGGAAGAAAGGTGAAATACCACGCACTTCCTACATGAAAAGAAATCCCCACACAGCTCCCTCAGTGCTAACACCGAGGCAGTCCCGCACATTCACAGCATCCGAGGGCAGCCGGGGGCCTCCCGCCAGCCCAGCCCCATCTTTGCTAGAGCTAAAACTGATCCGTGCGACTGCTCTCCGTCAGCGATTCCCCCACCTATGGCCAGCCGGGAGCAAGGCCTTGCTGTGGGATGTGCTGGACCAAATTTTTGCTCAACTCTTGGACCGCAACCAGCGCTGGAAGGTCCCAGAACGGGAACCGCTGCCCCTATCGCTCTAACATGGAAACTTAAACTCTTTTCCAACTAGAACCGCTGCAATTATTTTCAGCAACGTGACCATCCTTTCCATTGCTCAGCTTATTCAAGAACAACTAGCCAGGAGGTTAAGAAAACCAGACCAAGCCAACCCTAATTTAAACAATTAGAGAATTAGTCATCAAGGGACTAAGTAGTATTTAGACAGTAAGTTCAACATATGCCACACTGATGCCCTTAGCAGTTGCAAAATAGAATTAGAAAACTAACATTTATTAAATCAATTTGAATTTTAATATACATTTCAAGAACGTGGCAGCATAGAAGGAAATGTTTTTAGAAACAACCTGAATCTACCATTTGCAATTTTACATCAATGGTCAGGGTTCTCCTGTCAACAGTTCCAAAACACGCTTGACCTAAATTCTCCGACTTTTGGTACCATATTTAATGCAGCAGTGAGATAGTAAGGATTCCAGGTACTCCCGCATTTCTGGAGCAAAGGTACTCTGTATTTAATTTAATGAAAAGTCCTAACAAATGTACCAGCAAACAATCTCAGCAAAACTTAACAGCTCTGCAAAAGCAGTCAGACACAACCCATGCTGTGCAGTTCGCTCCCCTCAAACCAGACTCCGGTTTGGCTACTTTTCTTACACGTAGTGGACTAATAAAACAGATTTACATTAGTAGGTCACGATCAAACCACCAAATTAGAAAATGGTAGAATCCTTTTGGGTCAACACAAAAATCACATACAAGTTTAACTAAATACATTTTAATAGGACATCGTTAAATCTCATGAGGGCTAAAAAACACAGATCTTAGGTACTTGGGTTGGCAAATAAAGACAAGAATACTAAGAAGCATTTTCCACCATTTACTCATTATCAAAAATATTTTTCAACTCTTCTTGCAAAACAAAAACAAAAAAGTACAGACTGGACACGTACATCACATTTTTTTTTCTTCCTATGGCTTTAACCCCCCACCCTCCCCACCCCACAAAAAAGACGGGGGGAGAAACAAACCAAAACCAACAAAAAGATCCGACCACGTTCACAGAAAATGACACCATGGTACACTACAAAACAAAAGGAGGTGTCATTTGTGTCCAAAGGTTTTTGCTTCTTTCTTAGGTGAGGAACCATCATTGTACATGCTTTGTGCCAAATCAAAATACACCTAACGTTAGGCCCGAAAGCGCCACGGGGGTTGTTGGATGAACAAAAGGACAGATGGAAGCAGTAAAGTAACTCAAAAGCTTCACATACTATTTAACATGCTGTTGAAGCAGGAACTGCCTTTTAAATTAGAAGGTAATGTTTTGTGTTCTAGTCAGCCCATGTTTGATTTGTGCTCTCTCATCACAAACGAGAAATTTCTGCTCTCACAAAGCAATCTGACTTGTGGAAGGGCGGGCTAAGGAAGCCCTAAGTACTCTCATTTAGGGATTGCGCTGAAATAAACCATTTTTGCATAAAGCTGGATTCCTACAAAGGCGCTTTCATTTTACCACTTTCTGGGATAAGCTCTTTGACAACTTGGTGTTATTTTTCCATTGGCCTTTCAGCCCAGGTTGAAAAGCACTGACCTTCAAAAGCTACTTTCAACGTTACTAGCGAAAAATGAGAGAGATCCTGGGTGGAGTGAGTTAGATAGCTTATTCTGGCTAAGAAACGTCTGAAATACCTGACCTTCGCAATCGATCCTCTGCCCCAGCCGAAAGATGCCTGTCAGCGAAGAACTACCCTCAAGGGGCTGGGTCCCAGGTCTGTTGTGGTAATTTAATCAAACACACACACCCCCGCACCCCCCCCGCCGTGGTGATAACTGCTGTGGAGGGGTCTCTGTATCCCAGGCACTGAGCAGCAGCGGGGCCAGGGGGAGGGATGATAATCAGACGAGGGGTCTCTCTTTAACCTACGAACCCCCTTCTTTTCAAGAGGCAATGGCAGGAAAATCAGCAGANTGGACAAAAAAGAAAATAGTTTTCTTCCCCCCAGGCAAAAGTCAGTAACACGTCAAACAGATGGGGCTGGCACCGAGGGCACAACTGACCAGGAACGGGACCGGTGGGATTGTCAAGAAAACAAAAAACGAACGATGTTAATGGGGACGGTGCGTCCGCGTCAGCGGTTCGCCCTTCATATTGAACCAACTGATCTTCCTGAGCCTTGTCTGGAGACTGAGCTGCTTTTTGGGCTATCGGCTTCCTCAAGATATTTACTGATCTGGTTTTATTTCTTTTTAAACTGTTCCACAGCGCAGCTAACCAATTCTCTCCATCAGAAATGATGTACCCTTTTCAGACTGTATTCTCCAGCTCAGTGCTGAGTTTCCTACAGGAATATGAGGTTATTTCCTAGTAATGGTGACTGTAAGTAATCGATAATTATTCTTCTACGCCATAATCTAGCACAGTTTAGATGGACTAACTAGATACCACTTTTCTACATTTAAGCAGAAGCTTTGACTGAGCACAAAGCATGACCGAGTACAATGAGGTTAAATAAGTTCCTTGCCAAAGATCTTGTGATAAAATCATTTACATCAGCAATTGATCTCAAACTATGAGGTGCTGTAAGAACTAAAAACAGTTTTAGGGTAACTCCTCCATTATCTGCAACTATTTCCCAGACACTAATACACATAACATAGCAATGAAAAACACTTGATACAAGTGATCTAAACGCAGGAGCTCCAGCAAGTTAAACAGAACCATAGCTGCCGTAAAACTGTAGCAGTTCCCCTACTGATGGCAGGGAAAAGAAAGAAAGATTCAACAGTCATATCTCATGTCTATAGCTTCATCCAAACTTTTCTCGTCGTGTGTACTGGCAGCTAAAAACGTCGTTACTGGTGACCCTGTCACATTGATTACACTGGTGCTTGTGCTGGCATTGCGCACCGCAATGCTTGTCACATTAATGCCCAAAGTAAGCCTAGTCTGCTCCAAGGCCTTTTCTGGCACTGCAAATGCCTCCAGCTTCTTCTCCCCATTAGCCATGTAGGAGTTTTGGCAGCCACGGCATATGCAGTCAAGGCAGGCTTTTCGGTTAGAATAGCAAGGGCAGCGTTGGCCACGGCATGTAAGAACACTTGGATTTTGGGTGGCACGACCACATTTACACCCTTTCTTTTCTTGTGGCTTTTTATACACAGTTTTTGTTGGGCTTCCTGGCATAACGTTACTGCTAGGAACTTTCTCCTTTGCTTTGTCTTTTGTTTTCAGCACCCCTGGTTTGGCTTTTGGGTGGGATTTCTTAGGGGCATGTTCCAAATTCTTTTTCATGCTTTTGTTAGACAGGAGCACAGTTTTACTTATTTTGGGAGTAGTGCCTCCGTTAGGTACAGTTGCGATAGGCTGCAAAGACATTTTATTTTCCTGTTTCACTGTTACCGGAGCCGACGCTCCCAATGTTGGGCCACAGATGATGCTGGAAATGGGCAGAGGTTGAACCTTTTCGCTGTCGCTTTCTGATCGAGATCGCTTTCTGTTTAACTTAACCACCTTAGGCGTCGCCGCCGTACAGGAGATTCCGTGAGGAGAAGCGTCTGTGGACATGAAAATGTTATGGCTAAGGGGCGGGGGAGAAAGCTGCAGGAAAGGGCCGTTAGTCATGTTTGCTTCCAAGCTGGGCTGCAAATTAGAATCACAGACTTCAGTATTTGAAACTGTCTCTAAGCTCCGGAGCACCTCCTCAACGCTAAGGAGGAGCGAGCCACCTGGTTTTATATCTTCACTGAAACTGCAGATGTCAATGCCCGTCGTGCACAAGTCACTAGTAGAAACTGTATCGCACACGGGCTGCAGGCTGCTAGAGATATCTTCAGTTTTTATATACTCTCCAGTACTACAGACATCAATTGTGTTTGCGTGTTCAGGAGAAGGAATATTCACTCCGAGTTTATCTACTGAAAGCCCATTACAATTGGGCAACCCGTTGATAACAGTACCTCTAATATCAATGTTGTGTGTGCTTTCAGGTATCGACGTAAAACTAGCTGGAGGATCGGGTGTGAGTTCTGAGGTTGAAGGTACTGGGGAATGTGTCAAACACAAAGCCAATGCTGTATCGGAAGATTTGTCTGTCTCTTCGTGGAGTGGTGAGCCATCTTTGAGCAAAGCCAAAAGATCTGCAGAACAATCGACTGCCTGGATTATATCTCGTGCCAGCGGAGTCTGCGTTATGTATTCGCAGAGTTTCTTATAGCAGTTCACTAAGATGCTTAACTGCTTATTCTCCTCAAACTGTTCATAGTCCTTGCACCAGCTACATGACGGTTTCATCATCATCTTCTTGCCTTTACAAGTTTTGCAGACATAATGCTGACACGTGGAGTTGGTAGGAGCAATAGGGTCTTGTAGCAAGTTTCCTAAGGAAAAAAGGAAGAGAAATATTACGATGGACTCAAGGCAGGTTTCCAGGATAACGAGGGATGAATTTTTTGTACTATCAAAAAAACTGCCTGAAAAAGTTCAGTAAGCGACAAGAAAACACGCCATCCAAACAACAGCCTGTAAAAATTTTCCACGGCTGCCATATCTGCTTTTAAAACATAAAAAAAAATTGGAAGAAAACCATCCCACCATCATTTGTTGTGCTGCTTCAGCCTTTGGAAATGCTCTCAAGTAAAACACTACCGATCCCCTTGTCCCCTTCTGCCATTGAAACTTACACAACACCCAGGATTTCTATGAATTCACCAAAAGTGCAACAATAAACCCCCATGAAGAGCCACTGCAGAGATTTTAATGAAATTAGCGAAAAATAAATGGCAACAGAGCAGAGGGAAACTCTACAAGGAATGTAAAAATGATGAAATACCAACCCCAAACGGAAAGAAGACACAGCAGACTGGTTTACTTTTCATTTAGCTGGGACTAAAAATAGAGCCTCGCTTTGTGACAGTCAATGCCACGAATTAAGACCAACATTTTTAGCTTTGCAACCAACAAAAACAGTTAAATGGATCCCACGATTTCTTATAAACACTGAATAAAACACCTAGTAATATATTTGAATAAAAATGAAAGAAAAAAAAAGACTATATTGCTCGCTAGAAGACCACTCTTGTGTCAAACCAGAAGGTGCAACAAGGCGACTCTGAACCTCTCCTGGGGAGAGGTGGCTCCCGGTTTTCCCATTCACAGGCACATATCAGTGAAATAATACTTAAAATAGTGGTACTGTCACAGCCACGATGCTTAAATACTTCTAAGTGTCAACAGCAGCTCACATCCTGGGCAGGAGCGAAGAAGAAAGGATTTCCTCTGAGATCTTAACTGTTAAGAATAAAAAACTAATAAAAATCAGTTGCTAAAGGCATCACCACACCTGACAGCACAGAAAGTTTCAAGACACCCAGTACTGAATCTAGAAGGTCTCTAGAATGTCTCCAGATCTCTGAAACAGTAAAAACCTGGAAGAAGGTTTTTTTGGTTTTTCTTAAGAACAAACCAAGTAACACATAAGGATAAAATATGAAAGAACGGAGGCAACTGAAATTCTGTATAGAAATAATCCAACTAGTAACTGTATCCAGAAAGTGACAGTATTGCTTTGCTATTTGGAGCCAGCTCTAGGCCAGAAAGATAATCTAACACCTACATTAAATTTCAGAGTTATCTACAGCCATCCACGCAACAGGTCTCTCTCCTTTCCAAAAGCAGATTTTCAGCTTTGATCAGACCTTTCTCCCCAAGAGGAGCCTTTGTTGGAGGAATCACAACCATCAGCAAATTCGTACCCAGATTTTCCAAAGGGAAACGTGCTCTTTACCAAAAAAATGAATAAAATTAAACAATTTGGGAAGAGAAAGCAAAGTGCACATGTTGAAACAGACTGAGGAAAAAAAAAAAAAAAAGAGAACCTTATCAATTATAAAGATATTTTCTCTCATCACTCACTTGCCAAGGACATTGTAATCACACAGATCTTCCGTAAGTGATTCTCGTGATAGCGCTGGGAAGGGATATAATTAACTGGACGTAGTCGCGTGGACTGAGTTATCAACTAAGGAATGAACCCCAGCCTTTCTACCTTGTATCGCCTTAGATGAGAATCCAAGGCCTCGGGTAGAAGAGCAAGACACACTATAGCAACCTTTGGCTGTGGTAGCACTTACAATATGAAACTTGTCCCCAGTCTGTCACTTTTGTCAAAACGTTCCACCTCCTTTCCTAACCTAATCTCTCTACTCTTCGCTATTCAAACAACTATTGAAAAGTCAACTTTTCATGTGCGTTAAACCAGGAAATTTGCATTAGCGCAGTGATTCTGCACCACTGTTGAATTCCTTGAGCAAGCGGACTATCCCATTTTCCCTTGGAAATCTGAATGCCCTGGTACCTCTTTGGGAAAGGGCTGCTCCAGCCCTCCACCTGAGCTCTCTTGCAGTAAAAGTGGCCTCATTTAAACTGGTTTTTGAGCAACAAGTAACAAGAGTCAACGCTGAAGTTGTCATTACATGGCATTTTTATAATAAATTGAGAGAAAAATATAATTGTTAAGAAAGCTGGCAGGTGGCACCCATCTACCCAACGTCCAATAGTGAGAACTGTCATTACAGCACGACGGGAACAGGGGTCGCAGGGAAACGCGCGGTATCTGAACACGGCTAATTGAAAGCGATGCAGGAGGAACACTAAGCGCAAGAAGCTGTAGAACAGAGAAAGGTTCAAAGCACAATTACAGCAATACTAGATGGGAAATGCACTTCACGACCAAAGAGCAGGTATTTAACTCTTCTTTGCTGATGAAATGAGGAAGGGCTGTCCGAAGAAGGGCCACTCCACAAGACCCCACCAGGAGAAGACAACAGCAAAACACTCCTCAAGTTAAGCAGTGAAGACTGAAAGCCAACAGATGGAATGTGAAGTCACAGAACCAACCTGCAAATGGACATTTTTTCTTTTAAAGTTCCCTTTAAATGACACTATGCAAACAGCAACGCAGGCAGAGACGTCCATCGTGGTCCTACGACTGGATTTGATTTTGTGAGAAAAGTCGCTAACTCCCATGGGGAAAACCAAAAGCGAGTTTAAATCCCATCGGCTAGTCTCAGAAGTCACGTCCTTCAGCAGAAAGAGTTCACAAACAACTGTCCCTTCCGGATCTTGAGCCTTTCCAACAGGGCAGGCAGAAAGCCATGCCAGGGCCAACGCAGGAGGCAAACACACCTAACAACTCCTTCGTTTAATGCTTTGAGACTTCGGATACCATCGTGAAACCACACGCATCCACGGCGCTTCCAGGACCGAAATCCCACCAGCATTAATACCCAATGGAACAAAGCCGTTGAGTGTGCTCCTCAGTCCTCAATCTTTAGCCTCTCTTTGCTACTTATGATGATTAAGTATGAGTTATGATGATTAATGCTTTACAGAATATGAAGCACTAAAATATTTCAGAGTTGGAACCAAATAAAAAGCATACAAATTTAACTTTTAATTAGATTTCAAAAAAAAAAAAAAAAGTCATCACCAACTGTGTATTTTATTTCTCCCAAAATAAATTTGGCTGAAACTGTTGAATGGGTACGAATGCTAAAAGAGGATACTGAAAATTTTAAATTTCCAGAAGATTTGAGGAAAAAACCCACCACATACGGACAGACATGACAAAACACTTTACATGCTCTCACTGAAGGAAAAGAACAGAGCGAGTTCTACTCTCAGTAAATGCCAGGCAACCTACACAGGAGAAACATTAGGAATGCCTGAGATGTAGAAATATTTTCAGCTTGAGCTCATATCTCATTGAATATTCATTCTTCAAAGTTTCTCTCTCGTATGGATTCTGTGGCACCTATCACTTTCTCCAGCTTTAGTATCATTAAACTAAAACAAGAGTCAACTATGAGATGCAAATTCACAGAAAATTAGGTTTCATTACTTTTAATATTCAGGGAATAGTATTAAGTCAGCAACACTGTCCCGGACAGACAACACCCGAGCTGCTGCCCAGAAGCTGGAGGTACCAAGCTCTGGGATGTTCCAAACAGCTGGGCTGTACAGGCTCCCAAGGCGTAACACTCGTTTGATGCTGCGAATTACAAGATCTTCCCAGATTAAGATGATGAACTCCACCAGGAAAATAAATCTCCTCTTTCACTACTTAAAACGTAATCAGTCACAACAGGCTTTGACAAGAAGTTCCCTGGTCCGCCATCGATCATGCTGAGAATGACCTTTTTGTTTCGAACATTACTCTTACTAGTGTCACTTGACAATCCCTGGTTCTTGGGTTGGATGAGGCAACAGTCAATCCCCGTCCCCTCTTCCACACCACTCGTGGTTTTCCGACACCTACCACGTAACCCTCCAAGTCTTTTCTGGACTGTACACAAGTTCTTCCTGATGTTGGATCACCCTTCTCCTAACTCTCCCACAGTTCTTTTTTGAGATGGGGGGACCACAACTGCAACACCATAAGATACAGGTGAACCACACCTTTATACGGTGACATAATACAGTTACTCCCCTTTATTCTCTAGTCCAGTTCTGGTTTTCAGCATTTGCTTTGCTCTTTTGATTGATGCTCGGTACTGAGCCGATACTCTCATGGTGTTTTCTATTGCAAGGCCAAGATCTCACTTTTGGCTTGTAACTAGCAGTGCTACCACTTTCTATAAATTTACACATTTATATAGATCTGCAAGACAGAAAAACGGTGGGCTCTGAGAAGTTAATATTTTTCCATGTTTATCATTTAATATTTATCTAAGCTAAATTTAATGTGTCATTTTATTGCGCAGTCATTCATCTGCATAAGATCCTTCCGCGATTACTCAATGCAGGCCTTCATTTTTACTGCCCCAAATAGCTTGGTATTACTAAACTTTGCCTCATCTTTTCTCACCCTCTTTTGCAAGGGTCATATTAATACACCAAAAGCAAAACCATGTCCTTACAAAGCCTCCAATAGGAGGCTTTCCCTAAACAACATCAGTTCTTAACTATCCTACTTTCAGAAAGATTTACTAAACATCTCCATTAACACGAGCACTTACATTTAATATGCTGCATATACAGAGGAAATACTTTTAATATATTATTTACAAAATATCACAGCTGTCCTGGAAAGGTTGCTACCAGGAGGGAGGTCATTTAAACCACAAGGAATACTTCCTATTGTGTTCCTTAATGAGCATTACTTCACAGCTGCAGGAAGAGGGGAAGCATCTGCAAATTGTATCTCAGAGACCAAAGGGAGGAGAAGAATTGGGAATCAAAGCCATTGTTAGGTTTATATATCCAGCAAATGTGCTCCAAATGGATGAAATTCACTGAGAAGAAAGACTTGAACAGGTCACCTCCTTCCCTTCTCATCCCTCCTCAGCAAAGGGAGCAATATAATGCCCTAGAAAAGGGGCTAAACACCAGTAACTACTTTGGCGCTCTTGGAAAAGCCTACTGAAACTTGATATATTGCATTTTTTAACATCTCAAAGTCTTAAGAATGATGTTAACCATTAAATCTTAATATGATGAAGTAAACTAGAAAAGTTTATGACGTCAAGTTTTTGCTACAAGTATAAATAAATGTATCACTGGGGTTAATCTCCAACATTTGTCTGCCAAAAGAGAGTCTTTAATCTTTGACTGCATTCCTATCACCAGAAGTCACCCCTGTTTTAAAGCAAGCAGGAGCTCAGCAGCCCAGCCCTCTTCTCCTGTCACTCCCCCTGACTGAGGGGGGGTATCTGCTGCACAAGGCAGGAGCAGGACTGGCAGCCATGAAGAAGGGGAGAAGAAAGCTCACCCGCACCAGTTCATCTCTTAACATCGAACACTACAATGACCAAGACGGTATTTTTAAACCGAGTATTACAAAAAGCCTCTGTGAGCTTTGGATCAGTCAGAGAGAAGTTCTACAGCTCTGTTAAATCTAGCCAGTTTAAGAAACCAGGAAGCTGTAATCAATCTGATCAAGCACACGTATGCTTTTATGTTACACTTAATATTTGACAAGCACCTCAAAGTACTAAGCAGAAGCCAGAGACTTAACAGTTGGACTGATAGACTTTCAGGATTTTAATTTCTGGGTTAAACACGATCCAATTGTTTCTACAAAAATAATTAGCATCAGGCAGTAAGTTCTAACAAATTGCTATTCAAGCTTCAGAGGTAACGACCTCCTGAAGGATGGGAGCTAGTCCTCACAGGTACCACTTGATAAAGACTTTTTGAAATTCAGGTGTCCGTTTACCTACAGCTCAAGCAGTTCAGCTGAAGAAGCCCCTGAAGAAGGCTTGCTCCCCACACCACCCTCCTGCACTGCTCCCTTCAACCCCACACAGCACCTTTTCATCTAAGAAACTATCAGCTGGATCCCACTGAAGGGTAAGGAGATCAATGAGGTTTCAAAGCACAACAAAGAAAGATGCAATCATAAGAGCAGTAGCATTTTCAGAGTTTGATAAAAAAAACCTAAAAGCACTATTTGCAAAACTATTTGATGACAGACAGGCATATGATAAGTAGTGAAAAGGTCTGTTAACCATCTGCAGAAAAATAAAACAAATGTCTAAGATCTGTTTTATACGGGTGCAAGATCTGGATATTCACTACAAGAGAAAATAACTAAATACACTCTAAACCAGAGAAACTTCAGGAGAGGTAGTGCAAGGGACAACTACCAAGGACAAAACAACAGCGGAAGGTCTTCTTCCACAGACCTCAAGCCCTAATATAAACCCCTTCCAACCGGACACTGAAGATGGTGGGCTTGAACCATGGGCTCGTTGATACCTTTCAGAAATGCTGCAATGAAGTCAAGAGACAGAGTGACCAACGGAGGTTTGTCCTACCCCTGCCCCGACTAACTGTCCTGGTTAGAAGAGAGTTTGGCAACTTTTCTCACCAGGCAGAAACCTACTGGATCACCTGGCGGAAGTGCCACCCATCACCCAGATGCCCTACACCCAACTCCTCAGCCTTCGGGAAACAAATCCCCATTTGTAACTACCACACTCTTGGTTGGGAGGCACGAGGACGCAAGACACATCTGCAATATTGTCTTTGCACAAAAGTTTGAACCAATGTCTCTGAATATTTCAGAGCATCCTCCATCAACAAAGAACTATGAAAAATGAGCTACCCTCATATAGGGATGGTCATGACTAATAGTAATTGTATAACTCTCTGGAAAAAACAAAAAATGCACTATTTTTGTCTGAACATCATGGGAATCCAAATTAGCCATGGTAAGAATACAGTTGGACTATTTTTCTGCGTATTTGGAGAAATACAGTTAACCTCTTTAGCTAAAGTTCAAGAGAAAAACCAGAAATATGACAACAAATTGCATTTAAACTGTAGAAGGGACTGCTTTGTTCTCTGACTCCACCTCCCTGCATAATAAACAACAGAACATACTTTACCAAGTCCTATGTCAAAGTTATGTTTCTGTTTGTAAGTATTTGCATTTACAAAAAAAATCACTGACTGGAAAAATTCTAGATGTATTTTTAATAAACTAGGTGGCCAAGCTCAAGCTTTGTCATGAACAATCTTTAAAAAGATAAATAAATTCATCTTTTTCACCATCCAGTATAAAGTTTTCATGTAATGATGTCTTCCAAAAGTCAAGGTTGCTGTATTTTAACAGGTTTTAAATGGCAAAGTAAACATTTTTCTTAGACACATAAGATTAATTTAACATGTTTCTATGCAGCATAAACACTAAAAAAGTTAAAACTTGCTTTGCAAGTTATAGATCAAGTCAAATATATTTATCACAAACAAAAAAAAAAGAAAGAAAAAAAAAATCAATGAAAACTATTTTTTCCTGCCAAACAAAAAAATTCATGCCATCAAGATTAACCACGCAATCTTAAAGTAAACTGTGCTCCTCAAGCCCACTGGAGAAGGCCCAGCAAGCCCTGTGCTGCGACTGCAAGGCTCAGGAGGCAGAGAATAACAAATTACATCACTGAAGGACTTCAAAGTGAACTTCTCCATAAGAGCAGGAAAATCTTTACTATCTGGAAAGCACAGAAAGGTTGTGCTGTGCATCATTTCTCAAGTCATTTACTAGATGCAAAGAACCTTTTCTGGCCTCATGCAGAACTCCAATAATATTCAGCAAATACTTACTCCATACTTAGTCAAACTAATCTGTAAACCGTAACATGGTAAGAAAACACCACCAAAGGAATCTGTGTTTGAATACACCATGTCCGTAGACCTGGACAACTAAGGTGTACCAATAAAGATGCCTCTTGGCAACATATTAACTTTTCTTTAAACTCTGAAACACAAACGGTTTAATCGATATCCTCAGGCAACCATCAAAACCTGTCCATCATCTCCCGTTGCCTCAACAAGAAACATACTCTCACCTCAAATCACATCAGAAGACAATACTGCAATCTTCACTCTGCAACCCGCTTTTTTAAGCCCAGTATCAACCATCCGTTAAGGTGGAAACCACAGTTACTTCTCCCTACTCCTCAATTTTGATCTAAGACAGAGGAGTATTTTTAGTTTAGAAACCAATTTGAATTCAACTGGTAGGACTTTATGTTATCAAAACACATGCAGTACAACGCAGACAACCCTGAAAGAGCAGTTCTCCCAGGAGTCACACACAGGATTTAAAAAACAGGAAAGGGAAACAGTGAATTAAAGTAAGGAGATTTTAAGAGGAAGAGAAATCATCCAAAATGTTCTTGGCTAAAAATTGCTGTGTTCAGAGATGTGCGAGTGGACATTTTATAGCCAACTGCCCGTGCTGGTAATCTCCAAAACAAGAAGAAAAGAATACCTGCAGCACAAGGTATTTGAAAGATAGTTAGTCCCATAGTCCATGCTCCCTGATGGTTGTTTTGGAGATTCTGGTTATTTGGCACATTCTTCAGAAATTCAGGATTTTGGCAACCATTCACGTAATTTTTAAGGGGAAAATAACATACTTCTAAAAACTACCAATATCCAATAGCTAGTCAGTGTCTTTCATCATTGAAAATGGAGGAAAGAAGAAAATGTCAATGAAAAAAATCTCTGAAAAGAAAGCATCGATCCAGATCACTTTTCAAACACAAAAGGCAACTCTGATCTGGCAGCATGGCTCATAATCAGCCTTCACTCTCCTTAATCTAAGGAGAATGGACAAGGCATGAGAGTTATAAGCTAAACTTTTCCATTGCAAAACTTAAATACACTTTTTCACTTTAAAATGTCAATATCCAAGCTTAACTCACTTAGTCATGGCTCACATCCCAAACAGAAAATCCAGTATCATGCATATAATTTTTATTAGTAGTGAGAATTTGCTTCTTCTGCCTTTTTCCATCTCTGTGACCAGAAACCAAATTTTCTAGAAAGTTTACATCTAATTAGGTGTCACCCAACTATCTTCTCTTCTCTGAAGGTCATCACGTAACTTCTGCATGCCTCAGATTGTCTCCATACCATCAGCAAAAAAAAGACTTTACTTACTCTAAAGCCCTAATTCACTTGCATTCCACTTGCTTGTGGTGCTTCTTCCCTCAGATATTTGTAGACATTTTCACGTGAAAGTTTAATGAAACTGTGCAGGTCTAATTCACAATGTCCCAGTGACAAAGTACAGCCTAAAGCAATAAGCTCTACTTGGGATCCATACTGACACCACTAAGAGCTACCGACAAGGGGTCCGGAGGAAGTCACACCACGTACCAGCGTAGGGGGGAAGCAGTCAGAACTGCAGTAGCAATGGAGAATTGAATCAGCGAGGGGCAAGGAAAAAGAAGAGAAGCATTCCCAGGTCCAACAACAGGGACAAGACGGCACAAAGATGGAAAATTTTACACAACTCAATATACCAGCAACTATGGAGAAATTTCAAAGTAGCTAGGAGGAGTTCCACAAAACTCAACTTCTGTTGACAGTATAAAACTTTCAAAAAATAGACTAATACTTTTACACAAGAGCAGGATGGCAATAACATCCCCATACTGTTCTTTAAATAGGAAAAGAGAACAATTTTAATTTTTTTGGTTTTTTTTGTAATCCATGCCATTCCCCATGCTTGGGAGTTGCTTCCGTAATGCTACCTTACTATTTAGCCTTCAACCCTCTCAGACTCTCAAGAGCTGTCTCAAAACATCTGATGGGAGCTCTACAAGGTACCGCTCAGTACCGTCATGTTGTTTCTTTGTTCCTTCCCACCCCTTAATCTCCCCTAAACCACACGTTGTCTCACATCCCCTTACTTAGATTACAGGATGTTTAAGGCAAGAACTATATTCTTATCCTGTATTTCTACAGCACAAGCTACAGCTGGGTTCCTGGCTAAACATAAAGTGTTGTCCTAAAGCCATGCAACCTTCTTTCACATTCTACATCGGCAATAACAATCTTTTGCACATCTTTTAAATATCTTTCAGAAGTTCCAGGATGAAGTTTTCCATGGATAAAAAGCTAAGCTGATCTGACTGGCAATCTGTCTCTTACAGGCATTTTAACTGAATTTGAAAAAAAGCTGTTAATGCTGAAAAGCCAACAGAACCTTTGAATGACTTGCAGTAACTGACATGGTATTTGAAAAAGAGAACACCGCTTTTAAGAAGATTTTTATCCCAATAGGCATTACTTTTAAAACATAGAAGTTTGTTGCATAAATCCTACTAAACTATTTTTAAATTCAATGTGGTATTAATGTGCAATATAATAATAATAATCACTTTAGTCGAGAGACTGAAACTGAGCTTTCCCATCCTCAAAGCACATAAGGCACATACCTTCTGTCTAATGCACACTCGGGAGTAGTTATTTTTAAGTTTTAAAAGCTCTAGGAGATATTGTCTTATACATCCCTGTGAAAGGATGATGCATTACCTACAACACCATCTAGGAAACTACCACATGAGCACACTTAAATCCTAGAAACATACACTGCCGTACCATCGACATAATTTAACCTTTATAACCCATTAGGCAAGGCAGAGACCTCAAATCCACCTGGAAGAGATTCAGTTGACTTACAATGGCTGTAAATACAATACCGTATTTACATTATGACCTACTGATGGAACTTCATGTATGCCCATCTGAATCTAAAATCAGAGCTTTAATTAGAATTGCATAATTACATGGGTCCAAAAACTTCTGCCGCCCCTACTGTGTGAGCTGGTTTAAAACATCATCAGACCAAAAGAAAATGAGTTGGCTTATGTCTAGTGCATTGAGAAAGTAGTGATTTATATAGCTGTCATGAATTTCTTCTAAAAACAAGTCTCTAAAATTAAAGGGGCAATCTTACCTGTGGAATTAATACCTACAGCATAACAAAGCCTTACAGAATGCATCCAGAGAGATTAAATACTGAGGAAAGGCTGATGACATAAGGAGCACTAATTTGGGGAGTAATTTCCCCAAGGGAATTCCTAGAAGTCCAACACTTGAGGCTTTAACCAATTGTAGGGGCTTTATGCATTACTGATAATTCATGCAGCATTTCTCCAACAAAGCACCATTTTTAAACATTTATAGTCAAGACGGCATTCTACTAAGATCTTTGCAAGGGAAGTACCAGACATGCAAAGACTCATGTACATGAACCCATACACAGGTATTTGGATCTCACAGTCTAAACGGACAAATAGGGTAGAAAGCAGTAGTGAGCATCTGAAAAGCTTTTAAATATTTTTTAAAAGCCCATGCTGTGAAGTTTTGGGTGGTCACAGCACTCACTCTTGTGATCATGACATCTCACAAACCTAAACTTTACCTTTTAAATCACTAAAGTTAAAAAGGTTTTGACGGTTGGATAGGCTTTACGTGACCTTAAGTATGCAGAAGATATAACAGCTCTTAGCACTAACATGCACAAGAGAAAAAAAAAGTATTTTAAAAATATCACAGCAAGGTCAGAGGGGCAAAGAGAGCGAGGGGCACCAATATTCACCCCTGACAGAAGTGGGAGAAAAGGAACACAAAAAGCAAACAAGAGGGCTGATTTGCCTTTACTGGTCTGAGCTGAAGATTTATGACTCCGGTCAACACCAGAGCGGCCAGTTTTGTATTGGGCAGGACCACTCTCCCATGACTAACTGCCTGCAGGTTCAAGAAAGACACTACTAACTCTGCAGGACAGAAACTGTATTTTACTGTATGGCTTCACAAAGAGCCTGGTATTTACTGAGGCCTCTGTACGCTACCACGCCACAAAGAGGAGCCCAAGACACAGAAAGAAAGTACTGGGGAGTCCCTTGTAGATAACTGTTGTTTGTTTCAGATATTTTATCTGAGAGCTAGCCACAGTAGAAAAAAATGTAAGCCAAAGAAGTAACCTTAAAATTCAAAGAAAATAAAGGATGAAGAGGGGAAACGGAACCATTAAGAAACAGTTTGTAAGTAGGAACATCCATGGAAGCACAAGTCAATAAAGAAAAACAAACAAAAATGCATAGTCTGCTCTACCAAACTGAGAGGGACAGAAAAGCTGAGCAAGAAAAGCTGAAGAGGGGAAAAATAGCTCAGGAATTCGGGCAGGGACAAATTAAAGATAGACGATTTCAATAGCACAGAGTGTAAAAATAAGATTGCAAAAGGCCAAGAAGGGAAGAAGTCAAGGCAAGGAGTACAAAGAACACATTTCAGAAGACCAGTCCTCAGAATGGAGAGGCCAAAAAAGCACAGTAGTTAGAAACACATAGTCCCTATGTTTAAAAATAAATAAATCAGAAAAATATCAGCGTATTTTTAGGCAAAAGCACTCTGATGATTGACCAAAAGCAAGAGGGACTTATTGAAAAAAGCACAATTAGGGATTGGAATTAACGGGGCCTAAGGTAATAAGCAAGAGCTAAAGAGCAGAGGTGCATCAATGTTGATATCAGGGTTACGTGAATAAAAAAACCCTTAGACAAATTATTTCAGGAAATGATGATGCAGTGATCCTGGGAATAGGCTCCCTCTTTCCCAGTACAAACGGATCTCTAAGACTTTAAGTGGGAGGAGCCAATAGCTACAGGATAGGAAGCATCCACCACTAGTTTAGCAGCCTCCACAGTTAAAATCCCGATTCTGTAAATAAATACAATATTTAACTTTATAAACCCCAGTAATTCAATTACATCTTATTGTGACCACACACATTAGTAAAGATAAACACATACAATCATAGTGGACATAAGTCAACTCTGTAAAGAGAATACAAACACACACAGGGCCAGGACTGAAAACTACCAGAAGGGGAAAAAAAGGAGAATTAACACAATTAATCAACGGAGAGGCCTAACACTTCGGCCTCCCTCTCCCAACGCCGATCAAGGTTTCAAAGGAAAGTTCAAGAAAGGTTGACAGCTTATTCCAGAGCTTCCTACCAGGAATGGACACGTGCCTCCACTTCATAAACACAGCAGAATGCAATTCCTTCCCAGGGTTCCCCAGGCTGTAATACTGAAATTCCGGATCTCTGCCTTTTCCCACAAAACGCAGAATATGCTCTGGTTTGTGGGAGGGGGCAGAGCGGGGAGATCGTACCAGACTTTCAGCCTATTTGCTTTTTATGGTAATTATTGTTATAAGACAATTATCTACTACTCACCCCCTCAAAAAAAAAAAAAATCCAAACATTGTTTCTGTGCGCTTAAAATTCCTGGCTTTCAAACTGAATTACTTTTTTGTTCTTTATGTTTCAAGGAGGGAATTTAAAAAAAAAAAGAAAAAGAAAAAGCTCTCATTTCCCTGCCTCTATGGTCTGTATATTGTTTTGAGTATCTTTAACCACACTTGCTCTTAGTCATCACTTTTTTAAAGCAATTATCTCCACTATACCAGTGTATTCCGATAACCACTAATAACTACCATACCCTTGATGAAATAAAGTGACCATAATAAAGCGTTGCGTTTTGGGCAAAACACACTCTCTCAACAATAACAATAAAAAACAAAACAAAACAGAATATTTTCTTCCCAGCCCGCCAGGCTATTCAGTCCCTAACGCCCTTCTCTCTTTCCC